>OX940986.1:33678645-34040391 GCA_954871275.1 Leptopterna dolabrata | reverse complement strand
TTGGTTCCTTCATGTTAGCTCTGTAGACCAAGCATGTTATCAGAATATAGCGACAGTAATCGATGTCCTGACATCGAAATCGAAACCCAGGTACCAACTAAATCACTCGCAAAGAAATCGTGGAAACCCATTTCAAAGAAAAACGGAGTTATTGGAAAAATAGTCCTATCTCCACAACCACACCCACAACTACAACTACACTAATACAACTCCGTTTTTCTTCGCAACCCATGCTCCTGAAACTGGCAGGCCCTGGGACCTAGTTTTCCCATGGCAACTGAGAAAAGTGGCTTGTCCACGCATGTTCAGTCGAGTGAACATGTAGTTCGCCACACCCACTTTGGGCCCAGTCCCCACAACCTGATTTCCACCCAGAAATCGTTGCTTTTCCCAGTCGATTCGATCCCTTCGATTCAATTTGTCATCCACGAGATGCTTCATCTTGATTTGTTTGTATTGTCTCGTGAATCACGTTTGCTTCCTCTGCTGAGTGAGTTTGTTGCCGTGTCCCATTTTTTTACGTCAAATTTTGTGCGTTTGCGTTCGGTCCGGTTTCGATGACAGATCTGTATTTCTGATACTTACGTGCGTTTTGTCCTGTTTGCTGTTTGTGGTCTTGTGGATTGATGGGTCTCGTAACACATAGATAAGTACCTAACTTCTAGTCAATAGCTTTTCCATTCAAGTCAAGTACCGGTAGTACTTGACAAGTAGTAGGTACCGGCCAAGGGGTCATTGTTTCGTTGTATTTTAGTTTACTGTATTTTTGTATCACGTGAATTCGGTGGCTAATTTACAGCAGAAATTATTGACGTTTTCTGTTGATTAAAAGAGATAAGCCTTTGCTGAATATCAATCAGTAAATAAAGGGAAGTGTTGTTGCCTTGGGGTATTCTGTAGACATATCTGTTGGTTTTGGGTTCTGATATGGTGCCCCACCGTTTTCAGATCCCACGCACCGCTACAGTATTTCACGTATTCTTTCAAATTAATTTTTGCATGATGTTTTTGTTTTCATATTCAGATCCCGAGCAAAACGATGTCCCGAAAATTGTGTACTGCGATTTCTGCAAGTACTCGACAAAACATCCTAGTCATTTGAAGGCACACCTCCGCGTTCACACAGGTGTGTATGAAAACAATATGCCTCATACCTACGGACTTTCAAGTATACCTACCTCTTTTGTGCCAAAAAATGGACATTCACCAACTATGACTTTCAACTGTTTTCTCATGCTGCATTGAATAGTGAACACAGTTTTTATTTTCAAAGAATCTGAGATTCTTCGATCGTGTTTACACTTCGGCCTTCGTTATCAGTGTATCTTAAATTCACCTGATTCTTGAGGAAATGCGGAGGTATAAATCAAGAGAACCTGTAAGGAAGAATGTTTTGTTTTTGCATTTTTCGGCCATTTTTGGCGCATTTTGAAAGTGGCGCAAAAAAAATCGGCTGAGGATTGTAAATATTCATGAAATTTTGCTTAGAATCCAAATTTAATAAATAATGGTGGGGAGGGAGGGGTCCATTTAAAAAACGAAGTTAGTGTAGACTTGCAGCGCACAAAAAAAGCTGTAGGCTAGATTGATAGAGAATTGGAAATTATTGGGGGGGGGTTATTTTGGACATTTTTTTGTTAGACTCGAAATTATCCAAAAATCGGGGTGGGCCACCTAGTATAACACAATGGATCCATTACTCTGAAGAGGAAGCTTTCAAAAGGTAGGTCCCTGAAATCAGGGGACATTACATGTCACTAGCATCATTCACATTCAATTCCATTTGTATGTTATAAATTTAATTACCTAAGCACCTATCTGAATCCTGTAAAGCTATTGGATGTATTTATTTGATATCAGGAGAAAAGCCGTACGCATGTGATGCCTGCGAATACAGAGGCACTTCCATCGCCAATCTGAAACGACACAGCCTGATCCACATGGGTGAGTTTTTGCCGAATTATGTGGACAAACTGTGGGGAACCCGATTCAAGTTGGTATTATTTTGTTTAGACAATTTTCACATTCTGTTCGGCTTCGATCAGCCTGCCAGTACAAGAGAGACGTACTCGTTACCTCGATATACCCAATATTTGATGGATTTAATTGAACTTTTGAGATGACTTTAGAATCTTCAAGGAGCCAAAGCTTATTCAAAAGTATACTTGTCTACTCGTACGGCGGTGCTGCATGACTGGAAGGTTTTAAAGTCGCTGTGACCGTCAAATCTTGTAATCGATTTTTCGCCCACTTCCTGATGTCCAGTTGAGTCTGAAGTTTTCCATAGTCGTCTTATCTTCCATGACAGTACATGAATCAACCATCAGCTTTATTTTCAATTCATAAAAATTCCATTGTTCCCGGTTAGCATAAAAATTGATTACAAGGTTTTCGAAAAACTAAAAAGAGTAAAGCTAGATGGAGACGCAGTTCCGGACGGCAGTCCGGCACGGCTACGCGTTATGCAATGCTATTGGCCAACGCAAAATGGATTATTGCAGTGCAGTGTCATGAATACTATATCAAAATCTCCAGATGTTTTCCGCTGTCGGATCCGTTGCCGTATCTGCACAGAGGTTACTGCGCACACCTCTCCTGTTTGGTTGTTCAGCCATATTGAAATTTGACATTTGTGGTTGATTTTGCGGTTTCGAGTTCGAACAATTGTTTGTTTTTTGCGTTTGCGTTTTGTTATGATTCCTGTGCCATATGAACGCCTCTGCGGCAAAAATTCCGGCAAACGCGTTGCCGTGTCGGGTTGCCGTCCTGAATTGCGTCTCCATGTGAACCTAGCTTTAAATACAAATGAATAAAATAACCTGAAAAACACGCTTTTATATCGAAATTACCTACAAAGAATAAAATCATTTCTTTCTGCTACCCTGGAATAAAAGCGTAGGGCGTTGGGACGTACCTACTTTATTTTTAAAGATCGCTGCTTTTTAAAGTTCATTAAAATTTACGATTGAAAGTACTTATATCTGGCAGATATGAAATATAACAAGGGCGCCTCACGCTTTTATTCTCAGTCATAAAAAATTTCCATGTTCCCGGGGCAGCAAAAATAAATTATTCTATTCTTTTTAGATAATTTCAAAACAAAAGCTTGTTTTTAAAATTCTTTTTCTATTTTGGTTTATTATTTTCAATAATGAGCCATTGGAATCGAGCATGAAAAAAAATTCTAACCCCCCCCTCCATATTTGATGGTTTACGTTTCAAGGTACCTATGTAGAATCCGAAAATGTAATAAAAAAAAATGCGGTCTGTCCGCTGTACGGCGTACTGGCCACTTTTCTTATTTACCATGAAACAAAATTGATGAAATTCGGGTTATAGGTTCTGTTCTGGGTTTAGTTGGTCCTCGAAGCTCGGCGTTACTGTCAGTCACCTCTAAGGGGTTCAAAATAGGGGTTGAAATTTTAAGAACGCTGTAGCTCGAAAACTTTCGATAGAAGGGTATGGTTTTTTTACTTTATTAAATTTGTCTTGAGCTAAACAATTTTTTGAGACCTCCCGGAGGTCTCCTTTTGTACGTCCAGCCGCTCGTGTGCACCAAAAAGCTTCGTCAACACGATCGTGAATCAAGCGGTATAAATCCGGCCTGGATATCATCGCTAGGGAGCACCTGATTATAATCAGGATTAGGATGGCTGTATGAAGTTCAGTTGGCTGTCCTGCAATATTATTTCATTTGATAAGTGATGGACTATTGGATTTTGTTGGTATGTACTTGTGAAACTTGAAGAAACGTTGAAGTATTATTGATGGGTAAATTATTACACAATGGTAAATTGTTACACAACGGCAAATTATTACACAACGGTAAATTATTACATAACGTTAAATTATTACGGAATGGTAAATTATTACACAACGGTTCATCTACCAAGAAGGGGCTGGATTTTGTTGATCGGTACTTTTGCAACTTGACCACCCGTTGAAGTATTATTGATGGGCAAGTTATTACACAACGTTTCATTATACTTGACCAGAGGGTAGGTACTGACTACAGAAAACAGTGATCTATGCAGAAGGGGCATCTATTTCACTCCACATCAACAATTTTCCTTCAGAACCTCATTATTTGCGTTTCTTTTTGCCGTTTTAGTTACTGTTTGTCATCGACAGAATTATTTTAGCAACATTTAACTCGTGATTTAGGTAGGTACCTAGTAACGAGTACCGGGTTAGTACTAACCTACGGACTCACTACTACTTACCTGCTACCTACTACCTACAGATGTACTACTCTATACATATATTATGTGGATCGCATCCACATAATATGTATAGAGTAGTACATATTATACAGACGTGTTATCTATACAGAGAGATGTGATCTGTAACAGAAGGGTATTCTGTACAAAATAATAAACTGTTGTGCAGGGATTTGCAGCGTTTTTATTTTGAATTCTGTTACCTCTGCAGGTCTGAAGCCATACAATTGTGAGGTTTGCGGCCACACTGCCAGAAGCACCACTAATCTCAAAGTCCACATGCGGATACACTCGGGTAACTTGTGCCTGGTTCACAGTGCATTTTGTAAATGTTGTAGCCTTTGCCACATAGTCATCCTAACCTCCAAAATACCTTCTTCATCGCATCAGGTTTTTGCTGCTGTGTGGAATGAAATCTCCGTTCGTAATTCTCATTTTTTTGTTATATACGAAAAAGAATAATACAGCATTTCTTAAGAAACAAAAATTCAACTCGAAATCTAACTCGTCAAAATACTTAAAATCAAAAGATACTTAGTAAAATTTCAACATGACCGACTAGATTTGAAGAAATTGTTTTGCAATAGTCAATACCACGAAAAATAATAATACAACATTTTGTGAGAAATTCAAATTCAACTCTAAGTCTAACTTGTCAAAATATACTTAAAATCAAAAGATACTTAGTAAAATTTCAACATGAAGAAATTGTTTTGCAATAACCAGTACCACGACAACAATAGATGGACAAGCTGTGGCAATCAGGCAACTATATGGAAGTATATGTATAGTATCCACGAGTGCCCGCATTGAGTGTTCATGTCACCGAGGCTCATGTCACGTTTGCTCAGGGGATTTTGATGGATTTCACGGGAAATCATCTCTGGATCAATTTAGAGTCCCTTTGTTAAATTCAGCGAGCTTATACTGATTTTTGTTGCAGCAGTCCTTCGATTTGTTTAAAATTGTTGACACTCTTGTTCTGCAACAAGCGTATAATACAGCTACTATTCAGTAGCTACAGTACAGTTTGAAAGAAAGAAAAAACTACTCTTTTCAGGTGAGCGGAATTTCGCCTGCGATACCTGCGATTATCGCACTAACGACACTACAAAATTGAAGAGGCACGTTTTGAAGAGTCATAGTGAAGGTATGAGCCGCTATTGTACCATGTAATATATAGAGCCTTGCCACATTAAATTGAACTCTCCAAATGCAGTTCAACTTAGGCAAATATGTTCATCAACAATCCAACAGTAGAACCTCGATTAACCGATAAAATTTCTCGAGAAACTGACCCTCGATTAACCAGTGTTTCCTGCGATAATAGGTACGGACCCTTGATTAACCGTCAACCGGGCCGCTTTTGGGAGACTGTATGCCCTCAAACAGAAAGAAATAACTACTTTCTTTGACTTGAAATAATGTACATACGACACTTCACATATGGATGTGCATGATATGTCCCTTACATATTTTTGACAATACATCATACATAAATAAATAGGAGATTTTTGTCTTCAATCGATTATCCGGCTTTTTCGATAATCGGCATACCTACTCCCCCGGCCATGTCGTTTAATCGAAGTTGCGCTGTAAAGCGAACTAGATGAACAATTTTGAGGTAGGTACAGAAGAGTCATCATCGACTCGTACAGCCCTAGCAGTGATATATGTGGGCCACATTTATACAGTTTGATTCACGATCATGTTGACGAAGCTTTTTGGTGCAAACGAATGGATGGTCGTACAATGCTCCTGGTGGTCTCAAAAAGTTCTTAAGTTCAAGATCACCTCTTAGAGATGACTGACGGTAACGTGGACCAACTAGACACCGGATGGGACCTACGAACCAAATGTCATTAATTTTGGTTCAAAGAAAAGTGCTCAGTACGGCGGACGGACAGAAATTTTTTTAATGGAATTTTCGGATTCTACATACCTTGAAACGGAAACCATAAAATTTTGAGAGAGGGTTAAATTTTTTTTTTCCATGCTCAATTCCAAAGGTTCATTATTGAAAATGGTAGACCAAAATAAGATGATTTTGAGAATATTTTAGTTCATGTAAGTAACTGTAAAACGAACGGAAAGTGTGGGAGAAGGTGATAGCTGTGGAATAAAGATGTCGGATGTTGAAAAATCCGATGTCAGGGCCGGGCTGTGTTTGTGTGCATAAAAGTGATAAGGTGTATCCATAGTGATTTCCGCTATGTTAGGACAGCGGATCCGAAAGTAGTTCGTAACCATTCAGAACCAGTTCGAGAGGTTCGGGATTTTCTTCAGAACTAATAGTTCGAGGCTTGCGCAGTAGACATTATCACTATTGCCACCTTACCTACTGTGGCTTACCTGTATCTCCTATCTTTTCAAGATAACTAGGTTAGTATCTACATAATATGTAGAATCCGAAAATCGAATTTAAAAAAAACCGCTGCAAATCCCTGCACAACAGTTTATTATTTTGTACAGAATACCCTTCTGTTACAGATTACAGCTCTCTGTATAGATCACCCGTCTATATAATATAATATGTACTATTCTATACATATTATGTGGATCGCAGACCCTCCGTAGGTTAGTACCTAACCCCGTACTCGTTACTAAGTACCTACCTAAATCACGAGTTAAATGTTACTAAAATAATTCTTTCGATGACAAACAGTAACTAAAATGGCAAAAAGAAACGCAAATAATGAAGTTCTGAAGGAAAATTGTTGATGTGGAATGAAATAGATGCCCCTTCTGCGTAGATCATTGTTTATGGTCAGTACCTACCCTCCGGTCAAGTATAATGAACTGTTGTGTAATAACTTGCCGTTGTGTAATAATTTACCATTGTGTATTAATTTACCCATCAATAATACTTCAAAGTTTGTTCAAGTTTCAGAAGTACCTACCAACAAAATCCAATAGTCCATCACTTATCAAATGAAATAATATCGCAGAACAACCAACTCGACTTCATACAGTCATCCCTGATTATAATCAGGTGGTCCCTAGTGATGATATCCAGGCCGGATTTATACCGTTTGATTCACGATCGTGTTGACGAAGCTTTTGGTGCACACGAACGGCTGGACGTACAATGCTCCGGCTGGTCTCAAAAAATTGTTCAGCTCAAGACAAATTTAATAACGTAAAAAAAACCATACCCTTCTATCGAAAGTTTTCGAGCCACGGCGTTCTGAAAATTTCAATCCCTATTTTGAACCCCTTAGAGATGACTGACAGTAACGTCGAGCTTCGAGGACCAACTAGACCCCGAATTTCATCATTCATGTTAACTAAGAAAAGTGCCCAGTACGGCGTACGGCGGACAGACAGAAATATTTTTATTGCGTTTTCGGATTCTACATACCTTGAAACGTAATCCATCAAATTTTGAGGGGGGGGGGGGGGGGTTAACTGTTTTTTTCATGCTCGATTCCAGTGGTTCATTATTGAAAATAATAAACCAAAAAGTCATTCCCCTGTCCTTCGCTTTTCTCTGAAACTATTTGACCTAAATTAATGAAATTTGGTGTACAGATCCCGCTTGGGATCAACACTAAGGGGTGAAAATAGGGTTTGAAACTCAAAAATTAAAAACTCGTAAACGTCAGCGGGTTACTTATTGTTTTGAACAACATTTCGAGAATTATGAGGTTTTAATTCAAAATGTTGACCAAAAGTCAGTTTTAACGTTCAAGTGGCACAAAATGACCCCTATTTAGCAGCCAATAGGAGAAAACCTTTTTTTGATTGATAGGATAAGGTTAAAGCACAGTTAGTGGCCACAGATGAGGTCATTTTCGAAGTTCTTCATCCACTACAGAGTTTTAGTGTGTAGGTACCAGCCGTTTCGAAAACCCGGTCAATACCTGGCCCAACTCATCCTACATTTATTTTTCTCTCCTAAAAATCCCCAAGTAGACAGGTATTGTTGTTCTGATTATCAGTTAGGTACCTGGTTATTAGGACTAGTTCGAAAAGCGTTTGGAGTTAGAACCAAAAGTTTTGAACGGTTCTTTTCCAAACATACCCTTAATTGTCCAACAGTGGTCAAGTAACGTTAAAGAAAACCTGCTGTATTATTATTTCCATCTCGATGTTGTTTATTCTGTTTTAATTTGTCCCCAATTTGTACTGGGAGGCAGCCTTTTTTCAAACTCCAATTTCTGTTGGCTTATCTAATTTTATGTCAACATTCTATTGACGAACAGACACGATTTTCGTTTACCCCAAGCAATATAATTTGGGGAAGAAAAAAAACAAAAATAAAATAAAATGGAATACCCCACTGAACCAAAAACAACATCAGAAATCAACATCATAACACTGTCACGTTCTGTGTCCTATTAATGACGACAATATTGTTTAACGTTTGCTGCAAAACCCCAACTTTCCAAATTTTAGCATGGAACATGCTTTAGCCTTGGACTAACTAGCCGAAAAACGTTACACGGGATGGGTGACGCGGAAGTGGAACGAAATTTTAACAATGATTTTCACTTACAACCGAGTAGTTGCTAGGGAAATGAAACTTCTTTCATTTTGATCGGACAAAAATCGTTTTCCATTCGTTGGAAAGCTCTTGATTTATCACGAATGTATTTCGTATTTGTTCTTGGTATTTATATCCTAGTTTCATAATATAACTATATAAATGAATGTTGTAAATGGATAGTAAACAATGACGCTTGTTTGGTTGTCACTTGGTTGTAGTAAACTACGCGGCTAAAGCATGTTCCATGTTTCTTGAATTTTAGCCGTAGGCTCTAAGCAGTAAGCATCCGGGGGTCCAGGGGGCTTGCCCCCTTGGCGAGGCGCGCAGCGCCGAGTTATATTAGTTTTTCATCCAATTGACTGCTCTGAGTTTGTCCACCTGACGATAGATTTGCCCACTTACTTATGTATTTTGGTGAGATGTTGTCCAACCTGTACATTATTCTTTATGGATTGTTGCGCCATGTTTCTGCCAATCCAGAATACAAATTTAATTCCTTTTTAGAGTAGTTTCTATTATAATACATTTTCATGTGCAGACACGAAACGTCTCAACTGCGAATTCTGCTCCTTCACAGCTGCACAAAGTTCCGAGTTCAAACGACACATGAAGACTCATGTCCGTAAGTAACTTTGTCCGATAGAATTAACTTGTGATTAGCAATTGGTATTTATTTTCTGTTTTGATTACCGATGATTACTTTCATAATTAATATCTACTTATTTGCCTTTTAAGTCACTGGCTGCGTCCTTCCATTTGAAGGCAGAATTCTCACTGGAGATTTTCTTACTTTTTTTTCGGTTTTTCAGAGGAAGAAAAACTGTTCTTTTGCCATATCTGTGAATACCGATGCACAACCGCCACTAATTTGAAAATTCACATCAGAATTCACACAGGTGGGTCGACCTGCTACGAGTTCACGTTGATTTGTCGAAAACAGATTTGAGAACCGGAATCCCGGGCTTTCTGACTGAAATGGACGGACAAGCCAGTTGTATGTCATTTGTATTCGTTCTCCTGTTGCAGGAGAAAAACCTTTTGTATGTTCGGCTTGTCCGTACAGAGCAAGAACTGGCCCTCAGCTGACGGTGCACATGCGCACTCACACTGGTATGTCTTATGTACCAAGCACCTTACCATAGCATTTTTCGGGTACTTTTCCACGATTTTAGTAGTCGGGTGGCCATCTTCTATTTTTTAGGTTGTGGGGAGAAGGTGGGTAGGGGTATCAGTAGTACAAATGGTCAGGCGTATTGTTCACTGGCTGTCGTTTTGCCACACAAAGATGGCTGCCCTCAGAGCTGTATAAAGTACAACAGTAATGTTACATGTGGGAGATAGAAAATTCAACGCTCTTTCAAACGATATACTCAATTTCAATGTTACAGAATAAATTAAGGGTATGAATACTTTTGTGATTGAAGGTAGATAACACACCAAAAACGCAGCAAATCCCTGCACAACGGTTTATTATTTTGTACAGAATACCCTTCTGTTACAGGTCACATCTCTCTGTATAGATAACCCGTCTATATAATATGTACTAGTCTATACATATTATGTAGATCGCAGACCCCCCCGTAGGTTAGTACCTAACCCCAAACTCGTTACTAGGTGCCTACCTAAATCACGAGTTAAATGTTGCTAAAATAATTCTTTCGATGACAAACAGTAACTAAAATGGCAAAAAGAAACGCAAATAATGAAGTTCTGAAGGAAAATTGTTGATGTGGAGTGAAATAGATGTCCCTTCTGCGTAGATCACTGTTTTCTGTGGTCAGTACTTACCCTCTGGTCAAGTATAATGAAACGTTGTGTAATAACTTGCCCATCAATTATACTTCAACGGTTGGTCAAGTTGCAAAAGTACCGATCAACAAAATCCAGCCCTTTCTTGGTAGATGAACCGTTGTGTAATAATTTACCGTTCTGTAATAATTTACAGTTGTGTAATAATTTACAGTTTTGTAATAATTTACCGTTGTGTAATAATTTACCGTTGTGTAATAATTTGCCGTTGTGTAACAATTTACCATTGTGTAATAATTTACCCATCATAATACTTCAATGTTTGTTCAAGTTTCACAAGTACCTACCAACAAAATCCAATATCCAGAATCACTTATCAAATGAAATAATATCGCAGGACAACCAACTCGACTTCATACAGCCATCCTTGATTATAATCAGGTGCCCCTAGTGATGATATCCAGACCGGATTAATACCGTTTGATTCACGATCTTGTTGACGAAGCTTCTTGGTGCAAACGAACGGCTGGACGTACAATGCTCCGGGTGGTCTCAAGAAATTGTTTAGCTCAAGACAAATTTAATAACGTAAAAAAAACCATACCCTTCTATCGAAAGTTTTCGAGCTACGGCGTTCTGAAAATTTCAACCCCTATTTTTAACCCCTTAGAGATCACTGACAGTAACGCCGAGCTTCGAGGACCAACTAGACCCCGAACTATAAACCGAATTTCACGAATTTTGTTTCATGGTAACTAAGAAAAGTGCTCAGTACGGCGGACAGACAGAAATTTTGTTATTGCATTTTCGGATTCTGCATACCTTGAAACGTCGTAATCCATCAAATTTTGAGGGGGGTTAGAATTTTTTTTTCATGCTCGATTCCAAAAGTTCATTATTGAAAATAATAAACCAAAAAATCTTAAATCGTCAAAAACTTGTAAACAAAGCGGCTTTTGAAAAATTCCTGCGACGAACACGCGGTTGCATATAGTGAGTTTATTTATTTATTTACTTTTATACACCGGCTGATGCCCAATGGACTCCGCCCATGAATTTTCGTGGTTCCGAAAGTGGGAAACCTTGTGTACAGCTCTGAGGAAGCCATCGTGGCGGTTCACTGTTTGTAACGATGTTTTGCTCAGCAACCTGCAAAAGTTAATCGTCAAAAGAAAATGCTGGCTGATTTTAGTTTTTTTTTTTTTTTTTTTTTTTTTTTTTTTTTTTTCAAGGTGAGAAACCCTACGATTGCTTAGTGTGCGGCTACAAGTCGAAGCAACTGCCCAGTCTGAAGAGGCACATCAAGCGACTACACCCGACCTACCCACACCCGGATACGCCGGAAGTGGCGGATTTCAGTTACATTCCGACCGGGTCGGATGATCTACGGGAGACTGCGGGTAAGTGGATTCAGAGATTTCCTCGTACACATTGCAGGAAGATCTGTGTGCTTAAAGTTGCATAATTCCCTATCGAGAAGTGACGCTTTGGTATAATGTATCGGGATGCTACATGCACTGTATAAGTTGTAATAGAGAGGATGTATAACTAGCCAGCCGTACAGCATATTTTCCCCCTGTCCAGAAAGGTAGGGAGTAGGGATGGGATATCGATATCTATATTATCGAAAAATCTATATTTTTCTTCCGATATTTTGACTTCTATAATATGCAAATGTCGACATCTAACTCGATTTTTTTTTTAAATTTTTTTTTTAGTTCCGAAAAATCCTCAAATGTGGTTTTAAACTTTTGAAGACATAAATATAAGGAATGAACCCAAATATGGAGATATTTCATTTCGCAACATGCAGATAGGTACAAGACAAATTGAATACTTACCACAATTTGATCAAAACTCTAAAATTACACTAATTCATTTTTATGTTATGTATATAGGTACAAAACTGAATACAATTTGAATAAAAGTTGAAAAGTTAACGAGATTGTGGTCATGACGGATCACGAGCAAATTGTGCTGAACAAAAACTGGCAAATGATGCAAAAACCGAAACGCAGAACCAAACAATTCATTCATTAAAAAAACTACAAACTCATACACAGAATAACTAATAATACAGACTTATACAGAGTAACTAAACCTTTTGACTGATAATAGAGAGTTTTTCCTTACTACGGTGTCGGGTCACCGTGGTAAGGAATCTAGGGGAATGCATCATGGATGCTAACTTTTTCAGGATGTCACGTGGTCTTAGTACGGTGTCCGTCGATAAAACGCACGGTGTCTTATCATAACCTGACGCCCAATTGTTTTGAAGCATGATGGCGGATTCTACTCCAGTGTTCCGTTGTGTTGAGTGATCATCCGTAGTGATCTTTTTAAGGATTCAAACGATTTGTAGGTAAGTAAAATTCACTCATGTGTTTTGATTAGTTGGAAATCGTGAAAGAGTGAGTTGTGAATTAAAATTTGCTTTCGTATCTTGTTGTTTTGATAGTTTCAACTGACGTCTTGCCGCTTCAATTAGAAACGTAGCTTAAGTTTCGAGAGGAAAACAATTCGAAATTTTTGTGTAAACAAAAAATTAAAAAAATGACCAAAAATTAACCAATCACCAAAAATTACCAAAAATTACCAAAAATTGTTATAAAATGGCGAGGACAAAAATGTACCCTCCTCTCTGCCGAAAAAATGCAAAAAATTACATACAAATACCAAAAAAAAAGTCCAAAAATTATGAGAAATTACAAAAAATGTCAATAATCACAAACAATTTCAAAAAAATTATAAAAAATTGACAAGTTATAAAAAAATTATGAAAATTAATTAAAAATTACCGAAAATGTACAAAAAAACGCGAGTTGTTTCCCCCTTGTTAAATGTGCAGAAAAAAAAAGTCTTGACAATTGAAAGGTTCAGTTCGTGGAGGGAAAAACGGAGAAAAGCGTTTTATATTTATTTTCCCTTGATTACCCATATTTGAACACGCCTAAAAATACGATTTTTTCACGCAAAATAACGTCGTCGCCGTCAATCAAATTGTTGGAATACAGATCGATAAAACCGTTCAATTCGTCTTCCATAGTAAAGTAATAAATAAATAATGATAAATAATAAATAAAGTAATAAGTAATAAATAATAAACAAATAAAAACTACTGCTAAAAAGCTAGGTCGATTGATATGTTGTCTTGATGAAGAAAAAATAGGATTGAGTCAGCTTTAACCAGCTGTTATCAGTGAAACTTCCAGGGATTACACGGAGAAAAGTTGTTCGTACGGCCGTACGAGAAGGGGTTCGTACGGCCCGGGTGAAGCTCTGCTGCCACGGTGAAGCAGAGCTTCGTACGTCCCGTGTTAGCTAGTTCATGCGTTCTCCGCCTGGTTCGCGGTAATCGCACGGTGTTAGGACACCGTGCTAAGGCCGACCGTGGTAAGGAAAAACTCTCTACTGATACGAGATACAGGTCCGAATCATAAATGAAGCCACAATAAGATAGCCCGTGTGTGTATTTTCCGTTTACTGACTTCGGCTTACAAAATTTCAACCTAATAATTATAATAATCTGTGGCTTACCTTTAAATTATTCAATAGGAGATTTCAAGGTACAAGTATGTTATAGCCCCGCCAATATCGATTGTATCGATTATCTCAAATACATCGATCCTTGTGGTATCGATGACGTGTCTCAGACAAGACGGTCGGTGGGTGTACAAGAAGTTTAGTTCCCATTCCGCCGCTCGCATTGTCAAGCGATCTGGATGCTCGCTGGCGCTCGCATCTCAAAAAAGATAAACAATCCCAGAAACTATCCCGTGAATGAGCAGGTTGTTTGGGACTTCTGAATAGATGGTACAAGGTATGTTATAGTCACTCTTATTTTTTGGTGTCCTTACAATGGTCTTCCCGTATTCATTTTGAAAGTTGATATCGGTTAGGGATGGACGCCATATTGAGCCGTCATCGACACCACAAGGATCGATGTATTTGAGATAATCGATACAATCGATATTGGCGGGGCTATAACATACTTGTACCGATTTCAATTTCTTTCATTAGGTCTTTCAGTAATATCGGATATTGATATTTTTCATCTGATATTCTATCAAAATCGATTTTTTTCATTTGATACATCAGTTGATATCAGTATCGATATTTTCTTTCGATGTCCCATCCGAAGTAGGAAGCTAGGAAGTGTGACGGTTTGTTGCCCCTGGAGAGACATTGGGTTGATTATTACGCAGTGCATCCAGGAGTTGACGATTCGTTTTTGCGAATCGACCGCCCCATCAGCCGCGTGTGAAAAAGATCGGGAAAGAGCCCGGATCCAATATGAAATTGGAAGGGATTTCAATATACCGACACAAAGTATTTTTTTTTTCAAGACGTTTAAGTTTCGTTAACACTCACCTAAAGCATCGTTTGCTTGGTGACGGTTTACTATGAGAGTTTTTAGTGCTGTCTCAGCTGCCACTTGTAGTACGAATAGAAACCACAACGAATAGAAATGATGAACTTTGCATGCACAATTAGCTCTGCCGTCGGACGAATAGGATAAGAATTCGTCCGAGCAACGATTAAACCATCGCGAAGAGGAAGAGCATATCCCGGTGGTAAGCGTTGTTTTGTTTTGGTTTATTATTCTGCGAATAATAATACACCTATGTATTCGCTCATCAAAAAATTTATAACACTCCCTCAAATTTTTTTTCTTTTACGTTTCAAGGTGCGTAGATTCCAAAAATAAAATGTCCTTCAGCCGTATCATCCATGTGAACTCTAATTTCGGTCTAAAAAATTCGTTCTTTCGCACACAGGCTCGATTTGGGCCCTAGTTGTCTCCTGAAACTGCAGCCCGATCGGAATATACCCATAACACCCCTGGGTAAAAATATCCTATATTTACCCCCATTTTCACCCATAACACCCCTGGGTTTTGATAAAATGAGTTTTTGAGCTTTCTTTTCCCATGTTTTTTTAGGGCGAGAATATGAAGTTGATGTAGAACAAAGATTGAAGAATTGAGATTCTAACATAGTTTGAGCCTTAAATTTTGGTCTAAAATCTTCGTTCTTCCGTACACAGCTTGTGTCCCCGTTTGGGAACATATTTGCGTCCAAGTTGCGCTCCGACGGCAAGCCGGATCGGAGTACACCCAAGGGTGTTACGGGTGAAAGTTGGGTGTAAAAATTTTTGAGGTTTTGGTGAACACGAGCTTGTGGGATATCGTTTTCCATGTTTTTTAGTGCGAGAAGACCGAATATTAGGTTGATTTTGGCCGAAGAGTAAAGAATTGAGGTTATAACGAAGGTTAAGCTCACGAAATTCATTTTTTATGAGTCAAAGACCTGGGAAATTTTCTGAACTAACCATAAATTTGTACAATAACACTAGTAGGTAGTATCAACAGGTGAATCAAGACAAATGGCACTATCAATGATCAAAGATAATTTATTAATAAATAAGATCCTATTTCATATTTTGGGGGGCCAAAATTGGTGTAAATCTACAAAAATAGCTATTTCAATTATTGCACATGAAAGGAACAAAAAATGAACAGCGAAGGTATGTAGGTATGTCCGATAGAATAATAAAATTTGACAAAGACTGCAGCGTTTTTTAGTTTGATACTGCCTGCCTGTATAGCTACTGTTTTGCCTGTATTATATACTATATTGTATAGGAAATCAAAACTTGAACTTGGTATCAAGTTCAGACCTGAAGTCAAGTTTGAATTTGAAATTGATTCGTTCCAATGTTATTCAACTCTTGGAGGAGTATGAAAGGTGTCCTGTAACAGTGTTACCTATGAGGAAGATCTCGAGTATCCGTCGTGTTTCAGGTGATGTCACGGTTGACGATGACGTCAAAGGAGTCGACGCTGAAGTTGCCAGCGGTGCCGCTTGTTATGATGGCGACGTCACAGCTGGCTCCCATGACGTTAGAACGAAAGAGGAGGTGGCTGACAGCGCGACCAATGAGAGCGAAGAAAGGAAACCGATGACGTCAGAGCTGAGCGAGTTTGATGTGAAAAACGTCGCGATCTTGAACGACGGAGACGCTGTTAAAGTTAAAGAAGAAAAAATCACAGTTTGTGACTATTTCAGTAGTGGCACGTAGTTTCAATTTGACGTTTTTATTTGGTTTTATATTTCTTAAAACGCCGTGAATTTTATTTTTTATATCTCTGACGTAAGTGCATATTTCTATAAGTACTTGAGTTGATACTGACTTCCGTAATTCACAGTAGTAGTGTAGTAGTAGTACTTCGTGGTAGACAGAGTGAAAGTTGAGGTGGGAGGCTAAGTTCCACGACCTACTTCAGTTGTAGCTACCTAATCCCATAATCCGTTCAAGTTTTTGTTTTGTAGAATATAAAATTCTATTTCAAAGAAGTCATAATAATGTTCATAACATTCTACCTGGATAAATTTTGAGTCCTTAATTCTGATTGAATGAATGAATAAATATAGTTCCGTTTCCAGGAGAAATGTTAAGAAATAGTCGACCTTATGCAGTTACGGGACTTCCCGTGTGAACTTGCCGATATACCAACTTGATCTTGTTTTATTTGGTCGATTCATTGTAACTCGTTTATTAAAACTGCTTGACACGATGAAAAATTGTTTTATTCAAATTACTTCTTGAAACCCTAAACTGATTCTCGTTTGAAGAGTTTACCCAACTTCAAATTTCGGCAAGTTTCTTACTTGAGAAGTTTGATTTTGAAAATAACGAAATTTGTCTAAAACGCTGCAAGTTATTACACAGCGGTTTATTATTTTCCTGTAAATCCCTTCTGCGCAGATCACTTTTTAAAAATTTGTTTTGTTATTATATTTCAATTACAGGAAGTTTACTAACTTTCGCCTAATTTACTACAGTCAGTCACAAAACGAAGGTGCAGAACTTGTACACTTCTGTTGGCATTGACATTTTGGCTTTAACTCAGAGGCGTTGTGTCCATAAGGCCACTGCCCCCGCAACCAAAAACACTAGGAGTGAAAGTAAACTCCAACCATTGTTCAGTTGGCATTTGAATTTTCCTTCGTACACTGTACCTGGCAATTTTCACAAAGTTCAACGGCGACTTGCCAGATTTCTCTGGCTATGGATATTCAGTATTCTGGTAGAGCAGGGGTTCCCAACCTTTTTTGACGCGCCCCCCGCCCTAGCTCGATGGGAGCACCATTGCGTCCCCTTTCCCCTTGTTCTACGTAAGTACACTAAGTAATACGGTAAGTAATGAACAAATTTAAACTCAGTTTTAAAATGAACTATTCATTAACAGTAGGTAATTGAAATTTTCGATTTCATAACATTTTAATTATATTATTTTATTAACTATTAGTTCTATGGTTAATGTGGCACTTGACTTTGTTTTTCAGTTACCTACTAATTCCTCTAGGTTAGGAGTGATTTTCGATAAGGCACATCTTAGGTCACTTCCAACATTCAAGCGTTTATGGGTTTTGGGTTTCAGTGCCAGCAAGTGTGAAAATCCCGAGTCACAGGTAGGTAGAGGAGAAGAGCAGGAGAATTTTCAAAGCAACCGTAGATAAACCCATCCATCCAAAAAAATTCCATCCACCTAAAATCCATCTAAAATTTCTCAAACTCTGCTGCTTCGAATGTCATGTTCGCAGTTGAATCGCTCTGCAAATATATCGCTTCTTCTTGAATTTCGTCAGGAACTGATTCCACCTTTACAGTAAACAGCATGGTTTGTCAGCCTGCAGTGTTTGTTGCAGAAAAATAGCGCTGAAGTTCATCCAGCTTATCGAGTTGTTCACTTTTTTTTTTTTTTTCACATTCCAATAATAAATTGTTAGGTTTACCATCCGAAAGTTCAACGGAATGACGAGAAATTGGGTGTGGGGGCTCTCCAGTCGTCAGTTCCACAAACGCATCTTCTCCGAAAAACCTGTATGGAATCTGAAGTAGAGATTACGGCTGACTTTCCGCTTTTCAATCTCAGATTCAAATTAGGCTTCGAAGAAATTTTCGTCAAGCTTATTCTCCCCTCTCGCGCCTCCCCTGGGGACCCGGGGGTGGGGGGCGCCCCCCAGGTTGGGAATCTGTGTAGGTAGAGCAGCCATGGTGGTTCCTTCATGTTAGCTCATTAAACCAAGCATGTTATCGGAATAAAGGGACAGTAATTGATGTCCTGAAATCGAAACCTGGGCTCCTAAACTAGCAGGCAGGCCCTGTGTTCCCATGGGAACTGAGAAAAGCGGCCTGTCCATGCATGCTCAGCAGAGATAAGCTAGGTTCACATGAGACGCAATTCCGGACGGTAGCCCGGCACAGCTATGCGTTCTGCAATGCTATTGGCCAACGCAAAATGGATTATTTCAACGCAGTGCCTTGGATACTATATCAAAATCTTCAGATATTTTCCGCTGTCGGATGCGTTGCCGGATCTGCGCGGAGGTTACTCTCTTGTTTGGTTGTTCAGCCATATTGAAATTCGACATTTATGTGGTTGATATTGCGGTTTCGAGTCCGAGCAATTGTTTGTTTTTTGCGATTGCATTTTGTTATGACTCCGCTGCCATGTGAACGCCTCTGCGGCAAAAATTCCGGCAAATGCGTTGCCGTGCCGGATTGCCGTCCGGAATTGCGTCTCCATGTGAACGTAGCTTAAGAATGTAGTTCACCACACCCGCTTTGGGTCCTATTCCCAGAATCTGATTTCCACTCCAAAATCGTTCCTTTTCACAATATCGATCCCTTCAATTTATCATCTCGATACGAGATACTTCGTCTTCATTTGTTTGTCAAGATGATGATGTTTGATGTTTGCCAAGGCATTGCTTCTGTATTTCCATAAATTAATACCCATCCCTGGTTGTTGTTGTCACAACTCATAATTACCACACGAGGTTGGCGGGTTCGGGCTTTTCTCTTAATTCCCGACCACGAATTGCCTTATCAACTAGAAGCCCACTCTACGTCCTTCACATGCTGCATAGGAACTTACCACCCTTAATGAAATACCCTTCATCTTTCTTGAGGTCCCAATTCAAAAAGCAAATCTTTTCCTGGCTTTTGAGAGAGGGGAGATCCGCCATTCTGTATTTCGTTAGCAGCGTCTATTAGTCTTTGACTGAAATATGTTGTATGGTTTTGTATCATAAATAGGATCCTGTTATCGCGCCTGGTGTAGGAGTGTTAGTTTCTAATTTAATTTATTATATACAGCAAAGACGATCTGCTCTATCGACTATAGCTTATTTTGTTAACTAGCATTAATGTAATTAACCTAGTGCCAGTATAAGTAGGCTTGAGGCTCATGCTCAACAAGACAGGCATTGCCTACAGTTGAGCATTATTATTCAATGCTTGTATTATTGGAACAAATCTAATTTTCTTTTTGCGGAATGTATTTTATCCATGTAGTATACCATTTCAGTTTCTATTGATTGAATAAAACGCTTTTCTTCTTCTTGTAGTGTCTCGTGAATCACATTCGCTTTCTCTGTTGAGTCTGTTGTCAGTTTTCAATTGTATGCATCAAATTTTGTGTTTTGTCCTGTTTGATGTTTGTGGATTTATCGGCGTCGTAACGTACAGATAACCTCCTAGGTTCTAGTCAATTGCTTCTCCATTCAATTAGGTAACGGTCAATTGGTTATTGTTTTGTTGTATTTTTGTTTACTATATTTTTGTAACAGATGAATTCGGTGGCTAATTTGCAGTAGAAATTGTTGACGTTTTCCTACAACGATAGAGTGTTGATCAAAAGTTTAGGAAGAGATGTCTTTGCTAAATATCACTCTATCAGTAAAACAATAATGTTAGGTTTTTTTTGCCTTGGGATATTTTGTACACAAATCTGTTGGGTTTTGTGTTCCGGTTTGCTGCCCCACCGTTTTCAGAGCCCACGCATCGCTACTGCTTTCACTGTGCTGGTTCCTGCGGTTTCCTCCTCTTCAGTCTGCATCAGTTTTACATTCATCAAAGTGACTACACACAACTGTAATACCTCAGCTTGAGAAATGGAACAGGTTAGGTCAAACTTCAATCGGAAATACACACTATTTATTTACATAATCAATGATGATAACGATTAAGAGTTCCATTATTAAAATGACGAAAATTTGTACCTACCTACAACTGAAAAAACATCTCAACAGCAATATTACGGAACATTCACCAGCTAATTCAAATTTTACTCATGGAACAAAACGGAAGTAAATACGTGTGTACTCGACAAATTATTACAATTATTACAGATTTTGTAAGACGATATCAATATAAAATATATAAATTCAATAGCGATTTCATTTGATAATAGTCACACTTTCAATTGTTCATGATAACAGGCATAACCATAGGTTGACTTCTAATAACACAGTAGATACCTGTGTACAGCTTTCTTTATAAAATGAAATAGTCGGATCATCATAGGTACCGACGTGTGTAGCTTCTATCAACTAAGAATATAATCTCATTCGTGGGAGGACAGGACGGTGTGCACTTGGGATCTAACATGTGGAGACCGAGGACTAAGGACGAGCGCCAATGTCTCAACTTTATGTGAACCTGAATCCAAAGGTGGACCTGACAGGATGGTGTGGAACTTGAATGGACTTAGCTGTGATAGTAAACTGTAGGTGGATACTATATAATTCAGGGGTACCCACATACCCAAGTTATCCATCTGGAACCCGTGTACAGTGACGGGGAACTATCGCTAGTTATCGCTATCAAAACAAACGAAAAATCATTATAAGAATTAGAAGAAAATAGATATCTATCAAAATTTTACAAATCAAATTCAGAAAATATTTTAAAAGTACATTAAGATGAAAAGAATGCTGTGGTAGGTACATACCTACCCATAATTTTCTTCAAACCCACATATCTCCAAAAAAAGAGATGACTTATACAAGTGATTCACTTCTGAAAAAAAAAGTACCCAGAAAATCGCTGAGGTACTTAAGTACAGTACTCCCTCTGTAATCCGGCATCTCAGCTCTCCGGCACTCCCAGTAATCCGGCGTTTTGTATTCGAGTATGAGCTCAACACTTATTTGACTTTGGACTGGCGTCTGAGTAAAACGCCTCGTTTGCCGCGTCAATTGCATAGGCCGAGGCAAATGGTCTCTGCTAACGATGTCTTAGTTTTAAGAAGGTTACAGGAACAAGTACCTACTCAATGTGTCTCTCAACAGTAAAATGCAAAAGACAATTGATGAGTATTTTTAGCCGTCTACTTCCAAGGAATAACGCGAGTTATATGATGTATTTTTCTACCTTTTTACATGTAATGTAATTAAAAATGTAATGTAATTAAAACTGATTTTTCAATGATAACTGCGTTTTTCTCGATATTTTCCAGTAATCCGGCAGTGCTCTGGTCCGATATCTGCCGGATTACAGAGGGAGTACTGCACTTAAATCCTTGAAAAAAGAACAAGCTGCAGTAGATTTTACAGATTATATTATAGGAATCATTTGAACAACTTTCAGCTAACTAAGATCAACCTGGTTCACAGCTCAATCAAATTATACTAGAACAATTTTATTTTTTCCAAAGAACTTGTACAAATTGGTAGGAATAGTAGAGATAAAACAAAGATCGCCGTGAAGTGACACTATATGGCGAGGCAGAAAACTATCGTCTGTAAAATCTACCTATCGATAGTTATTAGACGATACCATCGGAACTATCGATAGTTCCTGATCGCTACTACAGTAGTATCCCGTACAACGGTGCATAGGGTACCCAAGTTATCTACCTGGAACCTACAGCCTCAATTTTCTTAGTCTTATCATTTTTCTCATTTAAATGTAATTTTATCTTCTAAATACCAATAAGTAATGAAAATGATGAGACCGATGGAAACCGAGGTCTGAGAGAAGTTTCAAAGAGATTTACCAGACCATAGAGATATGGCCCCGAAGTAGAAGCGCAGTACAAGGTCAGCCAGAATTTTGCTCTCAGCCGTAGAACAAGCTACGCCGTTTAACAGCTTACACCCGTTTTCGTTCTATTCGAATTTGATTCACGGCTGGGTGAAAAATTCTGACGTTTATGGAACAGAACTTCCAGACATTTCCTGATGCAAAACATTCTCCGACTATGTTGCGCGATCCTGGCTTCCCAGCGGCGGGCTCCCTGGGACTGCATACAGCTGCTCTGTTTGGGGAGAATACAGATGACTGTAGCTGCGTGTAAGGTAGGTGGTACCAGTAGTAGTGCTTCAAGATGGAAATTGAGGCAAATAATTGTTGAGGGTTGGGGTAGTCGAATGGGTTGTAGTTGTTTGTGAATGATTTTTGGTTTTTCCCCCCCTTTAAATCTCGCTGTCTGTGCCTGCAGATAAGACTGAGGAAGACTCTTTGTCAAAACCGGTATCTACCAATATATCAACCCCCTCGGCGTTGTTGGTTTTATTTTTGTTTCTCCACGAATCCACTGTCGCAGGGAGCCCGCCGCTGGGAAGCCAGGATCGCGCAACATAATATTATACACCAGCGTAACCTTCTCACTATACTCTCCGACTAGCTAGGATTCGCAGGATATCTCGGCGGCCACCCCGATTAGTCCCCTTGTTATTGGAGATACCCGCTGTTGATATAGAATGATTATTAAGAAGCCTCCACCTGGAAACATGAGCCATTCACTTCAAGAACGCTGTGTAACAGGGGAGGTAACGGAAGGTCCGCTAGGTTACCTACTACCGTACTGAGGCACTCTGCTACCAGTCGGAAAGCACCGACACAAAAAAAGATAGAAAAGAGGAAAAAGACAGAAATGAAGAAATATGGGGGAAAAAATAAATTATACCCACTTGCGTGAAAACAGAATAAAATAACCTGCATAACCTTTTCTGCATAAAAATATGGAATGGATAATAAAGAAAAAGAACGAAAATGAACAACTAGGTACTGATGCAAAAAGGAAAATTGAGAAAATTGAAAATCAGGCAAGATGACACAGGATGGAAACTCAACAGCGAAAAAAAGTAGCTCCCAGAGGGGATGGAGAGGTGGAGCTGGTAGCTCTCTTCCATTCGGCTAACAGTGCAGCCAACCCTACAGGGATGCAGGCCATCCCTGACAATGGAAGTCCAAAATGAGGATTTAAACAATGTGTTGACAGCTTAACAGGTGACACGACAAGTCCGCCTTGGATCATCATAGCAGCGTTCCCTCAATTCCTAAGTCCCCAAAAATAATAATAACAAATATTGCATGACATGACACAATGGCTCAGACGAATCACGATATCTCGACAACTAAATATGGAAACGTTGATGAAGGGATTGATGGTTCTGGTAATTTGAAATTGCCAATCAAGTAACTAAGCTGACATTCATAATCACGATACCTGCTGACTAGGTATAATAGGAATTTGGGAATAACTAATATTTTTCACACTTCAAATGATAGGCCCAAGCGTAGAAAATAAATTCTTAACAAGCCACAGCCAATCAATATCTGGAGATGTACCAGTACCGCAACTTCGTCATACTGAGAAACGAATCCAAACAATAAAATTACGAATGTTTAATGATAAGGTGCAACGTCGGATTGTTAGCGTCCGACGTTGGAAACTTCCAAATTGTAAAATAACTAAAATCCACGTTATTTAAATTGAAATTAATTTCAACGTTTCAACCAGGCGATGCCCAACTGCGCTCAACAAAGTCAAATAAACTGACTAACTGCAAAGTTCATCTAACACTGGGGATCACACATTTATTCCGTGACAGCCACAGTTTGAATTGACTGAAAAAAACCAATTAGCAGAACCAAAATCAAATAGGAAAATTCTGGTGGGTAGGATACCCAGGAGTAATAAGAAAACAGAAACGGCTTGTAAGAGAGTAAATCATGCACAGACTCAGTAGTTGGTAAATACCGATACATCACGAGTTTCAAATAATATTAATATTAGAATCATTCAAAAATAACAACATTTATTGCCAGACCATTTTCCATTACAAACACAAACTAGTTGTTTAAAAAAAATAAAAAAATACATTCAAGACATGAATAACCTCATGGGTTATATAACCTACTAATACATATACATCTTGTTCACAGAATAAAATATACAGTTCAGTAAATACGTTGAACCACTGATAACTGTGGTGAAGTAGATTTTGTGGGGACAATTAATAGAGAGTTGGCGCAACTACAAGTTTAAGGACGTAAACAGGAACGTAACAGCAATTTTCTGAATGTAACAGCTGCCAAAACGTAAATTTTTCCTGTTGTCAAGGACATGCGCAGTGGAGCTGAACGTAACTTAGGAGGGAACCTGGTCTCCCCGGTGACTGCGTTAAACAGTAGTGTGCATAGCAACGTATCTCGGCACCGCGAGTCTTGTGTTAAGCTAGTCCACACTTGTAACATTCACCCGTATCCGTTGTACCGTTTCACTGGTGTGGAGGGGCAAACGTTGCTTCGCTCCATGTCAAAATCATGACACACCGTGCAACGATGACACGCGGCGGGCCTGAACGCCAAAAAGGCGGTTTTTCACCGTCACATCAAAGGGGCTGACAAGGACACGCAGCGATGGGGTGACTGCCAGTGTGGTAGTTCCTTGTTCAGCTGTATTCTACATTTCACACACGGGATAGATTATTGGTTGAAAAAAGTCCACAGCATCGTATCCGTGGCACAGGACGGCAGGCAACGGTGACATGGATACGGGTGATTGTTACAAATCTGGACTAGGCTAAACAGTAGCATACGCAGCAGTGTATCTCGGTAGGCGACACCGCAAGTCTTGCATTAAGTGTGGACTAGGCTGTTACATTCACCCGTATCCGTATCTGTTGCACCGTGTCACTGGTGTGGACGGGCAAAAGTTGCTTCGCTCCATGTCAAAATCATGACACACCGTGCAACGATGACACGCGACGGGCCTGAACGCCAAAAAGGCGGTTTTTTGCCGTCACATCAAAGGGATTGACACAGACATGCAGCGATGGGGTGACTGCCAGCGTAGATGGGTGCCTCACCTTCCGTGTCACAGTTCCTTAATCAGTTGTTGTATTTTCTATCATGTCAGTTGCGCGAGTATTTTTTGTTTTGTCGTGTGTGATGGGCTGATTTCCACTCAAATGAAGTCGTGGAATCAGGAGGAAACTCTAAAGTTATGCCAGTTGCTCTCAAACTGACGAGTTTGTCAACCTGTATCGTCAACCGGTTTCTGATTATACATTTGCTGACACGGGATAAATTATTGGTTGAAAAACGCCGGATAACGGTGAATGTTACAAGGGTGGACTACGCTTCAGAGGGACAGCCTCGGTGTTTGCTCGCTTCAACACGTAGATTACGATTTACAGTGTTACCAGAAACGGTTGCACAAACTCTCTTTTAGTTAAATATAAAAACAACTACGGTTACCAGTGGGGAAGTATTGAAATTCATTATCCTCCCTTCTCCCACTCACAAAACACCCAAAAACACACAGTGTGTTCCTATCGAAATATCGATATTTTGCTTCTGATATCCCATACCTATCTCCCACCCATTTGCATTATGGATATTATTAGAATTTTTTTTAAATTTACTGTTCTTTGGATACATAACTAATAATAATTTTTTTTAACCATGATAGCAAGACTGTAAATACAGGTTTGTCCACAGTCATTCTCAGACTGTATAGTATCCATGACCGGCTGTCGCAGTGTTTTACTGACTACCCAAAGCCAGTTTTCTGATCGCCATTCCAGTACACGGAAGAGAAGGGTGGACGAGAACTGACCATGCACTGACTTCCCGATTCTCAGCAATTATCAAACACAAACCCTTCTCAACACGTATTAAGATGGTATTTGATCAGGGGATGGTTCCTTAGGGCGGTATTCATAGTCCTGACTTAAGTAAAAATAATACTTTACTTCTGAAAGTAAAATAATTTCTTAAGGAAATGCTTTATCTGATTTCGCTTTCATAGACATTACTCCCCGAAGTAAAGACAAATCTTTACTTAATCTTTTACTTTATAAAATTAAGAAAAATCTTTATTTAAGTCCAAATTTTTCCCAACTCTCTGGTTTGAGCTTAAGTTGGCAGTTCTGGCAGGGTGTGTTTTTTTTGTTTAGTTACATGTCCTCGCCTATTAGCCGTGCCGTTCTGTCGGTTTTCCGTTGTTGTGAACGCCGTTGTCCAGCATCCTCCCTGTGTCAGGACAGGTAAAAAGTGGAGCAAGCAACCTTTGTTTTATTTTGAAAACTTTTCTATTATACACTTGGTGCTCGCGTTTAGCGGTGCTGACGTGCATTTACTTCTCCCTTTCCCTTCTGTATTACTCCTCCCTTCTTTTCCCTCCTTCTTCCCTTTTGTTTTTACTCACTCTTTAACTTTGTTTACTTATCCTTTTAAATATAAATTACGTTCTTACTGTAGTTCCTTGGTTTGCCTTTTCAGTGGAATCAACTACCAATTGGTCTTAGAAAAAAGAAATAATTGGGTTTTATCCTACTTTTGGTCAGGCAGAATCTTATTAGTAGGCAAAGTCAATAAAGTTAGTCAATAATGAACAAATCGAAAACGTTTGGAACAATTTTTGATGAACTATCAAAATCGATGGCAAACTCCCGGCTCATGTTAGGATTACTTCGAAGAGTGAACATTTACAAAATGCAAAGGTTGGTCACATGGGTTTATTATTCTATTGGACTTACCTACAGAAATTTTGGCTGTTCATTTATTGTTTCTTTCATGTGAAATAATTGAAATAGCTATTTCTGAATGTTTCCACCAATTTAGGCCCCCAAAACACAAATTAGGTACGCTACTTTTTTTGATCATTGGCAGTGCCATTTAAATTGCCTTGATTCACCTGTTGACACTTTTTCTAGTGTTATTATACAAACTGATGGTGATTTCAGACAGTTTCCCAGGTTTTTGGCTCATAAAAAATCAATTTTAGGAGCAGAACCTTTGGTAGAAGCTTAGTTTTCCACTCTGGTCAAAATTGACTTCATATTCGTCTTCTCGTCCCACAAAAACATAGAAACCGATACTGAAAAGCTCGTTTTACTAAAACACAAAAAATACCAATTTTCATACACATTTTCGCTTATAACACCCCTGGGTATATTCCGATCGGGTTGCAAAGTTTCGGGACACAACTAGGGCCCAAATGGAGCCTGTGTGCGAAAGAACGAATTTTTTAGACCGAAAATGAAGCCGGTATGCATCACCCGCATGCTCTCCGTTACATCGAACTCGTCATTCCACTCATCGAAGTCAAACAACATTTCGTAATCCATCGTATCAAAACAAACAAAAAACCCGAATAACATTAGGAAAAGAAATAAAAATGCCGAGAATGATGACACTGAAAAGATGACATAAATGAAAAGAGAACAGTGCAAACGATCAATAAGGAAATGCTTAAGGTACCTTTCGACGTACCTCAGTTTTTTCCACTTATTTAGGCCAAAAAGTAAAGATTTTTCTTTACTTATTGTCTATGAAATAGGAATAAAGGAAATGCTAAAGGAAGACTTAAGCATTTCCTTTATCACTGACTATGAATAGCCCAAGTGGACGTTGCTTCCTTATTTGTTCACTTAAGCATTTACTTTAATTAAAGTGAGGACTATGAATACCGTCCTTAGTTTTCTAGGATTCAGCTAACCATTAAAAAACCAAAAAAAGAAAAACCAGTGCAAACCAAATATTCGCTTTTTAATTTGATTCCATTTACAGTTCCTCTATAGATTCTACTATAAATAATGGTAATAAAATGTGAACTGGTTGTTAATGACAGCTTTACCGGAATGTCACAGAGCGTATATACGTGGACTGACTCACCAACTATAAATATTGCTTTGTTAAATAAAATAATGTGAAAAGTTTTTTTATATTTTTCAATGTCTTGTAAATAATACATATATAACATACTATTTAATTTTGTTAAAACACAGTTTTTTTAATAGTAATAAATGGTAAGTCTGCTTATTTGAGGATTGTTTTGCTTCAGGAAAGAAAGGGAGAGGAAGGTCCAGTCAATGTAAAATCGTGCGCATACTATTTAACACTACAGCACCCAGGGAACTACGTATTTACATGTTTTCAACCAGCAAACCTAGATGGCGTTCACCAGCCAAACTAGAACCTCAAAAATTTAATTAATTACGTTAATTTTGGTTTATTATTCTGTGAATAATACACCTATGTGTTCATTCAGCAAAATTCTTTTATAACACCCCCTCAAAATGTTCTCTTTTACGTTTCAAGGTGCGTAGATTCCAAAAATGCAATGTCCCTGCGCTGTACGCCGTACCATATGCTGTACTCGTACTTCATTTTTGGTCTAAAAATTTCGTTCTTTCGCACACTGGCTCCATTTAGGACCTAGTTGTGCCCCGAAACTTTGCAGCCCGATCGGAATACACCTAAGGGTGTTATGGGTGAAAAACGGGTGTAAAAATAGGGTTTTTGGTGTTTTAGTAACTGGGGACTCAGCCCAATTAAATGTTTGCTGAATCCATAAATTCGTTATAACAAGTTCGATGAACGAGTAATTCGTTGAATCGAGGTTTGAACAGAATGGTGGATGCAACTGAACAAGATTCTTCATGATGTTGGGCGAACAAAATAACTTTTGATCGTTGTTTACACTGAGTTTTATGAATCGTGAACCACCCTGACTGGATCCCTCCACATTCTCTCATAGTTGGCTATACAGCGGCACTTCAGCCTATAATTCGTAAAATCGCGATCGACTTTCCAGAAAAATATTTCATCCAAAATTCGTTATACCAGGGCATAACCCTTGGGACCAGGACGACAGTTCGTTAAATCCAGGTCCGACTGTAAACTTTTTCTTCAATACGCAACAGCACCGAGAAACAATAGAAAATCTGAGTAACAAGAAACAATAACCCAAAAACATAACAATTCGAACCCAACAGCTCAGTGTTTCCTGGCAATCAAAGCAAGATGAGTAATACAACACTTGCATGACAGTGGAATTTGACTCCCCCGACAGGCAACCGTAGTTGGCACTTTCAAGGAACAGAAATTGGGAACAGTTTTACAGCAAGAACTCTTAGACCTTATGCAGCTGTCCATGACTTCTAGGGGTAAAATAAAGATCATGTAGAACGCTACAGCGCAGAGTCGCGCAAGTAAGATAAAGCTCGCTTAGTTCAGAATTTGTTCCTTAGAACGATTTTGAAAAACTAAGAAAAGCCAGGGATGGGCGGGGGAGGGATCTTACAAATAATGACAGTAATAAAATAGAATTTTCGAGGGGGATTTCCGAGTTATGTACAGACTGTAATAACTGCTTTCCGCGACTTGGCTTCTCCTCCTCGACCGCCCGCACGTAAAGCCGCAGATCTAACGGGGGTTCAGATGACGTCACAGAGACCCTTCTCTGAATATTTAGTTGAACAAAACCGAATTCGGGTCTTCGTTGTCTATCTGTTTGATGTACCTGAGGACGTCCTTCTTGGTGATCACTCCCAGCAACCGCCTGAAAGCATGAAGAGTATAATCATGAGAATATACCGGTTCAAAAATACTAAAGGATCATTCACGCTGCACCGTGTCCGAGCTGAGCCCGGGCCTCCGCCGGGCCATAGGAACCGAGTGGAGACCGGGCCGTGGCCGAGTCTCCATGTATGCTATTCCGTCAGTTCCGTCCCGGCCAAGGCCTCTTCTTCCGAAGAAGATTTAGCAGCAATTGCAATTGCACTTGATGAAGAGGGAAGGGATAAACAAGTTGCTGGACTTCAGAATTATTCAAGAAGGCATCCAACTTTGCGAAAGCGGAAGTTGGAGGGAGAATTTGCCTCGCTATATAAAGAACTGTTGGATGATGAAAGTCAATTCTTTGGTTATTTTCGAATGTATCAGCTCTAGCAGCATCCATCAGCTCTTCGTCATCCATCTTTGAGTACAGATGCAACAAAACTGAGGGATAGAGCCAGTCCGGGTCCGGGAAAAGAATGACCAACACCCTTTCTCACGGGGGCACGGCCACGACAAGGTCTCGGCACGTGCTCCACCCGGTGTAGCGTGAACGAGTTCATTGAAAATGCTCCCGTGATTCTTTCACCGTGTCCCAGCCGTGGCTCGGCTCGGTCCCGCCACGGTCTAGCGTGAATCAGCCTTAATCAGGCATACACTTAAAGTCCTACCCAATGCATACAATTTAAGAGTTAACAGCTTGCAAATAGGTGAAACAGAATGGCTGATGATGAAATTAATAGTCTGTAGGGGACGATTTGCTCCTCTACACGTGTCAGTACAAAAATAACTGTCTCTCTGCCCACATGGAATCTCATAAAGAATTAGCTGTCAATCCAATTCGCCAAATGGTCTAATCTGGTTCTTGCTGTATAAGATCTTCTTTCCAACTCCAAGAACTCTGAAAATGCAGCTTCTTCGTCGCCACTGGTGGCGGAAGAACCCCAACTGACGATTTTTTTAAATTCAAATTTTAAATTAGAAAACTAATGAATGTACAGCACAAATGAGAACAACATCATAGACCACAACTTTTTTGAGGTTAGGAAGCCCTGGATAAACTCACTAACAGTCATCTTAAATTTTTAACTGCCAACCTGGGGGGTCGGATAAATTTAAACTCCAATAAGGCCCTAACTGGGGGTGGACCTACATAGAGGTTAACTTCCTAACTGCTCTTACCACTGGTTAAATCTTCCCGAACAAAAGGATAGCTGGATGCCATTTCACAACAATGGGCTAACCCAAAAATCACTTAGTGTTGGGCATCACGATTTGAAATTTTGGATTCCACAATTCAAAATGTTACCTCCAAGATGATTTCAGGTGTGTTCCACATGGTCAATACAGTCTACCTAACCTATTTCTACGGTTAAAAAACCTATATTTTTGGGCTAGTTATGACTTTAATCGATTGTTGTGTAACTCCTTAAGGGCACTTCATATTCGAAAACTCAAAATCGGCTAACAGGTAATTTTTCGTATGACCACTTTAAACGCAGATATGCACGCTAAATTACTTGGGTAGTGGAAAATGCCATAAAATCTAAATTAGGCGCGGAATCTTCTATTTAAAACTCTCATTTGCGTACGTTACATAAAAACGTCTAAACCGCTTGACCGATTTTAATGAGGGTGGTCTTAACGTGATCAGCGAGTCCTTGAGAAGGACACTAGGAAGAATCGCCGAAACGTCCGTTTTCGACGTGAAGCGAACAGACCCCTTTTCGACGCCAGAATACGTATACTATCACCTGGGCAAAGGCTATATATAATGCTAGGAATAAATAAATAAACAGTTTAATACAAAAATACTTCGTTTTCGTTTGCTCAATGAACTAATTAATGGAAAATAAAGGGGGAAGGGGGTGGGGGAGACTAATAACTGTCCTGCGTTGTTCTACTGTTCTGTGTTCTGGTGTCCATTTCTTTACCGGAACAGAAACTAAGTAGGCACATACCCTTTTTATAGTAAGTATGAACATTTATAGTAACCCATAGTTTTTATAGTAAGTATGAAAATTAAAACATGAAAAACCAAAAGTTGAATAAATGGAGTGGAATTGGGTTAGACTCTGTTGCAAAACTGAATCCCGGGCATCACAGAATACAACAATATCTGTGGTTGGATGAATCCTGCGTATCAACATTCATTTAGCATTACGAGATCTGTATGTAACTATTTTTTCATTTTGACAAAAATGGCTACCTATTGAAATTTCGAGTAAAATAACCACTGGAGGTGAATCAAAAATACTTGTGGCGGGGGTTGATTTTTGTGTGGGTTGGATTAAATTTTGAAGATCTGGGGCCCGTTCCTAAAGACTTTCAATCTTCACTCTGCACTCTTCAAATCCACATCTCCGTTCCTAAAGAGAGCTCTTGATTTGAAGAGGAAGAGTGAAACGCAAAGTGTAGTATAGGGAGGAAGGAATGGCAACTGACTCCAGTATTCTCTTGGCGGCCTTATGATGATGCCCTTACATCAAAAGCGCTCGCCTCCAGTACTCAACCAGCTATCGTATGGTAATACTGATCTTCCATTCTATCAATCAAACATAAAGAACGAAACAACTCACCCGTGATGAGTGACCAACGTCTGCCGAAGACCGAGCTTACGGAACATGTCGACGACGGTTTCCATCGGCGTTTGATCGGTAATCGTGATGGGCGCCATGTCGAGGATCTTCTTGAGCTGCAGGGGTGGCGGCCCCGACGGGCTCAGAGGCTGCGACGGGGTGAAGTTGAACAGGACAAGCGAGTCGTTGGTCACCCCTTCCATTTTTCTTCGAGCGTTTTCTGTTGAAATCGAAATCGGCTTATTTGGACGGAGAAACTGGGAGTTGCCGCTTTCAGGTGAGGTGACACCAGTGGTCCACTTCATTAAATCAACCCTTCATACCCTAGCAACATAGTATTTCTTACCTAAAGCGAGGTTGAGATCCCTTCGAAGAACAAACCCGACCAAATACTGAGATTCCCTGGACACCACCACTGGAAACCCGTTGTGCTCTGTGTCCTTGAGCAAAACTTCCACATCTTCCACTGTCATCGAATCTTGAGTTAGGACACTCAGAGGTTCACTCCTCCTGTTCCCACAAAAAAAAACAATCATCAACAAATCAAATACACTCGACACTGACAATAATTTATAATAATATATACCTACTCGCCTTCAGCACAATATTGTGTTATTTAATAACTTCATCATCTTTCAATTTCTTATGAAATCGAACGACATGGCTGCACGAAACCGTTGTTCCGTGAAATTATTTCATTTGAAGAATGATGGATAGGTATTTTTGATTTTGTTGATAGGTATTTTTTTAACTTGAACAAACGTTGAATGCTTCATGAATAACAACGAATAATTTATAATAGAATTCTTGAATTCACCGCATATTTTATGAAACTGTAATTGCCTAGCCGGCTCCAGTCGCAATTCAGGGCTTTCCTGGGGGAAGCGCGAGGTTGGGTAATGACCACAGAAAACACTGATCTACGCAGGGGCATCTGTACAGGAAAATAATTAACCCTTGCGTAATAATTTGCAGTGTTTTTGTCAGATGAATTCTGTTCAGTGAAGCCTTTCATGGCCGATATAGATCCTGATTCACGATCAGTATAATCAAAGTCACTGGCTTTATAAGTTCACGAATGTCACTCACACTGCTCAAGCAGATGAGGATTGTTTCACCTACCGCCTAAAAACATATCACGCATCCAGATAAGTGCGTATAATGAAGTCATAACAAAGGGTCAGCATGTCCTGAAGGGCCAAAACCACCGCAAGGGTCTCTCAAAGGGTATTTTCAGTACAATGTCAGCTCACGGCTGAAATTAACAGAGCAGAGACGACTGTATTTGGGACTCGTTCATCAAAGGCTTGTCCAATTCCTCCATCGTCGGAGGTTAGTGGAAACCTCAATGTTCCTTTAACAGATGCTTACACGCAAGCTCGTGCCATGGAGCTGGCTCAGACACAATCGCTTCACTTTGAAAATCCTCACCTATCTATCAACGTTATTTCCGGATGCTCACATCCACAAAGAGGAAATTAACGGATTAAGCTTTATATTAACGATACTGGGAACATTTACGATGAAAAACTGTGGTTATAAGTTCTTTGCCACAAGTGATAGCTGAAATTGCAATAAGCATTTATAGTTAGATATTAGTACTGCTGAGGCAACTAACCGTACAAACCAAATACTGTCCCAATATAACCAGAAAAAAGTTATCTACAGAATGTACTATGGCCGCAGGAAAAACGTCTGCCAAGAGTGCGGTACCTGGTTTTCTGAAAACCATTCACAATCAACTCACTTGGGTTGCATGACATCAGCAGCGAGTGACGTGTGACTGAACTCTTCCTTGCTGTCCAAGAAAGGGTAGCCATTAAGGTTGATGTGAGCATCGTATATGCCCTGGCGGCCGAGTGCGTCTCCCACCCACTTGCTTGCCATGGCGGCAGCCATTAGAGGGACGATGTACCGCACCCCACCCGTCAACTCGAACATGATGACGACCAACGACACTGAAATCAACATTGAATCAGATTGGAAACAATTTCTTTCATGCACTATAATTCCACCGAAACCGACTTGAATAACTAACCAGTCATTCTCGTGACGCCACCAAGAACAGCGGCTGCCCCCACCATGGCGTACAGGCCTGGAGTGATGCAGTCATCGCTTGACGAGCAGTCAGCACTGAATATCCAGATGTGTGGATAGTTTGTGGCGAGCGTCTGCATCCCGATGCCCACAATACGTCCTACGATCCCACCCAGACAGAGTGAGGGGATGAACAGGCCGCAAGGGACTTTCATGCCGAATGTGAATACAGTCGTGATCAGTTTGAATGCCAGCGCGAGAACAAGGAGCCACACAGCCCTGTATACTTCAGGACCAGCAGATTCACCTTGAGCAGTGCTGTAACCCACGTGAAATTCATAAATAGGTGATAATGAACAAGGGTACCGACTGGAGAGATGGAAAAATCACTGTTCTAAATCGGTAATATAAGCATAATGGACTAATTGTATCAAAACTTGTTGGATATTTTACATGAAAGATATCTGCAACCATAAAAATTTCAGAGAAACACGATCCAGTGATTTGATTTCCAAGAAAGGGTTGCGTAACTTACCACAAACCGTCATCTGGAGATGTCCCACATTGACTGAACAGGAGATAGATGAGTTTGCTGGTGCTCATTCTGGTGTAGGGGTTGGGATATGCGATGACAGCAGTGATAGCGGTGACGACTAAGACTTCGGTGACAGGGTACTGACCCAAACGTGAGGTCTTCCTGTAGCGGCACCACCAAATGTTCGCCTTGATGAACAAGGCAGCTATGACTCCCTAGAAAGATACGAATAACCAGTAAAGTTAATCTTGCTGATTTCAAAAAATACCTACACAAATCCACTCATCTCATATTATGCTTCTTTGTGATAATATACCATTATATTCAAATCACAGATGATCTATGAATTACTTCTGTATGGTACTTAGCGGCCTCAGTACTCAAAATCCACTCACCCCAATAATTCCAAGTGAGACAAACGGTACCAGCTCAAAGAAGATCCATGGCTTGTTGTATTCGACATAAAACAGGACAGAGTGCTCGTTTCCAAAAGGGTTGATGGAGCGCAGAACGAAGGCTGCAACCAATGCGCAGAAGAACGACCGCCAGAGCGTTTTGAGTGGAAAGTAGTAGCTGACCTGTGGCGGATCAAATTGTCAAGTTCAACTGAATAAAAATCGGATGTTTGTGCAAGTAGAATCCATGAATCATGCTTGCAATTATTATCCATATGCTCGTCTTTGCTAGTAGCAACAATGTAATTCAAAGACTGTGATCTTGATGAAGAAACCGTGTTGACTGTTGACATCGAACAAACGTAAAATTCTTAATAAAAATGAGAACTGAATCGAGTACCTCACACCCAACTATACAGAACTTAGCAGTCGATAAGCAACCCATACTTGCCGCATCAGTCTCTAACTGGGACTGATGCAAAATTAGCATTCTGACATTTCCTTAGGGTCGAACTAAACATTTAAAAAACAGAATTAACAACTCCAATTTATAATAAATAGAAAGAATACCTCTTCCAAACTGAAAAGAACACCTCCAATCGGGGCACCAAAAGCAACAGACACTCCGGCTGCCGCAGCAGCTGACAGAATTTCCCTTTTCTTTGCTTCGTTCCTTCCATACTTGGGAAACAGATATGACAAGATGTTACCTGCAACGGTTAACATGTTATTAGAAGATTACGTTGGATTACAAGACCAAACTAAAAACAAACTATTCAAATGGAATGGGTTAATACAGAAAAACTCCTGCCACGTTTAATGAGACATAGCTTCCTTGTATCAATAACATTTAAACATGTGACAAATAAATAATCAGTACCTACCGATTAGGGTGGATTCAATAATTCTACTTACAATTTGATTGGTTATGCATGAAGCATTAACGTGTAGCCTGAAAAAACTAACGCAAACTCTCTCCAAGTGGTTTGAAGATAAGTTTTAGAAATTGCTATCAAAATCAGGTTCGTGAGAAACTGAATACCTCAGATTTCGCGTTTTCGCATGGGGAGTGGCCATACCGATGATCCCTTCACTAAGAAATTCATAGGGGACCATCTACGAGCTACACCCCAACTACCCACTAAATTTGGACAAAATCCCATTGGTTCGTAAGAAATTGAGTGGGTACCACGGATATCTCATGGGCATGGCCATACCGCAAACATTGGATTTGAACTGAGTAAGTTATGTCACAGTGGAAGTCAGTGTGGCAAGGATATTTGGACACACTGACAGACACACCGAACCAGATTTGTTCAAAATGCTCTAAAATGTATAAAGCGAGCGGAAATTTTAAACACAAATGCCAACTTGATGTGTTATACAGGGCAGGGGGTCGAGGAGGGGAAATGTTGATATCGGAAGCTTTTGAAGAAAAATCGAGGGCTTCACGAGTGAAATGAATTGGTTGTGAAAACAATAAAAAATTGAGCACTTAGCCCATAGATTTATCCACATTAAAACAATGGTCTCAACAGAACAATTTGCGCATCAATCATAATTCCACCAACATAAGCAGGTCTGGTTTCGAGATTCAGTGGAGATCATGATAATAGTGAGGGAAATCCTTCTTAAGGTTCTCACACACTATGCGGGAAGAGGGCAGGAACAGGACAGGAAACGCCATGGGTAGGACCCGGGATGCCGGCCGGCTGCCACTGTCCCGTCCTGCGCCTATACCCACACCAGGCAGGACGTTCCTCAACTCTCTTTCCCCCACCGCTCGCCATACTCCCCTGGTTTCAAGCTCTCCTGGTTATCAAACAATATTTTTGTCCACAAGGTACTACCTAGTTCCCATTTGCTTCTCAGGGTGAGAGTGGTTTCATTTTATTGTGTTCCTCTGTCATACAAGTTTAATTCATGAGTGATTCATCATCATCGTAATACAAACCTGTCAGGCATTCTCTTTGATCTTCGTATCGTAATACAGTGTGATAGATCATACAGCACTCTGTATTTTTCTGCCTCTACAATGAGGGTTTCTTCAGTAAATTCCATTCTCAACCAAACAATCTAATCTAAGGGAACGAAGATGTCGGGGGAGGGCATCAGAAAGAAAGGCACTGGTGTGAGGGTGAACATGTGGAAGGCGAGCATGGGGAAGGCAAGCGTGAACGTGGAGAAAAATTGGACGGTGGAGGGAGAACGTCCCATGCCAGGAAACGCCGTTTTTCGCTTTGAGAGCGATCGCGGCGCAACCTGTCCTGTTCCTGCCCCATGCAGTGACCGCCGCGTCCCACCTAGTGTGCGTATCTCCATTCAAATACACAGAAGCAAAAAAATACGACCCGTGTCCCACGGCTGTTTCCCATCCTGTTCCCGCCTAGTGTGTGAGGACCTTCAACGGACACCCCTCCTCGACAGTTTAACCCCGGTCCCGGCGTCGAGATAGGGAAATCAAGGCATTGTGACCCCTCTCGAGCGGATGCCCTCTCTAATGGACACCCCCCTTCACGGACTGATTTTTGTGGTCCCGCAAGGCTCTTTAGTCCCTCCCTAGCGAACGACAGCTGATCGAAGATAGAAAGGTGACTTTTTTGTGATACTGTTTGGATCAGATTCCAACTCGTTCATTTGATCAGGTGTCTACAATCGTCTGTTTACTATCAATTTAAAAAAAATCATAATGACCCCTGACAATAGGATTCGTACGGATCATTGTCAGTTATGTATCTCGTGGGGATTTGCACGGTTCGTTGTCAGTTCTTTCGAGTATCTTTTTATCTCGTGAGTTTTTTACATCTATGTACATACTAAATACAATTGCACGAGTAGAATGTCTTTGCTTTTTTACATCTATATGACCTTATCCCTCCCTAGGGAGCAGACACCCCTCCTTAACGGACATTTCGGGTGGTCCCGTGAGTGTCCGCTAAGGAGGTATTTCACTTTATATAGAATAAGACCTGAAATTTTTCAAGTCTTCAAGGCATGCGGGTTGAGTACTGAAATGGTCTCCCACTATAATCCAGAATACACTAACCTATACAACAAGCAATATGCACCATTGGGCCTTCCTTTCCCAAACTCAGGCCTGCAGACACGGCCAGCATGATACCAACAGACTTGATGATCAAAGTCCACTTCCCGAGATAACCTCTAATGATGAAACCACTGAGGATTGTTTTGATCTGCAACAAATCACACGTAGAGTTCACCATGTTACTCCGGAGATAACTTACAGACGTCGGTAGGCATCAGGAGACTGCAGGCATAAATGACATATTACGGAAGAATAAATTACCTCAGGAATACCTGATCCGCATGCATAAGGTGCAAACATGCGGACGAGGCCAGCGGCCAAGGACGCAAACATTAGGGCCCACGTGATGTAGAAGATGTAGGAAACTATGTAAGCTCCGAACCCCTCATGGCTTTGTGTGATGATTTCGGACCACATCATCCACTGGAATAGACAGATACTGACAATGACGTGGGTGATATTAAACTACTAATCCAATTTGGATCAGAACAGATGGGTCACAAGTTTATCTTTGATTTGGTAGCGTTTGGAGGTGCAATACCGTCCACATATTAATCCAGAACTTAATCACACAAGTTCAGGGACTAAAGATAGCTTAACAGACAATGGAAATACACAGTTCCTTGGTGAAATGTCACCTCGATGTAGCGACATTTCACTGCGGTTATTATAGACTGCAGCAGTACTTATACAGTTGAACCAGATCATGTTGTGGCAGTGAATACATCAACTGTACGACTAAATCCTGGGTTCATGCAGAACAAATGGCATTTTCTTATCCCACGGGTAAACGCAGCCTGACAATTGTGACAATCCAATCCATAACAACAAAATTTACCTGCGAACAATTATCCAGCTTGGCCACGAATTTGTTGTCCATATTCAATTTGAGCTGGAACGTGGTTTCGTTAGTTGACCAACAGCACTGCTCTCGGTTGAGCCAGAAGGCTTGAGGGCAGAGGCCGTACTTGAGATCGGACATCCAGGACGCACCGATGTCGATGACACCGGCCACAGCACCCGTCACCAGGCCGACAAGGAGGACGCACAGCCACCCGGACCAGGCATCGTGGGCTCCGCGAACCAAGTCCAAAATAGACTTTTGTTTTCTCTTGACAATGTATCTGAAATGCAAACATACAGTTAAGTAACACATGCATTACAGGGCTCTTTCTGGCCACGAATCGGTTGAGAATTGTGCATACATTTTCACTATTATCCCCTTCATTACCCCTCTCCTGAAGTGAATTTCAAGATTTTTTAATTCCTTGTGTGTTAATGGACAACAATGTCTAACACACAAATAAAGAGTTTATTATTATTTCAAAATTCCGGCAAAGTATTGCACAGCAGACTTAAAAGTGGGTTCAATAAAAAGCATCGCATGCAGTCAATTTATTTTTTCCAATACCCAATTTATTCCAATATTACCCAGTATTTTTCCATTATTACGCCCTCTATTGCCCCCAATCCTGGAATGAATTTAGAAATTCTGGCGACACAATGCGCAACTAGACACAAAACTGTATGTTACAGAAAAAGGACACACAAATCGGTTGAGAATTGTCGGCTCAGCATCGCACGTAGTCGATTTTTTTCAATATTATCCCCTCTATTACCCCCCTCCTGAAATGAATTTCAAAATTCTGGCGACGTAATGCACAACTAGACACAAAACTTTATTGTTATAGAAAAAGTACCACAATCGGTTGAGAACTGTCATGCAGACAATTTTTTCAATATTACCCCTCCATTATTCCCCCTCTCCTGAAGTGAATTTTGAGACTCGCACTTAGTGCGTAACTAGACCCAAAACTGAGTCGAATAAAAAAGAACCACGCAAATCGGTTGAAAATTGTGGTCAGGGCATCGGATAAAAATTTACGCACATATACACACACCACCTATGGTTTGTGCGACGGATTCGGTTTTAGAACGGTCTGAAACGGATTTGTAGCTGGTTATTATTTCTCTCCCGTTGACTGCTGACCCCTTCCATCATAAACAGAAAATAACAGGGTCGCCCCCGACTATAAGAAGCCTTTGACGATTCCGCTAAGCTTCTAAGGGGCGTCCCTAAAAACGTAAATACTATCAAATTCGGGGCCCCTTCAGAATAATTGTTTTTCTTTCATGCAATTCCTAGATGGGTACCAAGAGAAAAGCATTTATTGGAGAATATTTTGCAGTGTACTGTTAAAAATTAAGCTATCTACTAGTTAAGGGGTCAATCCTTAACCCCAGCTATTTGAAGGCTCTTTAGAAAGATCTAAATAAGGCACTAAGGGCGTTTGAGTTCAGCTCGGTAGCCTGATTGTAAAAATTTGAACGAAGTCTTGCCCAATAAGAGGATAACAAACCCCTTTAAGTAAAATGGACACATTAAGGATCGTAGTCGGAGTTATGATTCTGCACATTTAAACAACAATCCAATTCGAAAATGAGTTCAGAATGACTGTATAGTTAACTCCATAAACGTTTGTTATACATATTACTAAATAAGTCATCAGAATCATTAGGAATTCAGGGATTTGTAAACGTGAACGCGGAATCAAGTGTTCAGAAAGCTCAAAATGTTGAAGGACCAAATACGCTGTAATATTCACAGCTTACGCTACCTTTTACCTTCCATGTTCGTATTATATAGGAATAGTTGGAGTATGGTGATAGCGTCAAAAATAGGTGCTTGAGAAAACCATGAAATCTTGTTCAGAAGTTCTCAAAACGACTATCTAGAAGGTTTTCCGCTTGATGTCGCTCTGTACGTAAGTACGTACGGAATGGTCATAACTTCCTCAACAAACTGTCTTTTTTCATATTTTCTTTTTGGGTTTAGTTCAGCTCGTTAAACTCTTCAGTTTGAGATGAGAGCGAGCTTTCTAGGTGAAATAAGGGAGTTATGACGGTTTTTCGATTTTTCAACCATAACTGCAGTAAAAATGAACAAAATCGGTGCGGTTGGTGCCAAAATGTACGCTATGATTTCTAGATCATGCCTATTGAGTTTGAGCTCGATCGCATTCGATTTGGCTAATTGACAGCACAAAAAAAAATATATATGTCAACGGGTCCAATAGGTTTATTACTACCATTGCGTTACCGTGACGTTGGTGTTGTGTCGGAAAGTGGTTGAAAGTGAGATTCTATGCAAGTTGTATTATATTTCCATGCTCAGTGTAGTACCTATATCTCATGATCATAGTAAGGTTACGCTGGTGTACAATACAGGGTGATCTGCTCGTAGATGCGAAAAAAATTGCGTAAAATTACATCAAAAATGGAGTAAAATGCCGCCAACCGCATATTTTAATCTCAATCCGTTTCTCGAGATAAATATGATTTTTGAGAGGTTTTTTCAGGAAAACCGTGTTTTTTTCCATTTAAACTCAAATTTCTCCGCTTTACCTCATTTAATTTTACTTTTTTATCTCATTTTCGGAATCAGCGTTCAATTTTCCGTACGCATGGTGTACTTCAAGTCTTGAAAAGTACCATCTAGAGACTACAACAACAGCTCAAACATTAGACGAATTTGAAAAAATAAAATTTCTGAAATTTTAAAAACGTTACTACTCCTCCGAAAAAAAATCCTGGAAACTGGCAAATCTCTTGAAAACTTCTTCATTTAATAAGCTTTCCAATGGTATGATCAACTTTGCGATTATCTTGTATCTTTGATGAAAAATTCAAGTTTAAATGCAAGAAAACGTTAAGCACCTCAAAAGGGGGAATTTGATCAGAGGGTAGAAAAAATGTAAAAAAAAGTTTTTAATGTTTTTAATTGAAAAAATTGAGTCAATAGTGCCAATTTAATTAGTTTAAATGCAAGAAAACGTTAGATTTTATGTTGTCATCAGGGGGAGTAGTGACTCTGAACAATAAATTAGTTCTAAAGTTCAAAATCAACGCATTACAGTGTATCTAAATGAGTTCGAGTATCCACCTATTTAAAGAACAACGTGATGGGAAGTTATTCCCAATGCAGTTTGATGTTACAAATGGCACGGTTCACTAACCGCGAGTACGCCGAAATACATTTCGTGTACAGGTTGTGCGATGGAAATGCGCTTGCTGCACAGCAGCAGTATCGAGCTAGATATCCTGGCCGACGGGTAGAGGAGAAATGACGGTGGGCATTTTGAAAACGGGCTTTCCTAATTACCGGAAAACCTGATTTCGAATTGTAAATTGGCACTATTGACTCAATTTTTTCAATTAAAAACATTACAAAATTTTTTTATACCCTCTGATCAAATTCCCCTTTTGAGGTGCCTAACGTTTTCTTTCATTTAAACTTGAATTTTTCATAAAAGAAACAAGATAATCGCAAAGTTGACCATACAATTGGAAAGCTTATTAAATGAAAAAGTTTTCAAGAGATTTGCCAGTTTCCAGGTTTAATTTCAGAAATTTTATTTTTTTAAATTCTTCTAATGTTTGAGCTGTTGTTGTGGTCTCTAGATGGTACTTTTCAAGACTCGAAGTACACCATGCGTATGGAAAATTTAACGCTGATTCCGAAAATGAGGTCAAAAAGTAAAATTAAATGAGGTAGAGCGGAAAAATTTGAGTTTAAAAGAAAAAAAACACGGTTTTCCTGAAAAACTCGGCGCTCCGCGCCTCGGCGGGGGCTTCGCCCCCTGCACCCCCGGATGACTTCCGCTTAAAGCCTGATGGCTAAAATGTGGTGTACCTGACCCTTCAGGTTTTTGTCCCCCTCGCTGTATTATATAAGCTTTAGCCACGCTTATACACATCCAAACAACCAAGTGACAACCAAACAAGCGTCATTGTTTACAATCGATTTATAACATCCATTTACATACCTAGTTATATTATGAAACTAGGAAATAAATACCAAGAACAAATACGAAATAAATGCGTGATAAATCAAGAGCTTTCCAACGAATGGAAATCGATTTTTGTCCGATGAAAATGAAAGAAGTTTCGTTTCCCTAGCAACTACTCGGTTGTACGTGAAAATCATAAGAAAATTTCGCCCTACTTTCATCTCACTATTTGGTCAAACAAGCGTCATTGTTTACTATCGATTTATAACATCCATTTATATAGTTATATTATGAAACTAGGAAATAAATACCAAGAAAAAAAATACAAATAAATGCGTGATAAATCAAGAGCTTTCCAACGAATGGAAATCGATTTTTGTCCGATGAAAATGAAAGAAGTTTCATTTCCCTAGCAACTACTCGGTTGTACTTGAAAATCATAAGAAAATTTCGCGCTACTTTTATCTCACTATTTGGTCTCACTTTTGGTTTATTATTTTCAATAATGAACCATTGGAGTCGAGCATGAAAAACGCTGCAAATCCCTGCACAACGGTTTATTATTTTGTATAGAATACCCTTCTGTTACAGATCACAGCTCTATGTATAGATAACCCGTCTATATAATATAATATGTACTATTCTATGCATAATTATGTAGATCGCAGACCCTCCGTAGGTTAGTACCTAACCCCGTACTCGTTACTAGGTACCTACCTAAATCACGAGTTAAATGTTGCTAAAATAATTCTGCCGATGACAAACAGTACCTAACCAAAAGAAACACACATAATGAAGTTCTGAAAAGAAATTGTTGATGAGGAGTGAAAAAAGTTGCAAAAGTACCTACCAACAAACTCCAGCCCCTTCTACGTAGATGGTATAATGAACCGTTTTGTAATAATTTACCGTTGAGTAATGATTTACCGTAGTAATAATTTACCCATCAATAATACTTCAACGTTTGTTCAAGTTTCACTACCTACCAACAAACTCCAAAAGAGCCATCATTTTTCAAATTAAATAATATCACAGAACAACCAACTCGACTTCATACTCCGCCAATATAATCAGGTGATCCCTACCAATGATTGGCCGTATTCACAAATTCCTATTGTGGGCGCGTCTCTGGTTACGAGATTTGGTTTGAATTGTATACAATTTCATTCACACTGGAGTCGAAAATGCCTGTCGGTGCAAACTTCGGGGCCTTACTGTGAACGAACGGCTGGACGTACGATGCTCCGGATGGTCTTAAAAAACTCGCAAGTTCAAGAACTATCTAAAACCGTAAAAATATTTACGTAAAAAAATGGTATAGGCGTTTTGAAAATTTCAACCCCTATTTTGAACCCCTTAGAGATGACTCACAGTAACGTCGAGCTTCGAGGACCAACTAGACGCCGAACGGAACCTATAACCCGAATTTCATCAATTTTTTTTCATGGGAACTAAGAAAAGTGGCCCGTACGGCGTACGGCGGACAGACAGAAATATTTTTATTGCAGTTTTGGATTCTACATACCTTGAAACGTAAACCATCAAATTTTGAGGGGGGGTAAGAATTTTTTTTTTCATGCTCGATTCCAATGGTTCATTATTGAAAATAATAAACCAAAAAAACGCTGCAAATCCCTGCACAACGGTTTATTATTTTGTATAGAATACCCTTCCGTTACAGATCACAGCTCTATGTATAGATAACCCGTCTGTATAATATGATATGTACTATTCTATACATATTATGTAGATCGCAGACCCTCCTTAGGTTAGTACCTAACCCCGTACTCGTTAATAGGTACCTACCTAAATCACGAGTTAAATGTTGCTAAAATAATTCTGCTGATGACAAACAGTACCTAACAAAAAGAAACACACATAATGAAGTTCTGAAAAGAAATTGTTGATGAGGAGTGAAAAAAGTTGCGAAAGTACCTACCAACAAACTCCAGCCCCTTCTACGTAGATGGTATAATGAACCGTTGTGTAATAATTTACCGTTGAGTAATGATTTACCGTAGTAATAATTTACCCATCAATAATACTTCAAAGTTTGTTCAAGTTTCACTACCTACCAACAAACTCCAAAAGAGCCATCATTTTTCAAATGAAATAATATCACAAAACAACCAACTCGACTTCATACTCCGCCTATATAATCAGGTGATCCCTAGCAATGATTTCATCTCCGCCAAATTTCCTATTGTGGGCGCGCCTCTGGTTACGAGATTTGGTTTGAATTGTATACAATTTCATTCACACTGGAGTCGAAAATGCCTGTCGGTGCAAACTTCGGGGCCTTACTGTGAACGAACGGCTGGACGTACGACGCTCCGGATGGTCTTAAAAAACTCGCAAGTTCAAGAACTATTTGAAACCGTAAAAATATTCACGTAAAAAAATGGTATAGGCGTTTTGAAAATTTCAACCCCTATTTTGAACCCCTTAGAGATGACTCACAGTAACGTCGAGCTTCGAGGACCAACTAGACAGCGAACGGAACCTATAACCCGAATTTCATCAATTTTCTTTCATGATAACTAAGAAAAGTGGCCCGTACGGCGTACGGCGGACAGACAGAAATATTTTTATTGCAGTTTTGGATTCTACATACCTTGAAACGTAAACCATCAAATTTTGAGGGGGGGTAAGAATTTTTTTTTCATGCTCGATTCCAATGGTTCATTATTGAAAATGATAAACCAAAATTCTTACCCCCTCTCAAAATGTGATGGTTTACGTTTCAAGGTATGTAGAATCCAAAACTGCAATAAAAATATTTCTGTCTGTCCGCCGTACGGGCCACTTTTCATAGTTACCATGAAAGAAAATTGATGAAATTCGGGTTATAGGTTCCGTTCGGGGTCTAGTTGGTCCTCGAAGCTCGACGTTACTGTCAGTCATCTCTAAGGGGTTCAAAATAGGGGTTGAAATTTTCAAAACGCCTATACCATTTTTTTACGTGAATATATTTACGGTTTTAAATAGTTCTTGAACTTGCGAGTTTTTTAAGACCATCCGGAGCATCGTACGTCCAGCCGTTCGTTCACAGTAAGGCCCCAAAGTTTGCACCGACAGGCATTTTCGACTCCAGTGTGAATGAAATCGTATACAATTCAAACCAAATCTCGTAACCAGAGACGCGCCCACAATAGGAAAATTGGCGGAGATAAAATCATTGCTAGGGGCCACCTGATTATATTGGCGGAGTATGAAGTCGAGTTGGTTGTTCTGTGATATTATTTCATTTGAAAAATGATGGCTCTTTTGGAGTTTGTTGGTAGGTAGTGAAACTTGAACAAACGTTGAAGTATTATTGATGGGTAAATTATTACTACGGTAAATCATTACTCAACGGTAAATTATTACACAACGGTTCATTACACCATCTACGTAGAAGGGGCTGGAGTTTGTTGGTAGGTACTTTTGCAACTTTTTTCACTCCTCATCAACAATTTCTTTTCAGAACTTCATTATGTGTGTTTCTTTTTGTTAGGTACTGTTTTTCATCGGCAGAATTATTTTAGCAACATTTAACTCGTGATTTAGGTAGGTACCTAGTAACGAGTACGGGGTTAGGTACTAACCTACGGAGGGTCTGCGATCTACATTATATGTATAGAATAGTACATATCATATTATATAGACGGGTTATCTATACATAGAGCTGTGATCTGTAACGGAAGGGTATTCTATACAAAATAATAAACCGTTGTGCAGGGATTTGCAGCGTTTTCCTGTCGTTTTTCGGCGGGGGGTCCCATCGCAAAAACCTGAAGGGTCAGGTTAAAAATTTAAAAAATCATATCTCGAGAACGGATTGAGATAAAAATGTGCGGTCGGCGGCATTTTACTCCATTTTTGATGACATTTTACGCAAATGTTTTGTTGCATCTAAGAGCGGATCACCCTGTATTATGTCACAGGGAGCCCGCCGCAGGGAAGCCAGGATCGCGCAACATTCTCATTATCGGCCTGTCAGGCCAACATGAGCAGCCGATGAGGCCGCAAAGGTCGGCCAGTCTTGTCTTCCGCTGAACTTGTATCCATATTATTATGAAGAATATGGAAGTATTGTGTCTCCACACAGGAACTTTCTAATTGGTAACAGCCCATGAATTATGACGAAGTGTTTCGAGAAAGTGCAAGATCGTTGGACGTATAAGTTACCTGTGACGCATACGATCCCGCGCAATGTCCCGCTGCCAGTCGATCGTGTGGAAGTCGTCATACTGCCCAATACCCGGGATATCATCCGAATCTGTCAGTGGAAAAGGAAGGATTATAATGAATGAATCAACAAGACACAATGTGATACCGAGGTACCTGTATTATCATTCGAATAGAAGATGGAAACATTGAAGATTGATTAATTCAGTGCGTAAAGGAAATACAAAAGTGTAACAGTCGAAAACAAAGGGCAGTGAAAAATATTAGTAGATTAGCGATTTCAGGGTGAAAGAAAGTGGAAATGAAGAAAATATTCGGAAAATCGTATAAAACAACTGATCCAAGTATAAGAGAATACCAGAACAACTCCAAATCCATTAGATTTTTCAAGCCCTGAATTGGAATTTCGAAATATAATTTGATACGGAAACATATAGTCAAGAGTAATCCATGGATTACATGTCTTGGACTTGGTACTACGTGTGGAATTAGTTGTCCGTGTTCATAGTAAGTAGTAGGTATTTTGTAGGATATTTTCTAGGATAGTTCGAAAGATAGTTTTCAGTTAACAATCCGGGCCACTGGGCAAATTAATAAGCGACATTCCCCGTATCAACAAAGTATGGTCCACAGACTAGTGGACCAGATTGAAGAAAGATGGTTTGTTTGAACCATTGGGTTGTGGCGGAACAACTAGGACCTAACCCCGAACTACCAGCGAAATTTGAGCCAATTTGGACCGTTGGGTCGCGAGTTATGTGGGTTCGACGTTATTCACGTTTGTGCATCAGCTGTGTCTACTACTGATAAGAATGCGACGAAATTCATTTGTGAACAACTAGGACCTAACCCCGAACTACCAGCGAAATTTGAGCCAATTTGGACCGTTGGGTCGCGAGTTATGTGGGTTCGACGTTTTTCACGTTTGCGCATCAGCTGTGTCTACTACTGATCCGAATGCGACGAAATTCATTTGTGAACAACTAGGACCTAACCCCCGAACTACCAGCGAAATTTGAGCCAATTTGGACCGTTGGGTCGCGAGTTATGTGGGTTCGACGTTTTTCACGTTTGTGCATCAGCTGTGTCTACTACTGATCCGAATGCGACGAAATTCATTTGTGAACAACTAGGACCTAACCCCGAACTACCAGCGAAATTTGAGCCAATTCAGAGCTTCGGGTCTTGAGTTATGGTGGCTCGCTGAAATGCGTACACACTAACACACACACATAATCAACTACCTGAAGGAGCTGACGTTTCCTTTTTTCGATGGATTCGTGTTGAGCGTGGTTGAAAATGTGGGGAAATCCGCTCCCCCCCTCCCCTCAAATAATGAAAATTGTCTAAAGTGTAAAAACGAAAACATAAGGCCTCGGCCACTTCAGAGGGGCCGACCCTAAAAAAAACAAGATCCTCATCACTTGTATGATATGCGGCATTGTTATGTTTTATAGTATATTATGTAAATTCAACTTCATGTCTTTCGCACGTCACAATTTGGAGTATGCATGTATAATCGAGATTTTGACTTAACTGTGCTATAACACATTGTCAACAACACGTTAGAATAAAATTAGGAATACCGAAAGTGACAACCTCATCAGCGTTATCCAACACTAATCGATAGCCTTTACCACTGATGCACACGGGGCATCGATTAAAATGGCTGGCTCATGAAACGTGACTAAATACCTATCATCTTCGTTTGTCTTTTCAATCCGTGTTAAAACATCAAGAAGGAATTGTAGTTATCTTCTGTTACCATTTGAAATACTTTGGTTGGACTGAGCTTAGTATGGACGACAGTTGCGTAGTACATACTGCCTTCTTCCTATTACACATTTGAGTTTTGCGTCACGGATTAGCTAGAGGTAGTTCATGATTTGAATACCTTCGCTATGCACATACAAATTACTATGTATATATACGTGTTGGAGAGTAAGGCAGTGAAACTTAATTACCTAGTTGCTGTCATAGCATGACACAGAAGGTATTCACCATAAAACTTCTCATGACTAAACCTTGCATCGATTAGTAAAGGGAAGATTAAGATGTTTTTGAAGAAAATACGAATTTCTTCTTGATGTTTAACAATCATGAAAAATCGGGAAATACCTACAGCAATTTTTGAAACCTCCTGGAGGAGGAAGGAAAACCATGAATTTGAAATGGGATTGGTTCGGTTTTCAATGTTATCATTTCTGACAGCCTCATGACGTCATCGGGTTGTAATATGTTACCTTTATCTTCCGAATAGCACAGCTCTTCTTCCCAAGAGACGCTGTCGTTGCTAGCGTCGAAAACACTAAATTTCATAATCAACACATTCACACTCACGAAGCTAAGAGTTAAGAAAACCAAACTAATTTGCTAGTGCACGGATGTTTGAACAGTTAAAAGGAGGCGAAAAAAGGCACGTCATGTTCCCATAGTGCCGATGAATCGAATGAACTGAATGTCCCTGGTGGGATCTCGAATAACATTGTTATCTGTGATAAGGAACAGATAAAACCTGAGTAATTAACTGTCAGCAGCTGGAGGATTATTGTCTGGTGTTTTTTTTTTTTTTGGAACAGAATGTAAAAACGATGCAGGGTCAGATTAATGAAATGAGGATGTGGTGGAAGTAAGGGAAGGAGGTGTTATAGATAAGGTAGGTTAGAGGAGACAAACGTCTTACCCTGCATCCCGGCGAAAGTGACACCACCTTGAAACATGAGAAAATATAGCTATTGTTTAATGCCATAATTAGGTTAGTACTACGTGTTACACTAAAAAGGAAATTACTGGAAGAGAGTTAGCACTAACTAGACATATTCCAAACCCTTCATGAGTATTGAATATTAGAGGCGTAATAATGAAGCGAGATGACCAAAATCATTGAGACCATTCAGGGGTTATGGTGGGTTACGGTGCATTGCAAGGAACGTATTACTCAGCAACCTTGGAGTCAACAAGTAAGTAGACATGAACATTCTTGAGCCCATGCACTATGTACTAGAAAATTCAACACATCCAAATGCAGATGAATCCATAGGATACCAGCCAACAATGAGGAAACCTTGAGAGATGGTCGATGGAAATTGGGTGGTCCTAAAAAGTGTTTGTGTAGTAGCTTCCAGTCAGTCGACAGTTAAAGTATAATAGCAAAAATTGTGGCGGTACCTATGTAAGAATCCCGTCCACAATGGACCTCCGATGGCTCTTCTTGAGTTTTTGCACACACAGGAGAAAGGATACAGGCAGTTTGTGAACAACGAACTGTCTTCTCCTGGAAGCACTGCGTTATTACACTAACTAACCAGTGTCTTACCATGGGGGCTTCACACTCCTCACCCTACCTTTTTATGAGCTCTGGGGGAAGGGGAAACTATGCTATGTGGGTGGCTGGAGGAGCGTCTGGCCACAGCCCCCTTGCCGAGACTTGACAAGGGGGTTCGGCTGTCCACAAGGAAGTAATAGGATCCTACTTCCAAGGAAACTATGCTATGTGGGTGGCTGGAGGAGCGTCTGGCCACAGCCCCCTTGCCGAGACTTGAAAAGGTGGTTTGGCTGTCCACAAGGAAGTAATAGGATCCTACTTCCAATGGGAGTCTTCCATGAATGAAACATCCATCAAGCCCAGATATCATTGCTAAGGAACAGCTGATTATAATCATGCAAGGCAGTATGAAATTAAGTTAGTTGTTCCGCGATATTACGAGTATTTCATCTGAAGAATTATGTTTATTTTGGATTTTGTTGAAAGGTACCTTTATTTGTAACTTGAACAAAATAATATGCACAACAACAAATTAATGTTGTGTGTTTTGGGGGCCAAAATTGGTGGAAACAAAAAAATAGCTATTTCAATAATTATTGCGAAAAAAAACAAATGAAAAACCAACATTTCTAAAGGTATGTCCAATAGAATAATAAGCCCATGTGACAAGGAATTTGTAGCGGTTTTTTTTTTTTTTTTTCATTTACAGTTGAATGGTGTTCAGAAATGTATGTATCCACCAAATAATCGCAAAAATCATCAAGTTTTCTTGAAGATGGTTTTTGCACTAATAAACCTGCTGGGACACATCATATCCCGGGAATTGAATTGCCTACTGCTTCAATTTTCAAATCGTTTTAGGGCCGATTGATCACTACAATCCTTATTACGGAACACTACAATGAGTATGAATTCATCATCCTTCTTCCAACATGGCAGGTAGGAAATAGAGAGTTTTTGCAACACACTCACGACGAAACGAACGAAAGCAGTACTGCTTTCGTTCGGCCTCAAGACACCGAAAAGTTTGACGAACCGTGACGACGAAAAATACCGGGATCTCACGGTGTCAGCTTTCGTCGTGTTGAGATGATGAAACGTAATTTAACCTTACATCTGTATAACGCTACCTACCTTCTTCTGTTTTCCTTGGAAAATAAAAATGTCGAGAGTCGTATTCATAGCTGCTTCTTGGCGTATTTCTATGTTAATGCAGACTTGACACCATGTGTGGACATAGATTTGTATTAACCACGGAGTAAAATGGATGAAAGAGAGGTTAACATAACGTTAGCATGACTTCACCAACCGGTAGGTGCCAAAGCTGAATGAAAACTGAACCGAAAAAGGTTAGCATCTGACTTCGGTCGCCCTATCCGCCATTTCCGTTTCGGTGCCGTTTTCCGTTTCGTTTTGGTGTGAGGGTGTTGCAAAAACTCTCTATTGACTGTGGGACAGTAGAAAAAACGGGTGGGACTTGTGCAGGCGAAAATAATCATTCTCGATTAGGCAGTACAGTGAAGCTTGATTGTCAGTCGGGTTGAAAGGGTTAACTGAGATAAAATCATCTGTGAAGGTGCGGTGACGATGCCCCCGGACTTGATTTGTCCTCACTTGCGTGCCTGTCTGAACCCATCGTTTGTATTTCAAAGGGGAGTGGCGAGACTGCGACCGGACCTGACTTGACTTGACTTGAGCCACCCACCGGACTCCGTTCTGATCCGGTCTGCATGGGTTGAGACCTGACTCCGGTCCCCCCTCTACTGCAATTTTCAACCCCTCGCACCCCCACGAGCCATCCTAAGCAGCCCCCATTGCTCTCTTCTCATCATAAAATAGTTTTGAAATTGAACATCGTTCAATTTGGCGAATAGGGTGTGAAATTCACCCTATTGTGCTCGTTCGGAAACATACGGTGACATCCAACACTTATTCAAAGAAAGAAAACTTGTCACTAGTACTATTTCTTCATCAGAATCTGATTCTGATTCTGAATAACAAAGAATGGCTTCCATTTCGGAGGACATACTCTTGTGACGTCTTGGAATGGTTGGAGTCCGGTGACGCCGATCAAGTCCTGTGGCAGTGTCGCACCCCCCTCCGGTCACCAGTCCGGTGGCTCTGGTCAAGTCAAGCCCGGTGGCAGTGTCGCCGCAGCTTAAAACAATCACCCACTTCTGGTGGCAACGTAGGGAACCCAAACACACTTTGTAATAATGTCTCAACCTTGTTCAACAGAGCCATATTACGCATCATGAACCTATCATGTGTGAATTTTGACCCCACTCAACGATCACCGCGAGAACAACAGTTACAGAGGAAAAGACCGGGAAGGAATTGGTGCATTTCCCCTCAGGTATACGCCTGCCTCGGGAAGGAATCCGGCGGCAGACTTTGCAACAATGGATAGTAGGAAGGAATTGTAACAGCCCCTGAATACGGGTCACCTTTTATGTAATGCAAAATTGGCATTGTAACTTACATGTAGCAGAAAATATATCATCTATGCTCCGTTCGTGTACGTTGCGTTCTGACATGGTGCCTGTCGTAGTGATATCAATCATATCCTCATCAGAACTCAAGGAAGTTGTTCGGTGCGTACCACCGTTTGTTGAGACCTGCAAAAGCCCACGAGCTGCTGGTTAGAAAATGAAACGACATTAATTTTGAAACATTTACAGTGCATTGTTGTAATCAACCATCTCAACCAGAAATATAAGTAAATCGACGTCCTCTTTCGAGCAGAGATGAACAACTAACTATTCGAACGTCGTACTGGGTAGTAGGAAATGCGGAAGGCTACACAGAACACAGTTTAGGACTGTTGAAAATAACAGAAAATACGAACACTGTATGAAGCAGGTGTACCACTCCATTATTTCTGAATGGTTTTACCAAAAACTTTTCGCTGTTTGACAATTTGTATAAAAAATCCTATGAAACATTACAATTTGCCCGTGCTCACTGTTATATTCAGTCCTTGTTGTGGTGTAATGAGCTTCATAATTTCAGTGAAATGAAGACATATAGCGGCCACAGGAATAAACTGACTTTATTGATGAACTTTTATGAATGACAGTACTTACTAATAATTTAAATAATTAATGGTAAAATATGATAAATTCAACAGATGACGAAAACATGAAGCGTTAAGGCGGGGTCAAACTTGCGGCATTCACTGAGCACCGAATGCTTGCAGAGAGGGAGCTACTCACCATGTACTCGGTGTCCACAAATGTGAGATTTGCCGAGCACCTCTAGTTCGTCACCGGAATGATGAGCGTTCACCCCGAAAATCTATTTATGAGAAATTCTCACTTCCAAAGTTGGCTAAGATCAGATAACTTTGATCTTAGCCAAGAGGCCGAGAAGCAGGGACTTCAATTGAAATAATAAGTTGTGTCTAGCTTTCGAGTGAAAGGGCCCCCTTTTAGAGGGTGGTTGATATACCGATTAAGGTCAAATCCAGGGCTAAAAAAGAAAAAAGTTGGCAAATCATGACTAAGTGACGCAAAGTTTAGATTATCATACAAATGGGCATATGGTAGTACCGAACCATAATTAGTTCTTCGAAACTTTAATGCGAAATTTTCGTGGGTTACAAATTCCCATTTTTTGGCAAAATTCTGTTCAATAACGGAAATTAACACAACTGACCACATGAGGTGTTTATGTCGGAAAGTCTAGGCAGAAAACGAGCATGAAATCTAAATTTCCGAGTTCCCGCTAGAAATGAAGTATTAGGTAAATCACCGAGTAGTTTCAACTCAAATCCTGCTTGGAGCACTAGTGCTATAAATAGATTTAAAAAACATGTCCTCAAGATCAAACCGAGGGGATATTCACGAAAGGCCATAGCAAAGGTTCTTGAAAGTTACCAAGGTTTGCCATTTCTAATGTTGGGTTGTTGGCAGCATTGAGAACCTTCGCCTCGAAAGCTTAGCCAATAGCCAATCAGATGACAATAGACCTGATACGTCATTTCTTGCCGCATTTTGGTTTATTATTCTGTGAATAATACACCTATGTATTCGCTCAGCAAAAAATTTTTATAACACCCCCTCAAACTTTTTTCTTTTCCGTTTCAAGGTGCGTAGATTCAAAAAATTCAATGTCCGTCCGCCGTCCGCCGTATCACGTGTACAGGCTTCATTTTCGGTCTAAAAAAGTCGTTCTTTCGCACACATGCTCCATTTGGGCCCTAGTTGTGTCCCGAAACTTTTCAGCCCGATCGGAATATACCCAGGGGTGTTATGAGTGAAAATGTGTATAAAAATAGGTACTTTTTGCGTTTTAACAACATGTTAGTAACATGAGCTTTTGAGGTATCTTTTTCCATGTTTTTGAGGACGAGAAGACCGAATATGAAGTCGATTTTGACCAAAGACGCGGAAATTGAGGTTTTACCAAAGGTTCAGCTCCCAAAATTGGTTTTTTATGAGTCAAAAACCTGGAAAACTGTCTGAAATCACCATCAATGTGTACAATAACATTGGAAAAAGTGTAAACAGATGAATCAAGACCATTAAATGCCACTACCAATGATCAAAGATGATCTTAAAAAAAAGAAAAAAAAAGCGTACCTATTTCATGTTTTGGGGGCCAAAATTGGTGGAAATCATCAGAAATAGCTATTTCAATCATTCCACATGAAAGAAACAATACATTTAACAGCCAACAAAAATCTCTAGAACTCCAATAGAATAATAAACCCATGTGACAAGGACTTTGCAGCGTTTTTACTTTCAAGCACCCTCATTTAAAAATTTCGCTTATTTTTGAAAACGGGCTTCAAATTACCACTTTTCCAAGCGTTCTGAATATTTTTTTTTCGAGAAAATTTTTGATCAGTATTCCCCATCATCGTACACCTGATAGCACTGTAACACAATTTGGCTCTTGGCAGTGAATCACAGTTTCTCAAGGTGGGGGGGAGAAAATGTGGTTACCAACCGGAGGAGAAAATGCATGGAAAGGAGGGGCTGGAGGTGGTGCTAGCCACTGGCCACTTCGATGTGGCTAAGTCACTGACACAGGGCACAACTCGTCACTTTGCGAGTAGACGAACATCTGGCCACACAACTAAGGTTTCGCTGAGCATGTGCTCGGCGGATGCCGCATGTTAGGCCCGTCATTACTCGAATATAACGATCATGGGATGCGACAAAGTTACACATGCAGCAGTTACTTATACTGACACCATAGCAATAGCTTGGATTGCGGTTAGTCTTTGACAAAACAATTTTGTCGAAATGGGACACAACTAGCAACGCCATGGGGTTAATGTACAGTAATCAATGAATATAGAAGAAACTACCGAACAGAACTCTCATGCATTGCAAAAGTAGTTATGTAGGTACGTATAATTATTATAATAATGAGTGTATCATGTGTAGTGATGAATAGAATCTATGCGGCACATGGGTAACAATGGAATGGAGCATGAAAAAAAAAGTTAACCCCCCTCTCAAAATTTGATGGTTCCCGTTTCAAGGTATGTAGAATCCGAAAATCAACTAAAAAATTTCTGTCTGTCCGCTGTACACTGTACTTCGCACTCCTTAGTTACCATGAACCAAAATTGATGAAATTTGGTCTGTAGGTCCCATTTGGAGTCTAGTTGGTCCACGAAGCTCGGCGTTAATGTCAGTCATCTCTAAGGTGTGAAAAATAGGGGGTGAAATCTCCAGGACGCCGTTATCTCCAAATTTTTCAAGTTTTTAAATAGTCTTGAACTTGGGAGTTTTTGAGACCGCCCTGAGCATTGTACGTCCAACCGGAGCATTGTTTGTTCACAGTAAGGCCCCAAAGTTTGAACCGACAGGCTTCGTCACCAGGAGAGTGTGCAATCAAATTGCATACAGTCAGCCCAGATATCATTGCTAGGGACGCCGCAACAATCGTGTACCCAATATTGGAAATTGGAGTTGTATTTGTCCCAATATCGGGGGTTGTTCATAGTTTCCAATGGTTTTCAATTAATAGAGAGTTTTTGCAACACACTCGTGACGAAACGAAACGGAAAACGACACCGAAACGGAAATGGCGGATAGGGCGACCGAAGTCAGATGCTAACCTTTTTGGGTTCAGTTTTCGTTCAGCTTTGGCGTCTACCGGCTGGTGGAGTCACGCTAACGTTATGTCAACCTCTCTTTCATCCATTTTACTCCATGGTTAATACAAATCTATGTCCACACATGGTGTCAAGTCTCAAGTCTGCCAAGACGCCAAGAAGCAGCTGTGAATACGACGCTCGACGTTTTTATTTTCCAAGGAAAACAGAAGAAGGTAGGTAGCGTTATACAGATGTAAGGTTAAATTACGTTTCGTCATCTCAACACGACGAAAGCTGACACCGCGAGATCCCGGTATTTTTCGTCGTCACGGTTCGTCAAACTTTTCGGTGTCTTAAGTGCGCATGCGCAGCACTGCTTTCGCTTCGTTCGTTTCGTCGTGAGTGTGTTGCAAAAACTCTCTAATATTTCAATTAGAATTGGATTTTAATTGGAATTGGAATTCACTTGGAATTGGATTTCAATTGGAATTTGATTTCAATCAAACAATTACTTTATTGGAATTCAGTTGGAATTCGATGATTTTCAATGGATTGCATGCAATTCAATTCAATAAACTGGCATAAGATCATTGGAAGAAGATGGTCCGCAATGAATTTCAATTAATTTACTCACAAGCTTCCCTTAGGGATTGTTTGTACCCTGAGGGGAGCTCTAGGGTAGGTATTGACCACAGAAAACAGTGGTTTACGCAGAAGAGGCATCTATACAGGTAAATAATAAACCGCTGCGTAATAATTTGCAGCGTTTTTGTTCTTCAAGTCGATAGTCAACTATTAAAAATCGATGCAAGACCATGGATTTCAAGAATTCGTAGTTTGTTTTCATAGGTTAATTTGAAACAGAACAATTAAAAATCATACAAAACACAGGAAGTTAGGTGTTAATTACAATATTATTATGGAAACAATGCTCTCAGCAAAAATCCCATGAAACCATGTCCTGGGACTCACAACGTTGGAACTCCAACAAGAATATTCGACCAAACGCCGACGAGGTAACAAGTAGTTGAAGAAAACGGCTACGGAATACAAGTTTCAGAGTTTTCAAAAACCGACTGACCGTCCAGAGACAGTTTCATCACTTATAACCATGACTTGCATACTTCTGCACAATTCTTTGTCGCAATTTTAAACATCACTGGGTATGATTCACTATTATTCTAATGAAACATACGACCTTGGGTCATGGAGGGAGGAAACTGACTATTTGAAATGTGCCGATGGTTTCTCGCCATCCATAAAATAATGCCAAAGCAATAATATAAAAGTTTGCATGATATTCTACAGCCAACCAATGATGTGAACCTTGATTATTGCCTATATATAATAATTTATTGTTTGATTACGTTTAAAAATGTCGATAAGTAAATAACAATGGGCAATTTTTGTGGGTTACAAATGCTTTTATTTTTTGGCCAAATTCTGTTCAATATCACTTACTGACACATAAGGAGGTGTTTATGTAGGAAAGTCTAGGCAGAAATCAAGGTCAGAAGGCAATTTCTGAGTTCTCGCTAGAAATGACTTATCAGGTAAGATGCCGAGTAGTTTCCACTCAAACTCTGTTTAGAGCGCTGGTGAACCACTTTTAACGATGAACAGAACCGCAATGGATGGACGGATGGAACCGCAAATTTATAAATTTAAAAACATGTCCTAAGAATCAAACCGAGGGGAGATTCATGAAAGGTCACAGCAAAGGTTCTTGAAAATTACCTAAAAGGTTTGCCATTTTTAATGTTGGGTTGTTGGCAGCACTGAGAACCTTTGCCTCCAAAGCTTAGCTCCACCTCCTTGGGCCAATAGCCAATCAGATGTCAATAGACCTGATACATACTCATTTCTTGCCACTTTTTTACTTTTCATCACCCTAATTTTAAAAACCAGCTTATTTTTGAAAACGGGCTTCAAATTTTCATTTTTCCAAGAGTTCTGATTTTGTTTTTCTAAAAACAGAAGAAAAAGAATTTTACGAAAATTCTCCACTGCATGGATGTAGGCTATTTATTTAACTGGAGTGCTACCCGGTAAGGGTTGCAACTGTTTTTTTCCACAACCAATTATTTTTTGTTTGAGAAAAAAGAACCTATTTGAAACCACAATTTCACCTCTTACATCGACAACAAAAGGAGGGTAATTCCAAAGAGGTGAGATCAGGTCATATCAGATCTGAGAGAAATGAAAATGTGAAATGGTAATTCAAGGCAGAGTCTGTTAGAATCGAGAGGTGAAGGTGAATCAGTTTGAATAAGGGCTTCGAGACTCCTCATTGAACGTACTCATCTGTCCTGGTTTGATATGCATAAATAAACAGGTATATAAATCACCTGTATTTCGTTTAACCGTTCAAAATATCTACAAAATGGCGCAGTCTTGATAACCCAACACTACACTGACCGCCACGTGCAGTAATCCTTTGCACACTGCAAAAGCCTACCTACTCGTACAATACCTCAACTGAATAACCAGGAGAAAATGCTGACGGTCAAAAAATGGAAAGAAATTCAGAACTAGAAAACAAAAACCATTACAGGTTAAAGACTAATTTTGTTTTCAATGTATCTGACGCCAGGAAATTTGGTGTTTGGGATAATCTGACACATTGTTCTCACATAAGAATTTATTATGAAGGCTGTGCTGAACTGTCAATTAAAACTACCAACAGAATGGGGAGGGAATTTATTTTTTCTACATACGGGAGAGAATAACTTAGATAGGAAGAAAAGAACAGCAAAGTGATAGAAAACGATCTAAACAGATACCCAACGAATAAAAACTGAAGAGGGAACCAAAATCATGCGACTGTTTGCTCCTACCTTATCACCAACTGCTTGATATGTTGTAGGAACATTCAAGGGAATGGACGCATTGCCCTTCAAAGGATGTTTTTCCATGACGCAGCGAGTGAACAACGCTGGATGGGAAGAAAATAGGGTATTAATGGCCTAACAAAGATGTAACACATATACTTCAAAACAAAAGGCACAGCAACAGTTTGGATGAAGACGTGGCAGTGGGTCTTGGAAGTTTACAGAAGGCACCGAGTTGAAACTTAGTATTCGAATTTAAGTTGAAACAGGTTACGCCATATTCCCAAGTTTCTCTCTATAGGTGTTAGCCGATAAGTGTAGCGCGAGCACAAGATCTATAATAAATAGACTTGTTGTGGGTATAATTATTAGTAAGCTTTAACAATCGATTGAATTTTATGCAGGTAATTTGCCAAAAACTGGACCAAAGTTAGGAAGAAAGGAAAAACTTTAATAGCGCTCATACGTAAGGTTCATAAATTTCTTCATGATGACCAAACAACGGTACCTCTACCTCCCTCCCTCCCACACTTCTCAAATTCCCTCTTCGTTTTAGAACTCAATCAGTGTTTAGAGGTTGGTAAATATTAACAACAACTGTCTAATGCCAATGGCTGTTGGCCCCTCGCTCACGCCAACTGAAGGGGAACAAATTGTCCAAAATTTGACATTGCTTTTGCTTCCTCACTACCGGATGGCAGGGAAGCCTTGGATTCGTCGTGATTGTGTAAACAAAAATCATGTCCTCCAAAATGAAAATTTCCACTACCATTTTGCGTTTCAGACATCGAGGAACATTTTTGGTTCCGTGTCGTCGGTCAATTCCTTGCAACGCCCATAACTACCTGAAATAAAGGTCGAAATGGGCTGAAATTTGGAGGTTAGGTTCGGGTTGGATCACAGACGGTCCCATACCAAAATCACTGAAAAGTACTGTAACTTTTGTAAGCGGATGTGCAAACATGAATTACTTGAAACGCCCCTGACTACCTTAAATATCGTTGAAAAGAGTTCAAACTCGGAGGGTTGATCAGTAATAGTACTTTGATCGTTCCGTATGAATTTCATTGGAATCGCACTGTAACTTTCGTCTACGCATGCGTGAACATTAAATGTTGACCATTTCCTTGTATCGTTTATATTTTAACTATGCGAAAAATAGCCGTCGAGACGTCGAGAGCTGAAATTTTTATGGTACATGCGGGTTAGACTGCAGATGGTCCCGCATCAAACTGACTGACATCGTACCGTCACTTTTGTCTGCGCATGCGCAAAAGTTAAATACTTGAAACTCCCATAACTATCTTAAATATCGTTGGAATGAGTTCAGATTTGGAGGGTCGATCAGGAATAATACTTTGATAGTTCCATACGAATTTCATTGGAATCGTACTGTAACTTTCGTCTACGCATGCGCGAACATGAAATGTTGACCATTTCCTTGAAACGCTTCTAACTACGCCAAAAATAGTCGTACAGAGCTGAACCTACCCAACTAACTCTGTTAGCCCATGTGACCTGAGTCGTTTAGTCATTAACGCATGTATGCTCCACCGGTCCATGAATGAACCTACCAAACTATACTATCTATACGTTCATCTGATTCAAGTGAGGAAGCTATACTGCCCACTCGAATTGGCAGACGTTTTTTACTAGGATTAATAATTTTCTCAGGCATCCTACATATTGACTCAATGAGTGTAGTGTTAGATCTCAAATTAAGATGAATGCTATGATGAAAACTGCGCCTATGATGAAATGCCTAGCGGAGGGATCCAGATCAAATGAGAATTTGTGTATAACCTTTGGCTGCGGCATTGCATTTTCGTTCTAAATAACTGACTTGAATTGGTATACTGGTCTGTTTCTGCGTAAGAATTAGAATAACGACAAGGCACCACATGTCATTATGTCCGTCGTTCATGAATCAGATGACCAATATATTATTATTATCAACACCGCTAATAGCTGTGTGGCTTATACCCTGCGTCTGTTGTTTCTTACCACTTGCAAACTGAAGCGAAGGATATGCAAAGGTGCTTGCACGATGGGCCCATGCATAAACCAACCGCCTACACCTTACTGATTGTAAGCTTCTCATTTTACATTTATATAGACAAATCGCTCATTGGAAGGACGCTTCAACACGCCCACATTTTGTATGCTCTCCATGGATCTCAATTTTCACTCGACTTTGCATTCAGCAAGTGGGGGGGGGGGGGGGGGGGGATGAGCACAAAAACACTGTTGGCACTTGAACATAATCGCGAAAGTAGCATTGTGAAAACAGATCACCATACGCATACAAGCAAGCAAGTCAAAGCAGTCATTGATTGAACCAAAAAACACTGTGTAAGGCAACAAGTGGTTAAAATAGAATACCGATGCAAGCAACTCGAAACAGAGTAAACGAAAAAGGCATGATATATTTATGAAATACCTCTACCTTAGCATAACCCGTCAGGTGATGTTTTAATTCCATAACATATTCCATTCTTCATCCATTCCTGTGCAGTGCCACAAAATCAATGAATCAAAAGTCCTCAAATCCAAAAGCTTCATGAAGAAAAACTACATTTAAATTGGCGGTGAAATTATAAAACTAATCAAACTAAAAAGTGTATCAACATGAAATGCCCTTGGCATGAAAGCTTGAAGGCAGAAATCTGGGTGGAAAGTGGGGCATTACCTAACACAAAAGTAAAAACAGATTAGGGGATTCAGCCACGCCGATGAAACTTATGGTTTGCATTCTTGGATTGAAAACTCTTACTGAACGCTACGGACAACTCACCATTGTGAAGGTGTACCTTCGATTATGTAAGACATGAAAAACAAGCTAACTTAGAACAACATTCCCGAGCAAAAAAGGAAACAAACAGGGACGGCCAGGCTGTCACTCCGCTCGATTTGACGATCTTTCGTGGTTATCCGTTCGCTGGTGGGGATCGCCACTGTCGACCGTCACAGTTCTTTTGCTCACCGCTAGATTCTGCTACTGCACCAATTAGTGATGGGCTAAAGCAGTGGTTCCCAACCTAGGGGCGATCGCCCCCAAGTGGGCGATTTGGGTTATCAGGGGGGCGATTAGGGGGCGATGAGTATTCAAGGGGGGAAAAATTAAAATAGTGCTGTACAGTAGAAGTTGTCGGGTAGCACGAGTCACTGGCTGGTCTCAGCCGGCGAGTTCACTCCACTCTCCACAGAATTATTTCATCATTCATCACCAAGTTAGATATTCATAAGGTAAATATTGGCCGTAGAGAGCTGATTCAGTTTCCGACCCTTAAAAAGTGTTCAGTGTCAGATAACGAGACTCCTGACTCCCAGAAGACAAAATCCTAATTTTTACTGATCACCTTGGCCAGTTAAAAACTGACATTCAAGATTTGAAGCTTTGGCCAAGTTACAAATTCCGGATTGGATTCTAGATCCATTTTCGTTTGAAACTGTGGATAAGCTTGATAACTCTTTGCAGACGGAGTTTCTAGATCTGAAGTATGACTGAGGCGAAAATCATTTTAAAGCAGAGCGTTTACGAGTTAGCCTGGGTGAAGCTTATGGACACTTATCCACAACTGTGGGAAAAAACTGAGCCACTTCTCATCTCGTTCCCGTCAACATATTTATTTGAAAAAGGATTTAGTTCTGTTGTCCAGCTCCTCACAAAACAAAGAAATAAGTTGGACATTTGTCTCAAAGGAGACTTGCGCCTGAACTTGACGAACATAAAGCCAGATATTCAAGCTTTAACTAAAATCCACCAAGCACAAGGCAGCCATTGAAAAGGTAAAATAAAACAATAACAAATTTTCAAACTTTCATTTATTTTTTCAAATTTTAACTGTCAACTTTCTTATTTTTTTTCAGATTCCTATTTAAAAATGAAAACATGTACTCCTGTTTTTTAAATGTACGTCAATGATCTTAGTTAATTATTTCACTTCTTTGTTCTTAAAAAAAATCTGTAAAGAATGTACATTTTAATTTTTTGTCTATTTTGTTTAAGAGTGACTGGATAAAACAGCTTTGGTTGTTTTTATATACGGTAATAAATTTGTTTAAAATGAGAAAACTGCTTTATTATTGACACTTTACATCAAATTAAAATTAGGCATATAATGAAAATGAAAACGGGGGCGATAGGTGTTAGTCAATCTCCAGAAAGGGGAGATGGGCCACAAAAGGTTGGGAACCACTGGGCTAAAGCGTTATTTTCTGATAACGCGTTATTCGCTAACAGTTATCGGTCAGTAGACGGTTCCAATATCCGGTTACCCAGGGGCGCCATTTAAGGGTGGCAGGGGGGGGCCTAGGCCCCCCCCCCCCACTCGGAATTGATAAATAATGAAAATGACTACTGGAGTTATCTAGAATATCATAGCCTTCTTTTAAAAAGTTATTCTTTTAAAAAGGAATATTTCGAGGGTGTCAAAGCCACATGTCCTATCACCGAAAATTCGCTTTTTTTGTAGTTGTAATCAATAAAAAATCGATTAAGCGTTGTTTGAGACCAGTGTTTTATCGATAACTCAACTCGATATTATCGAAATCGATGTTCGAGTGATAGGGTCCTATCATGGACAAAGAAAAAACGCTGCAAAGTCCTTGTCACATGGGTTTATTATTCTATTGGAGTTCTAGAGATTCTTGTTGGCTGTTAAATTTATTGTTTCTTTCATGTGGGATGATTGAATTAGCTATTCCTGATGATTTCCACCAATTTTGGCCCCAAAACATGAAATAGGTAGGTACGCTTTTTTTTCAGATCATCTTTGATCATTGGTAGTGGCATTTAATGGTCTTGATTCACCTGTTTACACATTTTCTAATGTTATTATACACATTGATGGTGATTTCAGACAGTTTTCCAGGTTTTTGACTCATAAAAAAAACATTTTGGGAGCTGAACCTTTGGTAAAACCTCAATTTCCGCCTCTTTGGTCAAAATCGACTTCATATTCGGTCTTTTCGTCCTCAAAAACATGGAAAAAGATACCTCAAAAGCTCATGTTACTAACATGTTGCTAAAACGCAAAAAGTACCTATTTTTACACACATTTTCACTCATAACACCCCTGGGTATATTCCGATCGAGCTGAAAAGTTTCGGGACACAACTAGGGCCCAAATGGAGCATGTGTGCGAAAGAACGACTTTTTTAGACCGAAAATGAAGCCTGTACACGTGGTACGGCGGACGGCGGACGGACATTGCATTTTTTGAATCTACGCACCTTGAAACGGAAAAGAAAAAATTTTGAGGGGGTGTTATAAAAATTTTTTGCTGAGCGAATACATAGGTGTATTATTCACAGAATAATAAACCAAAACGCTGCAAAATCCTTGTCACATGGGTTTATTATTCTATTGGAGTACTAGAGATTTTTGTTGGCTGTTAAATGTATTGTTTCTTTCATGTGGGATGATTGAAATAGCTATTTATGATGATTTCCACCAATTTTGGCCCCCAAAACATGAAATAGGTTCGCTTTTTTTTAAGATCATCTTTGATCATTGGTAGTGCCATTTAATGGTCTTGATTCACAGGTTTACGCATTTTCTAATGTTATTATACACATTGATGGTGATTTCAGACAGTTTTCAAGGTTTTTGACTCATAAAAAAAAACATTTTGGGAGCTGAACCTTTGGTAAAACCTCAATTTCCGCCTCTTTGGTCAAAATCGACTTCATATTCGGTCTTCTCGTCCCCAAAAACATGGAAAAGTATACCTCAAAACCTCATGTTACTAACATGTTGCTAAAACGCAAAAAGTACCTATTTTTATACACATTTTCACTCATAACACCCCTGGGTATATTCCGATCGGGCTGAAAAGTTTCGGGACACAACTAGGGCCCAAATGGAGCATGTGTGCGAAAGAACGATTTTTTTAGACCGAAAATGAAGCCTGTACACGTGATACGGCGGACGGCGTACGGCGGACGGCGTACGGCGGACGGCGTACGGCGGACGGCGTACGGCATACGGCGTACGGCGGACGGCGGACGGACATTGCATTTTTGGAATCTACGCACCTTGAAACGGAAAAGAAAAAATTTTGAGGGGGTGTTATAAAAATTTTTTGCTGAGCGATTACATAGGTGTATTATTCACAGAATAATAAACCAAAACCAACATGTCCTATCATGGTTTTTTTTTTGTGTGAATTAATTTCATACTCTTTCCATTTATAAAGCGCCCAAACATTATGAATTATGCTCGAATAAAATATTTAAAAAATTATTTCATCACCACTATGGTTTTGAATAAGTTTTTTGGCTCTCCTGAAAAGTTGGTGAGAATGTGATACGACATGTGACTTTGACACCCTCGATTTTGAATGAATATTATTGGAATGTAGCAATGCTAATTTAATGAATTGAAAAAGGGTACTTTGATTTTGTTTGTATTTATTCTTTTATTGAAACTTTAAATATGTCAAAGGAAGCATAAAATTAGCCTACATCTAAATATAATATTAATTTAAACAAATTTGCGGGGGGAAAAAACCCTGGACCCCCTTTCCTTAGTAGATACTAGCTGTGTTGCCCGTCGCCGACGGGTAGAACTCGGGGTGGGTCCATCCGACTTTGTTACCTCTCGCAGAAGTAAACCTCCTTATGTCCTTCCCCGGTCATAGAAACATTTAAATACCTACGCGAGATGGGTTCGATCCATTGAGCTGTTTTCGAGAATTTAATTTTTTTATGTTTCGGCTTCCCTATAAACCCCCACCCCTATCCATCGGATCCGGAAGTAAACCCCCCTATGTCCTTCCCCGGTCATAGAAACATTTAAATACCTACGCGAGATGGGTTCGATCCATTGAGCCGTTTTCGAGAATTTAATTTTTTTATGTTTCGGCTTCCCTATAAACCCCCACCCCTATCCATCTGATCCGGAAGTAAACCCCCCTATGTCCTTCCCCGGTCATAGAAACATTTAAATACCTACGCGAGATGGGTTCGATCCATTGAGCCGTTTTCGAGAATTTAATTTTTTTATGTTTCGGCTTCCCTATAAACCCCCACCCCTATCCATCTGATCCGGAAGTAAACCCCCCTATGTCCTTCCCCGGTCATAGAAACATTTAAATACGCGAGATGGGTTCGATCCATTGAGCCGTTTTCGAGAATTTAATTTTTTTATGTTTCGGCTTCCCTATAAACCCCCACCCCTATCCATCTGATCCGGAAGTAAACCCCCCTATGTCCTTCCCCGGTCATAGAAACATTTAAATACGCGAGATGGGTTCGATCCATTGAGCTGTTTTCGAGAATTTAATTTTTTTATGTTTCGGCTTCCCTATAAACCCCCACCCCTATCCATCTGATCTGGAAGTAAACCCCCCTATGTCCTTCCCCGGTCATAGAAACATTTAAATACGCGAGATGGGTTCGATCCATTGAGCTGTTTTCGAGAATTTAATTTTTTTATGTTTCGGCTTCCCTATAAACCCCCACCCCTATCCATCTGATCCGGAAGTAAACCCCCCTATGTCCTTCCCCGGTCATAGAAACATTTAAATACGCGAGATGGGTTCGATCCATTGAGCCGTTTTCGAGAATTTAATTTTTTATGTTTCGGCTTCCCTATAAACCCCCACCCCTATCCATCTGATCCGGAAGTAAACCCCCCTATGTCCTTCCCCGGTCATAGAAACATTTAAATACCTACGCGCGATGGGTTCGATCCATTGAGCCGTTTTCGAGAATTTAATTTTTTTATGTTTCGGCTTCCCCATAAACCCCCACCCCTATCCATCTGATCTGGAAGTAAACCCCCCTATGTCCTTCCCCGGTCATAGAAACATTTAAATACGCGAGATGGGTTCGATCCATTGAGCTGTTTTCGAGAATTTAATTTTTTTATGTTTCGGCTTCCCTATAAACCCCCACCCCTATCCATCTGATCCGGAAGTAAACCCCCCTATGTCCTTCCCCGGTCATAGAAACATTTAAATACGCGAGATGGGTTCGATCCATTGAGCCGTTTTCGAGAATTTAATTTTTTATGTTTCGGCTTCCCTATAAACCCCCACCCCTATCCATCTGATCCGGAAGTAAACCCCCCTATGTCCTTCCCCGGTCATAGAAACATTTAAATACGCGAGATGGGTTCGATCCATTGAGCTGTTTTCGAGAATTTAATTTTTTTATGTTTCGGCTTCCCCATAAACCCCCACCCCTATCCATCTGATCCGGAAGTAAACCCCCCTATGTCCTTCCCCGGTCATAGAAACATTTAAATACGCGAGATGGGTTCGATCCATTGAGCCGTTTTCGAGAATTTAATTTTTTTATGTTTCGGCTTCCCTATAAACCCCAACCCCTATCCATCTGATCCGGAAGTAAACCCCGCTATGTCCTTCCCCGGTCATAGAAACATTTAAATACGCGAGATGGGTTCGATCCATTGAGCCGTTTTCGAGAATTTAATTTTTTTATGTTTCGGCTTCCCTATAAACCCCCACCCCTATCCATCTGATCCGGAAGTAATCCCCCCTATGTCCTTCCCCGGTCATAGAAACATTTAAATACCTACGCGAGATGGGTTCGATCCATTGAGCCGTTTTCGAGAATTTAATTTTTTTATGTTTCGGCTTCCCTATAAACCCCAACCCCTATCCATCGGTTCCGGAAGTAAACCCCCCCCCCCTATGTCCTTCTCTGGTCATAGAAACATTTAAATACCTACGCGCGATGGGTTCGATCCATTGAGCCGTTTTCGAGAATTTAATTTTTTTATGTTTCGGCTTCCCTATAAACCCCCACCCCTATCCATCTGATCCGGAAGTAAACCCCCCTATGTCCTTCCCCGGTCATAGAAACATTTAAATACCTACGCGCGATGGGTTCGATCCATTGAGCCGTTTTCGAGAATTTAATTTTTTTATGTTTCGGCTTCCCTATAAACCCCCACCCCTATCCATCTGATCCGGAAGTAAACCCCCCTATGTCCTTCCCCGGTCATAGAAACATTTAAATACGCGAGATGGGTTCGATCCATTGAGCCGTTTTCGAGAATTTAATTTTTTTATGTTTCGGCTTCCCTATAAACCCCCACCCCTATCCATCTGATCCGGAAGTAAACCCCCCTATGTCCTTCCCCGGTCATAGAAACATTTAAATACCTACGCGCGATGGGTTCGATCCATTGAGCCGTTTTCGAGAATTTAATTTTTTTATGTTTCGGCTTCCCTATAAACCCCCACCCCTATCCATCTGATCCGGAAGTAAACCCCCCTATGTCCTTCCCCGGTCATAGAAACATTTAAATACGCGAGATGGGTTCGATCCATTGAGCCGTTTTCGAGAATTTAATTTTTTTATGTTTCGGCTTCCCTATAAACCCCCACCCCTATCCATCTGATCCGGAAGTAAACCCCCCTATGTCCTTCCCCGGTCATAGAAACATTTAAATACCTACGCGAGATGGGTTCGATCCATTGAGCCGTTTTCGAGAATTTAATTTTTTTATGTTTCGGCTTCCCTATAAACCCCCACCCCTATCCATCTGATCCGGAAGTAAACCCCCCTATGTCCTTCTCTGGTCATAGATCCATTGAGCCGTTTTGGCGTGATTGAAGGACAAACAGAAAATCGTCTGTAACTTTAGTTATATAGATATCATACCCCCCATACCCACTGGTGTTTGCCCCCCCCAAACAGTTTGGTGAAATGGCGCCCCTGCGGTTACCAGTTTAGGGATGGGGTAGAGAGACAAACATGAATGTTCACATGAGAGGGATGACGAAAAGTTCGACGTATGATACCCAATTGCTTCATTTTGTGAATCTGTCACTTACACTAATGTGGCTTAAATATACAAATGCTGACCATAAATGTAAAAGAAATAAATTGTTGATAGAGGAATAAAAATATTAGAATTTCCTAATCTCAAAAAAAAAACGCTCCAAAGTCCTTGTCACATGGGTTTATTATTCTATTGGACATACCTACAGAAATGTTGGCTGTTCATTTATTGTATCTTTGATGTGAAAATAGAAATAGCTATTTCTGATGGTTTCCATTAATTTTGGCCCCTAAAACACAAATTAGGTACCTACGCTTTTTTTTTTTTTTTTTAACTACCTTTGATCATTGGTAGCGCCATTTAATCGTCTTGATCCACGTGTTGATACTACTCGTACCTCCAGTGTTATTATACAAATTGATTGTGATTTCAGACGATTTCCCAGGTTTTTCACTCATAAAAAATCAATTTTGGGAGCTGAACATTTGGTAGAACTCAATTTTCCACTCTTTGGTCAAAATCGACTTCATATTCGGTCTTCTCGTCCCCAAAAACATGGAAAAAGATACCTCAAAAGCTCATGTTACCAACATGTTGCTAAAACGCAAAAAGTACCTATTTTTATACACATTTTCACTCATAACACCCCTGGGTATATTCCGATCGGGCTGAAAAGTTTCGGGACACAACTAGGGCCCAAATGAAGCATGTGTGCGAAAGAACGATTTTGGTTTATTATTCTGTGAATAATACACCTATGTATTCGCTCAGCAAAAAATTTGTATAACACCCCCTCAAAAATTTTTCTTTTCCGTTTCAAGGTGCGTAGATTCCAAAAATGCAATGTCCGTCCGCCGTATCACGTGTACAGGCTTCATTTTCGGTCTAAAAAAGTCGTTCTTTCGCACACATGCTCCATTTGGGCCCTAGTTGTGTCCCGAAACTTTTCAGCCCGATCGGAATATACCCAGGGGTGTTATGAGTGAAAATGTGTATAAAAATAGGTACTTTTTGCGTTTTAACAACATGTTAGTAAAATGAGCTTTTGAGGTATCTTTTTCCATGTTTTTGAGGACGAGAAGACCGAATATGAAGTCGATTTTGACCAAAGACGCGGAAATTGAGGTTTTACCAAAGGTTCAGCTCCCGAAATTGGTTTTTATGAGTCAAAAACCTGGAAAACTGTCTGAAATCACCATCCATGTGTATAATAACATTGGAAAAAGGGTAAACAGGTGAATCAAGACCATTAAATGCCACTACCAATGATCAAAGATGATCTTAAAAAAAAAAAAAAAAAGCGAACCTATTTCATGTTTTGGGGGCCAAAATTGGTGGAAATCATCAGAAATAGCTATTTCAATCATTCCACATGAAAGAAACAATAAAATTAACTGCCAACAAGAATCTCTAGAACTCCAATAGAATAATAAACCCATGTGACAAGGACTTTGCAGCGTTTTTAGACCAAAAATGAAGCCTGTACACGTGATACGGCGTACGGACATTGAATTTTTGAAATCTACGCACCTTGAAACGGAAAAGAAAAAAGTTTGAGGGGGTGTTATAAAAATTTTTTGCTGAGCGAATACATAGGTGTATTATTCACAGAATAATAAACCAAAATGCAATGTCCGTCCGCCGTCCGCCGTATCACGTGTACAGGCTTCATTTTCGGTCTAAAAAAATCGTTCTTTCGCACACATGCTCCATTTGGGCCCTGGTTGTGTCCCGAAACTTTTCAGCCCGATCGGAATATACCCAGGGGTGTTATGAGTGAAAATGTGTGTAAAAATAGGTACTTTTTGCGTTTTAACAACATGTTAGTAACATGAGCTTTTGAGGTATCTTTTTCTATGTTTTTGAGGACGAGAAGACCGAATATGAAGTCGATTTTGACCAAAGACGCGGAAATTGAGGTTTTACCAAAGGTTCAGCTCCCAAAATTGGTTTTTTATGAGTCAAAAACCTGGAAAACTGTCTGAAATCACCATCAATGTGTACAATAACATTGGAAAAACGCTGCAAAGTCCTTGTCACATGGGTTTATTATTCCATTGGACATACCTACCTACAGAGATGTTAGCTGTTTATTTATTGTTTCTTTCATATAAAATAATTGAAATAGCTATCTCTGGTGGTTTCCACCAATTTTGGCCCCCAAAACTCGAATAAACTACGCTCCTTTTTTTTAAATAAATTATCTCTGATCATTGGTAGTGCCATTTAATCGTCTTGATCCACCTGTTGACACTTTTTCCAGTGTTATTATACAAATTGATGGTGATTTCAAACGATTTCCCTTGTTTTTGACTCATAAAAAATCAATTTCGGGAGCTGAACATCTGGTAGAACCTCAATTTTCTATTCTTTGGTCAAAATCGACTTCATATTCGGTCTTCTCGTCCCCAAAAACATGAAAAACGATACCTTAAAAGCTCATGTTACCAACATGTTGCTAAAACGCAAAAAGTACCTATTTTTATCGATCGGGCTGAATAGTTTCGGGACACAACTAGGGCCCAAATGGAGCATGTGTGCGAAAGAACGATTTTGGTTTATTATTCTGTGAATAATACACCTATGTATTCGCTCAGCAAAAAATTTTTATAACACCCCCTCAAAATTTTTTCTTTTCCGTTTCAAGGTGCGTAGATTCCAAAAATGCAATGTCCGTCCGCCGTACGCCGTATGCCGTACGCCGTCCGCCGTATCACGTGTACAGGCTTCATTTTCGGTCTAAAAAAGTCGTTCTTTCGCACACATGCTCCATTTGGGCCCTAGTTGTGTCCCGAAACTTTTCAGCCCGATCGGAATATACCCAGGGGTGTTATGAGTGAAAATGTGTGTAAAAATAGGTACTTTTTGCGTTTTAGCAACATGTTGGTAACATGAGCTTTTGAGGTATCGGTTTCCATGTTTTTTTTGGACGAGAAGACCGAATATGAAGTCGATTTTGACCAAAGAGTGGAAAATTGAGTTCTACCAAATGTTCAGCTCCCAAAATTGATTGTGAAAAACCTGGGAAATCGTCTGAAATCACCATCAGTTTGTATAATAACACTAGAAAAAGTGTCAACACGTGGATCAAGAGGATTAAATGGCACTACCAATGATCAAAGATAGTTGAAAAAAAACCTAATTTGTGGTTTAGGGGCCAAAATTAATGGAAACCATCAGAAATAGCTATTTCGATTATTACGCATGAAAGAAACAATAAATGAACAGCCAACATTTCTGTAGGTATGTCCAATAGAATAATAAACCCATGTGACAAGGACTTCGCAGCGTTTTCAGAATCTACGCACCTTGAAACGTAAAAGAAAAAGTTTTGAGGGGTTGTAATACAAATTTTTTGCTGATCCTTCATTGAGAACGATTTTAAAACGGATCACGATTTTTCAGCTTTCTCTTATTATTGTGATGTGCGCAAATTTCAAGGCGACGCCTGTGTACATTTGTGAAGGATGGGTATGTGTCCAGGTAGATAGACACATGATTTCGTCATGGAAAGCATTTTTCCTTTACTGATAACAGTGATAACTACATAAATATCGAAAATAATTCCAATGATTGTTATAAATGTTTGGCTTTGGCAAGACGGTAGGAAGATAGGTACCTAGGTTATGAAAATACGAGCCCGATGGCTTGCACATTTTTGAGAAGAATGACATACTGTCTGTTCCAAGAAAAATTATCACTGAAACACATTTCTTCTCTGTCAGTTGTTGAAGTTTTTCATTTTAATGCGCTTATTATTTTCATCTGTTTGTTATTGAAGATATTATTTTGCTGTTGCAGGAAAAAAGTGTGGGAACTTTTTGCTGGAAATAGTGACGTTCCGATACTTCCGATATATCAGAGTATCGATACTTTGCTCCCGATATTTCCGATATTTGTATCGATACTTTTCATTCAATACTTTTGTGGTATCGATACTTCCGTCCGAGAGTATCGATAGTATCGATACTTTCCACCGATACTTTTCACCGATATTTTACCAAGGAAGATGACATTATTGTGAGGAAATACTCGTTCGTGCCCACCTATTAATTATAATATGATTATGTAAATACTTGATTTTCGAAAATAGGTAGCTGGAAATCAAGCATAATACCGGAAATGCCAATCTTTCAGGAAAATCGCGATACCTAAGTACCCTCAAACTCAATGCATCGATAAATCGTCTCACTTATTATAACCTTCTCCTCAACTTATTCAGTTTCAGTTCAGTGTTCCTTACGCTTGCTTGTTGTTTTTTCGCGCAGTTTCGACGAGAAGTTTGTCTTGCATTTCGATAAAGTCTGTTTTAATGAATAACCTTGATGAATTTTGAAAAATCTATCATAATTATTATATAGATATTAGGAAGATGGGTACAACCACCTTAGTATAAATGCATACTTAATTATAATAATATGCTGGTCACTTTTAAGGCATCCTTTTCACATAGCAGCAATTTCTCTCAATTCTTTTCCTTTTTTTTAAATTCCATCAAAAGAAAGGGTTTTTCTGAATTTTCGCCCTTGGACTTGGTATCAGTATCGGTATCGAATATCGATACTTTTTGACCGATAATATCGAGTATCGATACTTCGGGGAAAGTATCGTATCGAAAGGAGTATCGATACTCAGATGGTATCGTAACGCCCCTAGCTGGAAATCCTCCGAAGTGTGACTTTCTGCGTTCAAGGCATTTCGCAAGAAACCAATTTTACGACGACTTTCGTGCCAGGTAGGTACCTACATAATCCACCTTATTTACTCTTATTATTTGGTCGAATACTTTAAATTTATATTTTTTATTAAAAAATAGACCTGCCTTGAAAATTCGTGAAGGGAAGACCTACTCATTTGTTTCTTCGGTCTAAATAGGGAAAATAGCAGTTTGCCTTCCTAATCCCCCTTCGTTTCCTAATTAATTAATATACCGAAAAACGTTACATAATAAACAATCACAATATTCTCCGTCGGAGAGCGGATTTAGAGAAGATTCTTTCCTTACTGAGTAAGTTAATGAAAAACTTTAATAATGTCCACAGATCAAGAAAATGAGATCCATCAAGGGGACCACGACTTTCGAAAAATTCACTTCTTCGTTTTATCACGTCACTGATAGCTCTTATGTATGTACCTTTACCTGAATGGTTATTTTTAATTTATTAAAATCCTTAATTTATTATAGTTAAAAACTGGCGGACGGAAAAATAGTGCCGTCCAACCTCCATTGTTACCACATTGATCTTAGTAAGCTGAAAGTTATTGAAATGATTCCTATAATTTGATCTGTGGTAGTTTGTTATTAATTTTTTGTCGAAACTCGCTATTTTTTTAATCATGTTCCCAAGGTCAGATATCCTCTGGAATGATAAAATATCATCTGAGATGGGTATAGCATGATCAGTTTAATTTATATACTCTAAATGTGTCCTAATCTAATCTACATTTACAATGACAAAAATGTATTACACGTCAACAAAATGAGGTGCCTACCTACAGTATTGTACTATCGAATTATACGTAGTATCGACGGCACCTTTTAGTGTGAACACTACATGTGTACCCCCAGCATAAATTATTTTCTATGATGGTGCAGTTTCAAAGAAGTCATTGTTTTGGTTTATTATTTTAGTCAAGTAGGTACCTACTTACTACACTTACATTGTACCAATCTACCTATTAGCGAATTTTCGAAGAAAAAGAAGCTATTGTTCTCGGTCCAAAATTTTTAAAACTCGAATTTCCGAAAGATTTTTATACCAAAATCCGTTTCAGACCATCCTGAATTCCCTGCCGAAAGACACCAAAAATTATATGTATATATATATATATTTATATATGTATTTATATATTTATATATATATTTATATATGTATGTGTCATTCCAGACGATAACTCTCGAAAGAATTGAGATAAAAAGTTCAAATTTGCACGAAAAATCTGTCTTGGCAATCGACAGGCTAAGTTCGAAGATGGGCAGAATCGGGTCACCCTAAGGGGGAGTTTTGGGGAGTTTTAGGGGGGGGAAATTACCCATAAATTCCCAAAATGAAAAAGTCTGACAAGTGACACCTCATTTTAAAGGTTTTTGTACGCTGAACACGATGGTGAAATCAGAATTGCGATATCTCATTCCGTTCTCAAACTGGAGCACTTTGAAGATGAAGGAACGTGGTTATTTCTTGAGATGTTCTTCCTGGTTCGTCTGCTCTAATCTGATAACGGAATGGGATATCGCAATTCTGACTTCACCATCGTGTTCAGCGTTGGAAAATCTACAAACCGAGGTGTTACTCGGCAAAAAATGGAACAAAAAATTTGTTACGTATCCAATACCTACTCTTCTGGTATTCAAAACATTTTTGATTTCCCCCTCCCCCTCCTTCCACCCCAAATTTTACTTTGCGTAAAACTACTCCTGTTTTAATTTTGTATGGTATCAAGTTGGGAAAACATTGACCGAAAATTAATTTTCAGAAAATTTTAGGCGGAGGAGGAAGATGCCGAAAACTTCGAAAATTCGCTCTTATAGCCATGCTGCATGACTGTGGTTTTTTTTATATTGAGTTGATTTTCAACTCATCAATTATAATTATCACCTACTTTCCTACATATATTATTATCATTGTTATTATCTGCCTGTGTCAATATTCACAAAGTTTTGTGTTTTCAAAATAAAAATCGACTGAACGAATTTGTTTAATTTATTTTCTATCCTGTTTCCATAGGTTAAAATCTATATTATGGCATTATTACGCGTTTTATTCCAAGTACCACTGGCACATTCAGCCGAATCCTATTTCAGGTTGAGAGGGAATGAACTGGTGAAATCTGTAATGAAGCTTGGGGATTGCAAAATGCCTACAAAGAAAAGCTATTAACTGGAGTTTTAATTTTTACTCGAGCTGAAAAATTGAGAGAAGTCTTTAAAAAATAAAAACATTCTTTTCATGTTACTCGATTTTTTTCAGCTCGTAGAAAACCTTTGGGACTTGGTAATTTGTGGAGGTTAGACAAGCTTTTGAAAAAGCGCGGGAAGTAGAGAACGAGCATTAGTTCCGCAAATCTCCGTTCGACCGTGGGAGGCAGCAGCCATCCTTTTGACACGGGAAAATGGGGGAGTGGCAGTTCTGTGTAGTCTCCTGTTCTGTGGGGACGATGACGGATCGGATGAGTAATCAGCTGGTTTACCTGTAGGCCATTTTGTACGTACATTTACCACCGCCACCTGTATTCACCTGCTCGGTGGATCGTGCGTGACCATTTCATATATCCTTACACCCATCGAGTCGTCAAGGATAGTTTTTTAAAATTATACTCAGCATCGTGAGTTTATATTTATATGAACTAACTACGGACCCACGGAATTTTCAAAAGCTACCCACGATTCCTCTAGTCTCACCATGAACACATTTCTTCAAGAGCCATCTTCGTCGATTCTACATTCAAACCTACCGCCAACTTCCTGGGGGTTTGACATCACCAAAAAGGCGACAGTGGCGGCACGTATGCCACGGACAGTGCAACGACGTTGGAAGGATGAGCAATGGGCAATTTTTAAGGGTTAACAATAATTTTTGATTTTTGGACAAATTCTGTTCAGTAAAGGAAATTAACACACATAACGTCGTGTTTATGTCGGAAAGTCTAGGCAGAAAATGAGCGCGAAATTTACATTTCTGAAGTTCCCATGAAGTACAAATGACTCACGACGAATTAAGTAGTTCATCCCCCATTGTGCATCACTTTGATGGATGTACTGAACTGCAATAGACGAGCTTTGTTCGCACTGGCTTTTGGTCCATTATATTCAATAATCACCTTTGGATTCGACCATGAAAAAACATGATTTAACCCCCCCCCCCCCCAGCCCATTTCATGGTATAAGTTTCAAGGGACATACCTAGAATACGAGTATCGAATAAAAATATTTCCATGCGTCCGCAGCTTTTCCCGAAGTTCCCATGAACCAAAATTCGGGAAATTTGGTGTATGGGAATATGGGTCCCGTTTGGGCGCTAGTTGGTCATTGACGCTTGGCGTTACTGTCACTCATCTGTATAGCAGGTTCACATGAAGTGCGGAAACGCAATGCGGACTGCATAAAATGATGGAGGGGGCGTGTGGAGAGTCTGCCATTCTGGAGGTCGAAAGCCTGTGAAGAACAACAGGCAGACGAGAAAACATGCTAGAAGGTTACAGAGGCTGCGTGGTGGCCCATTGCGCAGATGCGGACTTGCAGAGGGTAAAGCAGGGTTCACATCCATCCGGAAAGTGCGTACGAGCAGCTGATTGGTTGGACATCAGCTGGGGAGGGGGGAATATTCTTTCCGGAGAAGCACTTTTGAAGCGAACTGTACGCATCAGATTTTTCAGATATTTTCCGCTCCGCATCTGCGCAGTTCACTACTGCGCATACGGAATGGCGTCGGCAACCGAAACAGCTGTGGGAGGAAGCGCGGGAAACGAGTTGTCAGCCAAAATTCCGGATGGTTATGAACGCCTTCCCAACTTCCGCGATTCCCCTCCATCCCCTCCACTGCTTTTCACTAGCTTCTCCTATCCGTATTTCCAGACGGCTCCGGATGGATGTGAACCCTGCTTAATTCTTCGGTACAATCCGTGTCAAAAGCCAACCTGCCTAAAGATACCTCCCTCTTTACGAACAGCCAATCAGGTTACTTTACACAGTCCGCACTAGGGTTATCCGCGTCCATGTGAACCATGCTTTAGGGGTGAAAAATAGGGGTTGAAATATCCAGAGTATCCGTATCTCGGAAAATTTTATTTTGAGGTGTGGGTTTTCTCCCATTTTTAAACAGTTTGATTTTTCCTGCATTTTTGAGACCATCTGGAGCATTGTACGCTGTTGCCATAAAATTTGCCCTAAAGAGCAGAGTATACCTGTGCAGGCAACAAACTGGGTTGAGAGCACACATCACTTGTCTCTCGACCAGGTAGCGTCGGACTCTTAAATTAGAATCGGTGATTCGAATCCCGGTTCCGAATACTTTTCACTTCACATCAACAATTTCTTTTCAGAACTACATTTGTGTTTCTCTTTGCCATTTTAGCTACTACTTGAACATGCAATGCATGATATTAATTTGTATAGAATAGATTACTAAACTACGGAGGGGCTGTGATCTATACAGAAAGGTTATCTACCTGTAACCTGTAACCTGTAACAGAAGGGTGTTCTATACAAAATAGAAAACCGTTGAGTAGGGATTTGCAGCGTTTTTCTGTTTTTATGAAGGTTAGTTGACTCCTAGAAAACCTTAAGAAACCATTCATGATCCAATACACTAGGTATTGATAGCATTTGAGAAGGGTTTGGTTTGAATAATGGTTGGGAATCGAGAAGGCAGTGTAGTGAACGGTCAGTTTCTCATCCTCCTATCATCTAGGTTGTTCCGAAGACAGCCTGTTGCACAATAGCTGAGTAACTAATATTATTTGTAAAAGAAATAATATGGTCAATTATTGAGGTCCAATGCCATGGGTTAACTCCTACCAGTTCACTCACTCCTTCGATGCGTTCTTTCGGACACCTGCACCCGTTCAACCAAGTCCCTCTAATTACCCCACTCTAAAAACCATGAAAACACAGAGTTTATACGTTTGATTCAATAATAACAATAATATACCAAATAGTTATACAGACACATAATAGGCTCAAAATATATTTTTCATTTTGGGACTATTTTAGGTAGGTACCTACCTGTAACACATTTTGCAGATTCTGCTCTGGAGACTAGAACACTTTTCTATACCTATATATGATTAGAAAAGCATCATAGACTAGGCTGGTAGGTGGTATACAATGCAAAAGTGTTACCTATGCATTTGAAAATTACTACTTTTATAAAACTACTTTTACTACTTTTATAATTACTACTTTTATGAAACCACACTGCACTATTTTTTTAAACATTTTTGTTGGGGCAGAACAAGGTGAAGAATGTTACCCACTTTGTGAACAAAGCAAAGAGGAACTGAGAGCGGGGAAGGGAGGAGTTGATGAACGGATGAACTTGTGAGACTGAGAGTTGTAAGAATGGAGTGAGGTTAGGATCACCCGTTCAGTGGGACCGTCAACTCGTTGGCCATCTGTCCAGTTTGGATACATTCAGTTAAAAGATCTACTCATTTCGGACCAGTTCAGTGGTGAACACCACATCCCTATTCAAGAACTGCTGATCCTGCACGTGCACACTCGATGTTTCTTTTCAGCTTATAGGGAAGGTTACAATGCTTCAGATTAGCTGGTCAGAACCATCAACGCGTGTTTGGACAGACACAGTTCTCGACTCGATCCTGGCCAGTTCTGTCCCCTCTTTTTCAGAACGCAGTTCCATCCTGGACTGGTTCCGGACTGTCCATCTGAGCAAGCCTTCTGTGTACTGGAATGACGATCAGAAAACTGGCACTGGATAGTCAGGAAACACCGGGAACAGGCGGTCATGGATACTATACACTCCAAGAACACTGCAAACGGCCAAACGCCTTTCCGACTGTCAGATAACCATCAGATGGTTACTGCTAACAAATCTGTGGATGGACGGAACCGCTAATTTATAAATAAATGCAACACTCTCAGTGCAAGTGGCCCTACCTGTGCTAACACCACCCCCTGGATGCCGCCTGCCCAAGCAAGCCGGCTTCTGGATCCCCGTCTACCAGGGTAGACAGCTACATGTGGCATTAAATAGTGTCTACTATTCCCCTAATTTTGCATTTTCGACCTCAAATTCGGATTCGGCACTCTTGAAAACCCACGACTACCAATTTCCAGTTCAAAATAACATGTAGTTTTTTACCCAAAACAGGGTGGAACAGAACGGCATGACGTTTTGGCAGGGAGGGAACTGAGCCCCCCCCCCCCCTTCCCAACAGCTAACAACAGAAAACAGGGTTGGAGAAGAAGTAAACAACAACTAGGCAAAAGTAAAACAATAAAACTGGATAACCAGCTGGAAAAAGGAATGCCACCAAGCCCAAAAAACCACACCCACAACTACCAACTCAATAAAAACCCTTCATCCTTTTGTTGAAAACCCCCGATCCGCTTCTGATGCATTCTGTTGGGAAGATATTCCCGCCATCACCTGGAGCTTAGAACAGATGTTTCATCATTTACGAGCCTTGGAATGCATAGAGCCCGCGCAGGAGCCTCCATCTACCCGTGTAGACAGCAGCGACGGAGGAAACACTGTCTGCCTGGTCTACGCCTGCACTGAGTATTAAAAAACACGTCCTCAAACTCAAACTATAAAATCTGTTATGCGTTTTATATTTAGAACTGGTTACCAGGGCCATACGAAACCACTATTCTTAAAACTGAATATTCTCCCTCCCCGACTTATTTATGCGTCAAAACTGCTACAATACTATTACAAGTACTGTCTGCCTCATGTGGCTTGTTCTAAAGGAATAACTAGGCTTCATTCCAGCGTTGTGGTCCCCATACCCGTACCAAAGTGTGATTTCTTCACGAGACAAGTCTCTTACTTGGCGCCCAGATTTTTCATGGAGCTCCCGCATCACATTAAGATGTTGGACAAGTTTGAATCGTTTAAATCTAGTGTTAATATCTTTATCATGAACCTGTATAGACAAGATGCAAGCATTCCATTTCTCCGTTTATTATGCTGATGTTGTTTTTGCAATTGTACATGTGTTCTCACCTTGTTCTTTTTCTGCTCTTTCGGTTGATTTCTAATAGGTGTATATTTTTTCTCCAAGGACGGTGAATTGTTTTCTCGCTAAGGCATGTTAAATTTTTCATACTTTGGTTTTTTTTAAAGACAGCAACTCCTGGTCTCCGGACAATTTTTATAAATTATGGAGACCAGTGATTGCCTTACTGTGTTAATGTATCATTTAAAATTGTATCATTTATTCTCAATTGCGAGGAGGTATTCAATACTCTCATTATTTGTATTCTCATTATGTATGTATGATTTGTTCAATAAAGGCTTGAAAAAAAAAAAAAAAAAAAAAAAAAAAAAACTGAGAGGAGGTTCCCGAACGTCATGGCAAAGGTTCTAAAAGGTTGCCATTTCTAATGTTCGGAGCATCAAGAACTTTCGCCTCTGCTCCGCCTCCTTGGGCCAACAGCCGATCAGATGTCAATAATAATAATAACTTTATTTCCAAAATAGGAACAATGTTCCCGCCTAGCTTTGGAAAGCTCAAAGTAACTTATATGTATTTATTATAAAAGAAAATAGAACTTAAATGAAAGGGAAAAGAAAACCGAAAAACAAAATAACAAATTTCAGTAGAAAATGAAGAAGGAGAAGGTGGTAAAAAGAAGAGATTGGAAAGGAAGGTGAAGAGGAAGAAAAGAATGGAGAAGGAAGAGTAGGTAAATGAAGGTAGATAAATGGAGAGGGAGAAGGTGGTGAAAAGAAGCGAATTGAAGAAGGTGAAGAAAAAGAAAATACCTAGTAGGATGGAAGAGAAAAATGAGAGGATACAGCAAGTAGAAGTGCTCATTTCCCGAAACGCGCCTTCAATGCATCCGTGAAGGTGCCGAGCGATGGGAGGGACCTTATCGCCAGTGGCAAGCCATTCCACATCCTTGTTCCAGCCACCTTAATCGAATTAGAAAATGGTCTGCTCCGCGCATGAATTTGAGCCAATGCACCCAAACGGGGGGAAGGACCCGGAGAAAACATGTTGCTCAGGTACCTACGTGGGTATTGATGGCGTATTGTTGACACATTTGTGAATGAATCTGAATAAACGTATTTTGAGATAATCAACTAACCCACAGCCCAGCACATGATCAACATAGGGTGAGACGTGCCCTCGTGGTCTTAATTTAAAAATGTATCTCACACAATTATTGTTGAAAGCCGATTCCAACCTTCTTAGGGTCAATAGACCTGATACGTCATTTTTTGCTGTGTTTTTACTTTTCATCATCCTCATTTAAAAAACTACCGCTTATTTCTGCAAACTGGCTTCAAACTGCCATTTTTCCAAGACCTCTATTTTTTTATTCGACGAAAATTCCCTATTGTAGGTTGTACCCCTGTATTTCATTGAGAGGCAGGAGATTACCTTCTTTAAAGTGTCCCTAATCTTCCTATATTCTAAATACCCATAAACGACTGGGGTGTCAATGTTTCATTGAAACCCATCTTCAGAACACAGATCAAATGTGAAGTCATTTAAGTGATCAAGTACGTACATGTTTTGAACCCAAGGTAGTCAATTCTTGATTTATCCAACTCTTATGGGAAATGTTACCTCACTATCCCTCATGTTAGTAAGTATACAATGTTCCAATCCCAACTATGGGTGCTACAGCTTTATAAGTGATTTTTATCCACAACTCTCATTACAGCATAAGCACTTAAGTAGGTAGGTAAATGAGACTTGTATGTAATTACATATCGAACACACTACCTATCAAAAAACTACAGGATAAAAATAAAAATAGTCTATTTCCACGTAAACTAGCGAACTGTAGACCGATAGAACTTCTATTGTGTACTGACGATGGTGTAACAACCGAAACCGGTCTACAGTTTGCTAGTTTACGTGGAAATAGACTATTTTTATTTTTATCCTGTAGTTTTTTGCTATGGATTTCCACTACTCCACCGCAAGTGATTTAAGTTACACTACCTATCAACTACGTATTAAATTTTCGTAACGACCAATAGGTGTGTTGTTCAATAAAATACTTCTTAAAAATTCATCATTTAATTCTCATCAAATGAAATTCCGTACCAGCTTATAAATTAATAATAACACTACATACTCCACTGACAGATCAAACAGGTAGGTAACTTGGTACCTACGGACACAAGACAACCAGCCATAGAAACTGCATAGGAATCTACTCACACATTAACACACAGTAGTTAAACGATTATTATAGTTTTGTTCAGTTACTATAATTTGTGAACAAACTGAGTTTTTCAGGTAAGTTAGCAACGAAAATAAGTAATATTATCTTCCTGCGTAAAAAGTTTTACAACAATTTCAATTAATATTATCAACAACTAACAAATAAATATGTTCTAACTGCACTGAGATATTCAATTTATTTTCTCGAGTCGATCACTCGCCATTAAGAAAGCGCTAATTTGTAACTCCGATTTTACAATGAACAAAATTGAAGGATAAAAATATACTTGGTTTAGTACACTAGTGTTCATAATTACTATTCGTTGACAATGTTGATGAGAGCCTTTCTTGTACCAAATCAAGAATAATAAGTTTTAAAAAATTTGATATATATTGAAAATAATGAAAGTTCTGACTACAACAACCGTTTCCGGCAGTTTTGAGATCCACAGTAACAATACAACACTTTGCCAGGGACACTGCCGATCTTATAGCCGTAGTCCCACGTGAGCTCTGTGCCAGCAGGGATGTGACGCAGAGCGAAAAACGCCACCCAGGGGAATCTCAAGTCGTGCGTATCGACATAGACGTTCTGGACGAAGATGTTAGGATTGCAAGAGTGGTTGAAGTAACGACCGATGTTCCCAGCTATTTTGGCATCCATGACGAAGACGGTTTCATTCGGGCCGTAGTACTTCCTCACTGAGTCACTGTCTTCTTCCTCATCCTCGCTGTTGTTCACGAGAACCGGAGGTTCTTCAGCATTCGTTTCTCTGCGGGGTTTGGCAGGCGAGCTGCGCTTACGCTTTCCATGTGCGCTTCGCAGAGCCCTTCCTGAAGAAGACCTCTCGCGCCCGTGAATCTCTTCATCGCTGTCATCGTCTTCGTCATCAGTCATCTTCAAAGCCTGGGCTTCGAAATCCGCCTTATGCTCTTCCATGACCTCAATATGATCCAACTCGGCAAAGTACTCGTCGCCATTAATCGTACCCGTTTCATTGGCAGACGGCTCAGTCAATATATTCCCAACATACGTACAAATGAAAACACCTTGTGGGATATCATTCAAACACCTCGTACCCCAACCTTTCTTTGGAGTTTTGAATAATTGCAATTTATGTCTAGTTGGGTGTTGTACAACCCGATTTATACAAGTTACTTTGTTACAGTGACACCTACTATTACATTCGTACACTCCAGATAAAAGATTTTGATCGAGTCGTTGATACTGATACCCAATCTTTGTTATATGACGTTTGTCTTCACCTTGGTTGAATGGTTTGAAATTATCTATAGTGAGCCGCCAGCAACGACATTTTGAACGGTCTCGACAGTTGTCTTCGCAGTCACAGCACACCAGGAAATCGGGATCCAGATTCATGTTGACACCATCAAGTGGCCGCCGTTCTGTCATGTACTGCATCAAATCAGGGCAGTCCGTATCAACTTCATTGACACAGGCAACCGGATTTCTTTCCGCTCCAAAGCTTATGTCCTCCATGATCATAAAATGTGAAGCCACAACGTACTCGTCGAATATCTGGGTCCTGATATCAAAGTCAAACATATCTAATGTTAGAGGTATGAGCGTTTCAGACAAGTACTTGAGGACTTCTTGGATGTTTTTCAACCGTTTACCACAAGGTGCAGTGTATGTTACAGCACTGGTTACATCGATTTCCCGCCTGAACGCAAAAAGTGAAGGTATAGCCAGTGGGTTGGCACCCTGAGTTTTCTCTTCGGCATACTTGACCCACGTCACGCAAGCCCTTGAACACTTGTGATAATGGAACTGGTTTGGGGCCGGCATCTCAGCTGGAAATCTACGGATAACGCATGACCTTGTCACTCGTTTTTCAAATGGTCGTTTCTGAGACTGAACAGCTGGCAGCGCTTGCATCGAACGGGCGGTGCTTTTCTTGGCAACAGCCCTAACGTTGCTTGAGGAACTGCTATCATCGTCATCATCACTGCTGTCAATAACAATCTCCATTCCCGGGACCAAGTTCGGCTGTTGGAGACTGCTACGACGAGTCAGCTGAGGCATAGCAGGAAGACTCATACCTCCGGATGAACGAAGATTAGCTTGCAATCTTTCATACACCGGACGAAGCCTGGGAGAACCACGGTATATCCACTCCCACTTCTTGTCATTGAGAAATGTTACACGTGCGAGTGATCCATCAAGCCTATCCACTTTACCACTAATCCAAAATCCATTTAGTTCGACCCGAACGAAATGTTCAGTGTTAGTTTTAACCATTGGTCTTTCTGGATAGTTGACCAAATACTGTTGTACAAAGTTTGAATGGAATCCGACGAAGTACTCATGGATTTTGGTTCTTGGTTTATAAACTGCTTTCAGGTCTTCATGTAAGCAGTACTGCGCTTTGCCATTATCAAAAAACACCAAATAACGGAACTGGTTGATGCAGGTGGGGAGTTCAGCTACTATACCGGAAAAGAAATTTTTCGTGCCCTTGACGTTCATAGTCTGATGACAAGTGGCAATAATACGGCTGCCAATCCCCATCCGTACGTCAGGGACTTCGCAGTATGCCACGTATTCGCCGTTAACCACTCTCTTCACAACCACGTTGTTCACAACAGTTTGCAAACTGAAGGTCTCTATGAAATTCCCATGTTCGACCGAATCATAGATGACGTCCGTAACTCTGAACGGGATCCATTCTGAAAAGTTTAATTCCTTCATGGCATACACGACGTCGCCAACTTTAGGAGGGGACTTCGTTACGGGACCAAATGCAGGCAAATTTTTAGGCTCTTCCGCACTGAAATCGCACGACAGAAATTCATCGTCATCAAAACTATCGAGGTATGTCGATTTTTGAAAATTCATGATCTCATAAGGAATCACTAATTCTCCGTAGGAAACATTTTGTTCTTTCTTGAACTTACCTTTGAACTCTTCAGTGCTTTTGTAGAGTTCAGTTTCTATTTTTGAAACTCTCTGAGCTAGATCATAACCCTCGATAACAAACTTTTCCAACTGCTCAATAACTTGTTCTTTGGTACGGTTAAAAATACTGTCAAAGTTGAATTGTTCGTCGATTTCTCTGAGGCTTTCTTTGACGGCATCGCCAAGCAATTTTTCCATCTCGGGATCCGAATGGTCATCCTCCTCATCAGACTCGTTGTCGAGAATAATAAATTCATTATCACGACAACAACGCCCTTCAAGCATGTTTCCATTGGTTTCCAGATTTTTCACAGCTTTATCAATATAGCTGTAGTAGGACTCCACGCAATCGTTGCAGAGTTTGAATGACTTTCCTGGTGGTATGTTATAGTAGTCGCGTATGTTTTCTTCAGGCATTACAGACGCAGGACTATCGCACCAAGAATTGCAACAAACGGGACCTTTTTTGTTTCTATGTACAACATGCGGCTGTTCAGTGGCTTTGGCCATGATGTCCAACATTTCCTGAAAATCAGGCATCCCGATTCCGTCGGCAGTTTCGAGCTCCAGCACATCTTTATCCGACTCGATTTGTTCAGCATCTCCAGAAGATTCCTTGTCCGAGATGTCGATTTCGATGAGTTCAGGTTCTTTGGGAGTCACGACGACACTAACGCCAACTTCGGAGTTTGTCAGCCTGGCAGCAATTTCAGATGCATTTCCGTTTGTCACAGCCGCCTGCGCAGGTGGAGGACATGACGTTTCGGACGTTCCAGCATTACTGGTGCTCTTTGGGGCCTCGTCTTCACTTTCAGAGTCATCTAGAACGATGACGTCCTCGAGAAGAGCCATTGGAATCCGGGCTGCAGAACAAAAAGCAACAATAAAACCTTGGACAAATTCCAGCACTAACATTATTCATAATGCTGTCCAACGAAGAAGCACCGAACGAAACTCATTGAATTAGTTGCATTGAGCCTAATCACAACTGAAAAAAACAAGTTAAAAAATGTTGCCATCTTGGAACAAGAAGCAGGTACGTACTGCCGTTGGAACAGGTGACTATAATAAAGGCGGGCTTACACTGCAGCTGTACAGCTATTTATGCAGCTAAGCTATAAAGCAACGTTCACAACATGTAAACTAGAAGATATAGCAGCTGTATGTAGCAGTTCAACATCAGTTCTCCGTGAGATGGCGAGCAAACATCTCGCTGCTGCTGCAGCTATTTTGGCAAGACAAAGGAGGGAAAGGAGGTTTTGGGTGTGACCATCTGTTGAGGCAAGATGGAAGTACAGTGGGATTGAATTAGTAAAAATCTACATGAAGACGACCGAGTTGAAGTCACGATGCGCTATGAATAAGGGTGGTGTCCACTGGAAGCGTATTTACGCGGCGCGGCGCTACACGCGACACAAGTGGCAACCTATCAAGCGGCTACGAGCGACAGGGGTCGTCCACTGCAAGCGCCTTCACGCGTCGGGCTTCAGCTTGTTTTCAAGTGTATTTGATAAAAGTGGGGACCCTTTTTTCGACAAAAGGGGGTTCCTTTTTATTCGTCATGGACCCAGAGGAATTTTATTTCCTTGAAAGCAGGAACCATTTGCGATGACGGATGTTGGATCAAAGAGCATGTTGGGTGGACCCGATCCTCTCCAAAAGGGAATCTTTCGGGGAGTTTCACCACCTTCACCATTAACTTGAGGCTGACCCTAACAAATTTTTCGTTATTATCCGTTTTATTAGTGTTATGATCCATTTTCTGCCCAGAGGGTAATTTTCACCTACTCAAAACGGGGCCTGCGCGTGAAGTGACTCGAAATGACCAGGGATACGAGTGAAATGGTAGGTAGGTGTTTCGATGAACCGTCCCTTAGTGATTCCAATGTTTATTTACGTGGAATTCCTACCAAAACCGGTAGGAAAGTGATACTGAAAACAATGGTATTGAACGAGCTACGAGCGGCAGATCCAACTTTTTTTGGATCTGCCGCTTGTAGAGTGTTGCCGCTCGTGTATGCCCGCAGCCGCCCGCTCGAACACGCTTCCAGTGGACGATACGGTACTTATCGGTTAACGGGAGGCCACTCATTTAACATTACATTCCACTAATCTATTCAGAAGTCCCAAACAACCTGCTCATTCACCGGATAGTTTCTGGGATCGTTTATCTTTTTTGAAATGCGAGCGCCAGCGAGCATCCAGATCGCTTGACAATGCGAGTAATTTTCGTTTTCGTTTTCTTTTTGTTTTGATATAATAACCGTCTTTAAATGAGTGGCCTCCCGTTAACCGATAAGTACCGACGATACCACATATAACTCAATGTAGTTGGATCTGTAGCGCGTGTCGCTCGTTGACGCTCGTGTAGCGCAAAGCACCACGCCGCTCGAGTACGCTTCCAGTGGACGACCCCACTAAGATGTGACGGGAGTTTGAAGATTTTTTAAAGAAAGAAGAGTGTAGATTTTGAGTAACATGAGCCATTGGGCACTGTTGAATTGCAGACTACAGACTGACAGTGACACGGGCCACTCGCCTTCATGACAGCAGAGCTATATACCTAGCTGTGCAACAAAACCAACTGCTTGTCTAGCCTTCCTGAGTTGCCGTTGACATTTACCGACATACGATGAGAAACTCAATTCCAGCTATACAGCTCTAAATTTCGGCTATAAATCAGAGGTATAAAGCTGTTTTCGGGTGGCTGTATAAAATACTTGTAGCTCAGCTATTATAGCTGTATATATAATATTATAGCTCGCCTATAATAACAAGTATACCTGTACACCTACCAGTGTAATCCCGCCTTAGAATTATAGAGAAAACCGACTACCCACTATGGGTAAGTGGTATGGAACATTAACATTTACAGGTATAACGAAACAACTCTACCAACATTGATAAGTGGGTAAATAACTGTGCTACATCCAAAGATACATGACTGTACTTAATTAATGCACGAAATGCACTTATGTCCTTACCTACCTTCTTTCAAACTGATCAAATTTGGAGTCCGAAGAAGAAATCTACCACACTGTTGACGTACTAAGTGAACACCTGTATTTTTTCAAAATACCACTTTCCAAACTTCAGAGAAAACAAATTAATAAAAGATAAAAATAATACTATTCTGCGCACCACCATGAAGCATTAAGCATAGAGCATATCAACGATAAACCAACAACAAAAGTTTTGTGTTGTTGTTGTTGTTTCTAGATTTTTGCCCACTAGTTCACGGTGGTCATGGGTAAAGAGAAAGAACGTTGGCAACTACCCAACGACATACCAAACAAAGTCGGATGTTACCTTAAAATTGAAGATTCGTCTGTTAAACAAGACGTTCACAATGAACTAAAATGAATAATTGACTTTACCTATTATTGAAATTTAAAAGAATATTATTTCTTTTTTGTTAATGCCCTTTTCAGTTTTACATTTTTCAAATGTTGCCCTTCAGGCTATTTCTTTTCCCTTCAGGCTGTCATATGTTTTTATTCAAATAAGTCACCTACAGTCTACAGTTTGCTCTAATGTTTGGTATGCGAGGTGGGACATCCTGTCCTATATACCTACCAATAAAAGATTATTATTATTATTATTATTATATTTATATTGATATTTTCCCTATTTCACTAGAAAGGATTGCATTTGTTGTTATTTTTGAACCAAACTGTTGCGGTGGGAGGGCGAAACGTCGAACGAACGGTTTTCGACTTGTCGATGCGTCAATCAGCTGGGATCATCGTCTATATCGGGTTCCAGTTCCAGCGATGAAGTTTCTTGCGTCTTGAATAAATACCGTGCTTTTCAAGTGTTTCCGTTATCAATTATTAATTGTGGCTATTTGTGATAGGCTTCTTTCCTGATTTGAACCATCTTCACAGCCCCTAATGGTTCAGAATATCTAGCGAGATGGCAGATGGACATCACGCATTCAATAAGAATGTAACAGGTAAATAACACGCCCGATGTTATGTACCGATTTATTCATTTCATTTTCGTGGGATATCTTCATATTTTAGACATATTCTTCTGTTCATTTGTGTTAGGTATGGTGTAATTGTGTAAAGTGATCGCACTGCCGAGTATTACAGAATGTTCTGAGAAACTGCGTAAGCATTATCTCTATAGCGCTCCTGTCATAAAAGTTACATCATTGAAATGCTGTGCCTATCTTGTGGTGTATGTCACTTTTTCTGGTAGTTTATCTTCTACCTATTGCAACGTCATTTCCTTGTTTCTATTACTCAGTGTGGAAAACTGGTCTTTATTCGAAGGAATAGAGGAGGAGGTTATAAACTACCTAAAAGGGTGGTGGGATAGGGGTGAGTAGGTATAATAGGTACGTTAGGAGGGAGACGAGAGTCGACCGATCTACCTGGGTATAGATTTAAATTTATATAGGGAAACAAAGTACGTAAAGAATTAAGCAGTGATGACACTGTCTAATTTCAAAAACAGTGTAACTAACTTGATTACTTGCCTACTTTTAAACCTCGCATCATTTAAGTACTTACTATCCAGTCCATTATATTCATCTCATTACATATCCCTATCGTGCTAAATAGTATTATTTTGGACCCTTGACAATCGAGGGTGTCCTTGGTCTCTCGTCATAATTTGCGGTGATGGGGAACATGGGAATTTACCTATCAAGATTCATATTATAGGCATCAATAGGTCTTTACTTATAATAAGTAAATACCCATTTATATAGACATGTATATCTATATATCTTCTTCTTTAGTAGTCAATCCGAAGATTGGTTGATAGCAGCTCTCCGTCCATCGCTATAATATTATAAAAGTCCTAGTTTAATAATTGTTTAGAGGATTATTCCAAATCACACTTGATGGTGATAGTATAAATCAACGTTAGTTATTTATCAGTAGTGTTGGCGTTATGAATTCCGCGAATTCTGCGTTTCAGGGGTTCAGAATGACCAAGATGATCCATATCCGAGCCTCTCAGATTGGCACGATTATGAACCCAATTTGGAGTTCGATGATACCGAATTACACGCTGCTGCAATCGACCCAGGTAAACTTCATACAATTTTGAGTGCTGAATTTCACTTATCATCTTCAGGAAACAGTTGGGCGAACTGATATTTCTTCATCACCTTCACTATTTATTTGTAGGACTTCACCAAAGGAAGCTTATATGACGAAATCAGCTTTCAAGGTCTATTATTAGGAGAATAATTATAATAAATTTGCCTTTTTTCTTCCACTAATGATCAAAATCCTGATAAAAGTCCATGAATTACACTTGTTGCAACCATTCATTATATTATTTTAATCAAAATTGTTCGAGCTGTTGGATGTAGTTGCGTATGGGTCTGCTACTTTTCTCCCCAAAACTTAATCAGTGTTTCACAAACCTCAGAACGTTTCATACTGTTGACAATTTAATATCAAGTAATCATTGAATATTAACAGAAGCTAATTAAAAAAAAAAAAATGGGGCCATATACAGAACTATAGACCCTGTTATTAACAATTAACTTAAGACAGTTTGTTATCATGCAATCATTCAGTATTAACAGAAGCTGATTTTAAAAAATGGGGACCTCTACGGAACTATTTACTCTGTGTAGAAGTTCGATTGAGATTTTTAATGCAAAGGCAAAAGAATGTTAGAAAATGTCCGTCCGTAGGTAAACCTTCTACCATAACTGCAACACTTCTGTCCGACATCACTACCGTGTACACAATCTCTACAAGGCAGTGATGTCGGCCATAAGTGTTGTGGTTATGGTAGAAGGTCTATGGATGGTTGTTGCACTGAAGAATAAAGTCAACTTAAAAACTGTATTAAGTCAAGGATATGTATTAAGAAGAATGGTGCATTTAATTTTATTTCAAATTCATCGAAAAGTTCGTAGATCGAAAAAACAAGTTTGCAGATCCGTAGGCTGATTTGAAATTCAGTTCGTGGTTGGCAACACTGGGGTCAATAGAACACGTACTAATAGTAATCAAAGAGATCACTAAAAAGTGGAGTCCAAGTCATGGTTTCAAAGGTACACGAGGAAGCTGATCTGGGGGTAGTATTATAGTAGCTAACCAGAAGTGGAGAGTAAGATCATCCAAGCGGAGAGGAAAATATGCCAGGCATGCCCACTCGTTAGGAAGCAGCATCGTTGCTTCAATCCTCCACTCTCCTGATATAAAACTCCCTAAAAATCTGTTCAAATTGTGAAATAAATCAGGTTTTAGGGTCTCTGGGCCCATTCTGATGAAAGATCATACAAGGACCTAATATTTTGGGTAGTAGAACCTACAGACAAAATTTGGTTGAAAATGGCGGTGCACTCACTGACTAACTCCCCTTGTCAGTTCAGAAACTGTAAGAATGGATCCTCGTTGATGGCCCGTTCGTGCCTTCTCCAAAGAACCTCACCCGATCGGGCTGCAATGATTCGGTACACAACTAGGGCCCAAACTGAGCCTGTGTGCGAAAGAACGACGGTTTCATGCCCAAATTTAAGGTAAATTTAAGGCTGAAACTTCGTTAGAATCTCATTTCTTTGCTTGTTGGTCAAAATCGGGTTCATATTCGGTCTCCTCGCCCTAAAAAAAAAGGAAAATGATAGTACCTGACAAGCTCTTGTTACTAAAACACCAAAAAACCCTATTTTTACTCACATTTTCACTCATAACACCCCTAGGTATATTCCGATCGGACTGCAAGTTTCGGGACACAACGGGCCCAAATGGAGCCTCTGCGCGAAAGAACGAATTTTTTAGATCGAAAGCAAAGTACGATGCGGCGAACGGTGTACAGACATCGCATTTTCGGAATCTACACACCTTGAAGCGTAAAAGAAAATATTGTGAGGGGTGGGGGGTGTTGCAAAATTTTTTGCTGAACGAATACATAGGTGTATTATTCACAGCATAATAAACCAAGAACGTCGAAAATTGGCTAAGAAATTGGGTATTGAAAATGGGGACCTGTACGGAACTACACCCTAGCCGTTTTGAAGGAAGTCGGAAAATGAGCTAAAAATGCTCACCGATCAACAAATCACTAATAAAATAACTCCCGTAGGTAGGTACCTACTAATAGCGATAAAAACCTCACCTTAGCTGTATAGTTACATGCTAACTCTGCGACACACAACTATCTAACCAAGTTGCCTTTGCAGTCCTTGATCCGGATATCGATGAAGTGCTGAGGGCAGGTCAGTTTGTCTTGGAGTCTCCTGTTTCGGATGGCACAATCGAGGAGAACTTCGAAGAGCAGTTGGGGAACGTGCCGCCCGTCTACGACTCGTTGACCTACCAGTTCGAAGAAGAAGACGACGAGGATTTCAGCGATATCGCCAAGTATGGAATCGTCGAGGTCGTCGGTGACGACACTGCTGGTCGCCGCATTATCGTTGTTTCCGCCTGCAAACTCCCGCCGAGCAAGGAGATCAACCATGATCGGCTCCTCAAGTGAGTATACATTGTTCCTTAACAGTTCGGCGTTCTTTGGATAACATAGGTTCTGTCTTTTGGTTCACTTGATTACCTTGGAATAGTATGGGGTTGGTAGTTAGGTGGTAGGTATATCTTCATATCTTCTGGCAAATACTCCACTGCTCCATTTTCTCAGCAATCAAGTCAGATAAGTTCATTCTTGCAGTATTCTGTGTAAGGTTTGTTTGCAGTGACCAACAAGTAAAGTAACAACTGTCTCAGGCCTTTTGTCTGACTGCCCTGCCAGTATTGCGGACATGATCAGCTGTCCTCCAATGACAGGATCAGAATTCGATCTGATCATTTCCCTCTTGGCTGCCCCCCCCCCCCCCCATCAGAAAGGCGTTGGGCCGTTCTCAGTGGTTGTCAGTCTCATTTCTGACTGTATAGTATCCATGATCGGCTGTTATAGGTCTCCCACTAGAATAAGACGCTCCAGTGCTGAGCTCTAGCGGAGAAGTAGGTACTACTCCTTAAACCAAAATTTCCCAGCTGTTTCCTCTTTTTCCCTACTGAGTGGTAGCACTTTTCTCTGATGTACTTTTCTTCCCAGTTCCCACTGTTTTGAAAAAGTAATTGGGAATGACTATATTTTTCCTCTACTTTTTAAATTATTATAAAAATAATAAACTTACCTGTGTAAGGATGAAGGAACACAATACTATTCCATGGAAAGTGTGACACTACTTGCGTTAACCTTGGGACTGCGACAAAAACACTAGCTATAGGGAAGCCGTTACTAATGAAATGGACAAGTGGTAAACAATGCAGTAAAATTTATTAGTAATTTCGTCATTTTATTAAAAATAGAAAATATGATTGATAATACATTCAATCAGAGTCATCATTGTCCCACCAGTCTTCTTCTTCGTCAGAACTCGTATCAGAAGTCTCGCCTAAATTCACAATAATATTGTCAATTTCCGTGTCTACTATTTGGTCGCTGGTCCAATACTTGTTCTCCACTGTTTTCACGTGCTCGCACACTTTTTTCCACTTCTCAGTCGAATATTCCGAGAATAATTGTTTCAACACCACTTCATTTTGGCCAAGAGGTGTTCCGACAGAATCTCTTGCGAGCTGACCTTTAATGTCACTATTGGATTCAGGTCGGGATGGTATGGGGGGAGGTGAAGGGGATGGTGGCCCTTCGCTTTAATAATCTCGTCAACCCTATACGTTTTCTCCGAAGGTACGTTTCTCACTAAGAGGAGGAGTTCTCCCTTTGTGCACTTTTCGTCAAAATCCACGTTATTTTGCGTCAACCAGGCTACAATGTCCTTCTTCAAACTTCCGGTGTTGGGCTTTTTGTTTACTTCCACACAATGATATTTCGCATTGTCCATTACCACTACGGAACCTGCTGGTAAATTCGGAAGGAACATTTCCGTGAGCCACTTAGAAAAATTGCCGAAATTCATAGAGGTGTGGTAGTCCCCCGATCTCGATGATGACTTGAACACAAGAAGGGACTCTTTTACAAATCCCATCTCGCCTCCGCCGTGTACTATGATAAGTCTATTGCCCTTACCGATCTGTTTCACAGCTCCCAGCTGTGTTTCAGACTGCCAGCACGTAGAAACACCATGGGATGCCTGGACGTATGTTTCATCGAGGTATACGATGTTTTTACCTTGCGAGCGGTAGGATGTCATGGCACGTAGGTACCTAACCCTCCAGGCAGCTATTTCGGGCCGTTCGATCAACACCTTGCGATTGGATTGGCATTTTTTCCACTTGAAACCACACGAATGGATTCTTTTCCTTAAATATTCAGCACCGCAATCAAGAACTCCGTCACTTTTCAACGCACCAAGAATCGATCCCGTTGATGGGCACTTCTTTCGGACGGTGTAGAATTCTCTTATTTTGTTTCTAATCGCCGCATCAGTGAAGTCGTCAGCCTCAACCCTTTTCTTGTGCTCTGTTACTTTTTTTGGCGTAGTAAACAAAGGGTTTGGGGATACTGCCGACAGTTGACGCCCTTCCTTCAAAATAACGGAGACTACTTTCGGCGATACTCCAGTTGCTTCGCTTGTCAAATCTCGGATGTTATACTTCGCTTTCTCTTCGTTCTTCTTTCTGATGAAAAATTGCGCTACGTTGTAGACAATTTCTCTTGCCTGACTTCATAACGGCTTCCCACGAGCGATCCTGCTCTTCGAGTTCTCAGCAGAACACGATGAAGGCGCACTGTCCATCATGCTATCTTCAATCGCAGTACAAAAATGAAGAGGATGTGTGATGATGCTCACAGATTAAAAACTGAGGTTCGAAAATATGATACTTTCACAGATTGAAAAAACTGAGGTTGAGAATCGAAACAGTCAAAACATTAGTAATAGTAACCAAAACAAAATGTCAGCTACTAGAAAATCGAGGCAATGTTGCCAACTGAACAACGTGAAATTACCAACGGCCAAAGTAAGTGCAGGATGCCATGCTCTGCGTTTCCTTTCTTGGCCTCAAGAGCGCAGGGTCGGAGCGTCTTATTCTAGTGGGAGACCTATAGTATTATACTGTTTTTCTGACTATCAGAAAATCGGGCGGCCGAGAACTGGCGAAGCACTGCCTTCTCAATTCCCAGCTATCATCAGACTCTTCTCAGACACTTATCAAGGTGGCATTGGATCATGGATGGTTCCTTGCGATTTTCTAGAAGTCAGCTAACCATCAGAAAAAGCCCATGTAAACGAACCTGTACTAACTTGCACTAGGATGGTCACACAGAATTATGTGTTGCTCGGACTGTCGGTAAAAATGTGTCAATTAGAGACTCCCTAAAATGCCTCACCATACACCAGCCACGATCTGGTGTTCTTGCTAGACAAACGGGCAGTGTTGGCACCTCTCATAACGTGGAATCGTCCCTCAAACGTCCATAACTTATCCACGCTTTCACGTTTGAGTAATGAAATCTCTTAAGCAATTTTATTCTGGTTCGCTTTTGTGAACTCATTCATTCGTGCAGTCCTCAGAACTTAACCGAACCTTACCGAGCATTAAGAACTGGACATGAACTGAACTTGCTCAGTTCAGGCAGCATGAACAAAGCTCGCAATCATATGGAGAGTTAGAAATCTCCACATAGTTATTCCTATTTTAAGAATCTTTTTACGAGATCCTTATTTAAAACGCTTGGAGTTGCTCATCAATAAAAGTTCTTGTTCTTCAAAAACGGGACATCTGTGTGTTGTAATCTCCATAGATATGTTGTTATTATTACTTAATTTTTTCCAGTAATACAGGTAGATCTGGATTGAATGTGTTTATGGCATGATGGCTTTCATGACTCACTAACGCGTAAGGTCCCATCTCTGAGAAAAGTTGACGTTAAGAAGTGATATGGCATAATCAAAGCCGCTGCCATTCTTCCAGAGATTGATGAGAACCATATTCTGCTCCATAGTTATCGATATTATAATTTCCATGTTTATAACGTGACATGATCCAAGGCGTTGTGGAGTAGGCCCTTGCACACCGTTGCCACATGAGCACAAGTAGCATAGTGCCGCTTGTCATAGAGGTAATTTTATTCCCTCGCGCTCAGGCACCAATTGTCACAATTTGTAATAATCAAAACTCACGGAATTTTCAGATACATGTTGTACACATTGGGAAAATATGTGGAGCAGGACTACAGCATAGTCTATTTCCATCAAGGGCTCAACAGCAAGAACAAACCGTCGTTCTCCTGGATGTGGAACGCTTACAGAGCTTTTGATCGCAAGTATAAGAAAAACCTCAAAGCTCTCTACCTCGTTCATCCCACCAATTTCATTCGAGTCATCTGGCATGTGTTCAAAGCAGTTATAAGGTAAGTCAAGGGAATTCTGTTTCACTAGTGTTCATTGCATTCGGTGTGTCCCCAAAGTATTTCGAATACATCTAATTCGGTCCCAGATTGGTCAACACTGAGTAATGTTGGGGGATAGTGCTAAAATTTAAGGAGTCTACGATTTCATTGAACTTTTTATCAATTTTCAGTACGCAAAACTCAAGTTTTAGGTTTTAATAAAATTTCCTTTCAAAATCTCATTGTTCTTTTGTTATTATCCACATTATGGCCAAAGTATGATTAGTATACCGTTTCTGGTGTGATTTATGTATCATCTGAAACAACGAAACCTCGTTCTCATCTTCTCATAGACATACATAAAGAAGTTATAGTATGTTATCGACCGTTGATATATAGAGACGTTCTATGGTTATTGTGGTTTGGTCAGTAAAATAATAGAGTTGTCGCAACCAAAAATTGACGATCGGGAGAGAGAACATAAACGCAGGTGTTACATTCGAGACGTAAGTTTTAGCATTTCAAGACTTACGTTGTGCAACACCACGTAACTATTGGAAATATTTGTGTCGCGCATCTCAAAGCTACATTCTACGTAACTCGCTAAGTAAACTTCTTCGCAGATAACCAAATTCGATCTCGCGCTGTCGCTTCACCCCGAATTTTGTAGAAAGACAGGAGGAGCCGGCCTCGGGAAGGTTTTCCGCCGTTTGCCTTCTCTTTAGGTATATTTGGAAGCTCGAACTTCTTCTGCTTGAAGCTTGCTGTGGTTCGTCTACCTATTCTTCTTGAGCATTGCCATCCGAAAGCCATGAGCACGGTAAGTGAGTGACTTATAATTCGCAAGTACTGCGGGTATTTACAATTATACAAAGGACCCAAGGTCTCACCGTGCCGTGCGTATGGTTGTACAGTAAAAGGGCACGGCTGCTCTTCTAGAAATTGTGTAACTCATAGAAAACCGTCAAATTGGAATAATTACTATTACTGAATATTTATGTTACGAGCTAGTATGAGAATGGATAGGTTAACTTGACAGACAAATTATATATCATTGACAAGTTATTACATTAACGTCACTTCAATATATGTCCGGACTTACATGAACGCGTAACCTTCTCATGGAACTTATGTTGGATTGTTAGCATCCGAGTTTGTCACCCTAGAACAGAGTTACGTTTTACGGTTGTGTTTTTCGGAAAATGGTTGAGACAACTATCTATTGCGATGTTTATTCTAACGTTTCGGCGCTTTATTTGATGAATAAACGAACTTGTGAAGTTCATTTATAATTATGTCTAGTGGGACACTTGAGAACGTTTACATGTAGTAGTTCCTTGAACTACCCTTCGACAGCCCGTTCTAAGAGAAATTCGAATAAAAAAAAAATTCGAATCTCCCGCCAACGGCGAAAAAACAGGGTTGCCCTCCCGCGGGGCGCCCCGTCACCGGCCGCACCGCGGCGCCGGCAACACTGGCGATGCCCCGATGAAACTTCACTCTTTGAAGAACGACAATCAGCAACTGCCAGCCAAATCCAAGACAAAAGGGCTGGGTGTGGAGGGTCCTAAACGTTCTCAAGTGTCCCACTAGACATAATTATAAATGAACTTCACAAGTTCGTTTATTCATCAATTATATCTGTGGGACACTTGAGAACGTTTACATGTAGTTTGTTTAAAGAATCAAACCAAGATAGGCAGTTGCTCTATGGAAGACAACACCCGGAGAGAAGACCAGGCACTAAAAATTGAAAAAACGGTCTGTGAGACCTGTGTAATCCAGGCCCGGAGCCCCTAAATTACCCCTCCTTGGGCTCCCTCTTTGGCCTCAGTTAGTCTTCTCACGGTTTAACGTCACCCCCCCCCCCCCTTCTTTTTGTGCCTGCCAATGTCGGGGCTGGAAAGCCCCGATTCACATATCACCCAATTATTTGTGATCTAACACTCTCCTTCAGGAAGGGAAGAAGGCACAAACCAAGGCTAATCTGATTGATGATCTAACACTCTCATTCAGAAAAGGGGGAAGGGCACAGGACTCAATTAAATATAAACAAAAAATACCCGCCTCACCTGGAGCAATGGTGGGGCCGTTATGACTCCGGTGTGGGGTGGAACACATGGGAGATAAAAGAGTCGTCGGCCACTAGGGGCCTATTATAAAAGTTGGCGAACACCGCCGAACTCCTCGTCCATCCTGCTGCTTTAAAAATTGTGTCCAAGGAGGCTCCTGCCCTGTTTGCAGCTGACACCGAAGCGTGCCTCGTTGAATGTGACGTGAAACAGTCCGCCACTCCTGCTTCTCTCAACACCCCCGTCACCCAACCCGAGATCGTCTGGCGGGACGCCGCCGTGTATGGGTGCCGGGTAATAACAAATAATGCCTCCGTGGTTGAGGACCTCAAAGATGCTGACGCCTGGAGGTATTCCGCCATAAGGGACGCCACACAGAGGAGCGGCCGTTGCGGAAAAAACGGCACCGTGAGGCATGGTTGCCGCCTATAAGGCGCCGAGGTTTTCAAACGGCCAGCGACACGGATCTCCAATCCTTGATCTGGACGGATCTGCACTTCCGACACCTTTATTGAGGCGATAGTTTGGAGCCTCTGTCCTGTTGCTAACAATAACAATGTGACTAATTTACGTGAGATCCAAGGGAAATCTTGACCGGGTCTTTCCAACCACTGTAACACCCTCTGTGGGTCCCACGTCGTGTCATATCGCGCAGCCGGAGGACGAATATGGGACACCCCTTTCAGAAAACGGGAAATAAGGGGGTCAGAACCAAAGGAGGGCTCCACCGCAATAAGGGACAAGGCCGACCTATAAGTATTAAAGGTAGCATACGATACCGATGTGTGCTGAAGGATAGTCTGCAAAAAATGCACCACTACCGGAGGCTTGGGGTCCCATGGACTCAATCCCTTTGTTTCACAAAAATCCCACCAGCGCCGATAACAACCCTGGTACTGGGCATATGTCGCGGGTGATAGCGCGGCTAAAATAGTGTTCACCGCCGGGGCGCTAATCCCTCGCCTCTCGAACGCCTGCCGGACAACCTCCCTGCTATTAAGCGTAGTGTGTCCGCTCGCGGGTGGGTCTGGTCCCTGAAAGGCAAATGTAATAAGCGATCGTTAGGACCAAAATACAGGGGCGCGGAGATCAATAATTCAAAAAAGGTGGGGTACCACGGCTGAGCTGGCCACTCCGGTACAACCACTATCCCTGTTGATTCCTCCGTAATAATCTTGCGCAACACCTTGAGAATCAGCGCAAACGGCGGAAAAGCATAAAAGCTCCACCCTTCCCAGGAGAAGGTGAAGGCGTCGACACCCCATGCCCTAGGGTCCGGGTGCCAAGAGAGGAACCTATCGCACTTTGCATTTGCTGCAGAGGCAAATATATCGATGTCGGGACACCCCCACACGTTTACGATCTCCCGAAAAAATTCCTCACCTAAGGACCATTCCGTTATCCCAGGGAGACGGCGAGAACATTCATCGGCCACTATATTTTCTTTGGAGGCGACATAGGATGCAAAAATGACAATACGCCTCTGCTCACACCATCGCCAGATCCGTTCAGATAGTTCGAACAGGCGGTGGGACAACATGGACCCCTGCCTATTAACACAGCTGATGGCCGTGGTATTATCCGCCCTGATGAGGATACGGCGGTCGCTCTCGACGTCACAAAAATGATGTAAGGCTAATTCAATCGCTCTTAATTCTAGTGCGTTAATATGCCAGTTGGCCTCATCTACTGACCACCAACCGCTGATTGTGGCCTCCCCGGAGGTCGCCCCCCAACCTGATAATGACGCATCCGTGGAAATAGTGAGAGAAAAATCGTCATTGTGCAGTCTATTAGACAACGTCATAATGTTGCTACTCCACCACTCAATATCTGACCGTATGGATAGTGGTAACTGAATTTTTGCGTCAAAATTCTGGTCATTTTCCCTTAGGGCCTCAACCTTGACTCTCTCCAAATGCATAGTGTATAGTTTCCCATAGGGGGTTGCTGGTATCGCGGCCACTAGTGTACCTATGAGGCCCGCTAAATGTCGAATTGAGCAGATTTGTGGGTTGCGGAATTTATCCAGAGACTCCTTAATCCGTAAACGCTTCTCCTGCGGAAGCGAAATTGTCAGGGTCGCCGTATCAAACAAAAACCCCAAGAAAACAAATTGTTGTGAAGGGGAAAATTTACTCTTGGCGTCATTAATGACAAAACCTACATGTTGTAAAAGGTCCGACAAAATGATGACATTCCTGGCACATTCCACCTGAGACGACCCTATGATACCAAAATCATCTAAGTAGTTCACACACTTCATACCCTGTAATCGAAGATATTGAACAATAGGGCGCATGAGCTTATGAAAGACACGGTGAAACCGACATGCCCATGGGCAAACACGTAAATTCGTACAATTGATCTTGGAAACAGAATCTGAGAAAAATTCGAGATTGTTCTGCAATAGGCACCATATAGTATGCATCCATGAGATCTATTGTCGCCCCAAAACTCCCAGGCTCAATGAGGTCCCGCATAGTGCGGTGATCCTCCAATTTAAAGTGGGGGGCGTCTATAAATAAATTTAAATAGCGCAAATTCAATATAAATCGTTTTCCCCCTGATGCCTTGTCCACTAGGAAAAAGGGGGAAACCACCTGGCCTGGGTGGGAGGTACATGTCCTCACGACCCCCTCCCGCACCATCCTGTCTAGCATAATGGAAAATTGTTTGATGAACGCCTCATCTGACGAATGTGGGCGCAAATAAGGGTTGGGGGTCGGTCTCGTGTGGAAAGGTATCTCAAACCCGTTCAACCATGAAAAAATTACGGGATTTTCCGTGATAGTACGCCAATTCTCTATAAATCTAAATAATCGACCCCCTAAGGGAAGATTAATTACCTGTAAGGGCGCCGATTTTAATTCCGGCTGTGTGACCCTCTGAATGGCCGGCGTTGTGACCTGGAAGACTGGTTCCCTCGGGATCTGTTGGCCTGTTGGTGAGCTTGCCCACCCCGACGAGCAGCTCGGCCTCTGTCGTTTCCCTGTTGCAGACTTACTGGCCCTGAGGGCTGCTGAGGGCGAGGGGGTGCGGGAGGCGGTTTTTTAAGGGACACTAAGCCCCGAGCACTGGAGGTCATCCCAAGAAATTCTTTATAACGTGCTCCCAAATTATCCCCAAAAAGCCATTCTGATGGCGGGACATTTTTAGAGATTTGCTCGAGGGCCGGGGAGCACACCGCCAACAAAAGACGACGTCTGGTGCGATTTATATCATAAAATAGGGCCGTCATGGCCCGCCCCGCATCGCACATATTAACATAGCTGTCCCCCATGACGGAGGCGGCCGCACCCCCTCTCTCAATGACCGACGAGAGGCCCATACCAAGGGCCGAAATGGCTGTGGCGCACTGCCGTTGAATCCCGGCATAGTACGCGTCCACAGATTTATGGCCCCCTCCCACTGACGCCGCTATCTCCGGATTCATCTTTGGGGGCGCAAGCGCCGGTAAGTTCGCGGGGGTCGGGTATTTAGTCCGAAGGGCATTAAATACCTCTAGTGGGACACCATTTCGCAAATGGTGTTCCCATCGACCCGCGATACTAGGGTGAATTCGCGGAGCTGGGGGCGGCGGAATAGCGGGGTTATCTCCCAGGGCCAGAAGCACCTGGGGATCTAAATCGGCGTCAGGGCCAGGATCTGGGGCCGAATCTACCGTCGGTGGGGTAAAACCCGCAAAATCCGACGAGCCTGATGCCCCCGCACGATCTTTAATCGGGTCCCCCGTTACCGGGGCTATCGGGGGCGGAATAGCGGGCGGAATAGCGGGCCCTCCTTCGCCCCACGCGTCGTCGGGATCCGAATCGTCGCCGGAAGGTCGGTGTACCGATTCTCGATCGGTATCACGGACGAGAGACCCCCCAGATTCACGATCTGGGTGAAGCCTCGGGGAAAGACGATCGGGAAAACCGCGTGCCAATTCGCGATTGACATCACGGAAATGCTCCCCAAATTCGCGAGTTGGGTAAACATTCCGAATGTGACGACTATCTCCGATTGATAACTCCCCATAATCATCAAAACGGTATGCCCCTCGGGTATCTCTACGAGAAACGCGCGGTCCCTCGACGAGGTTAACCTCACGTCTCCGGGGTGAGCGAGATCGCGCACGGTATCCCCGCGTAGAAATATAATCGGCGTCCCGATCCAATCGCGTTCGGAGATATCGAGGTTCATCCTCATCGGATTCGAAATCCTCCCGAGATCTCCGCGCAACATAAATCGGATCCAGAACGTCGAGAACCGGACCACGAGGACGCCGGGGGGACCGCGGGGTAAACATCGTAAAACGATGTTTCACGAATCTCCTGAACGCTGAAATATAAGGGAAACTGAAAACAACAGCTTACCTTGACGCAGCGAACGAAAAAACGGGTTTTTCTACTTGCCAATTTCGAGCACAATCACAAAAAACTCTCGAAAAAACTCGGCACGAACGAACTGTCTAGAAGGCAGCCAAAAGAAAAGTGAAGTTTCATCGGGGCATCGCCAGTGTTGCCGGCGCCGCGGTGCGGCCGGTGACGGGGCGCCCCGCGGGAGGGCAACCCTGTTTTTTCGCCGTTGGCGGGAGATTCGAATTTTTTTTTTTATTCGAATTTCTCTTAGAACGGGCTGTCGAAGGGTAGTTCAAGGAACTACTACATGTAAACGTTCTCAAGTGTCCCACAGATATAATTCGTCATTTTCAAGGAACATGAGTTGGCAGGATGGCAGGTACACACAAGAGTAGGTAACTAATTTAACAACTTCAGTTACTGTACAAGTTGTACAGTAGATACGCACAGTTGTATACTGTAATTTCAAGTAGCATTAGTTACTGAAGTTGTCTTTATATAAGTTACCTACTCCTGTGTGTTCCTGCTATTCCTCGAAAATGACGAAATAAAGTGTCGAAGCGTTGGAATAAGCATCGCATTATTTCACCGACCGAACCTCAATAACCATAGAACTTCTCTAAAGAAGGAATATGTACGTAGGTATCTTATTCCTCAGTATTAATCACCATAGTTTACCGAAAAAACAGTCGAAGAGCACATGGTAAAAAGGGGAATACAACTTTTTCGAACATGAGTGAAGGTTGGCATCAGTGTCATTTAGCCCGTCATTGTCGTGCCCTTGGAGCTCAGAATTTTAAAAAAGTGACATTCCCCCTTTTTCCCCTGTTGTCTTTATTCTTTTAGTCCTCACTGCAGGGTAGTTTTTTTCTGGGCAAGAGATGAAATTACGTTCTATTCGGACTGCTTTGAGTACACCGTGCTTTTGGATTAACCAAATCATGTATAACTTGAATCTTGGGATTTAAATTGGCTGAAAAAAGGTTCCTTTTTTGTTGCAGCGTCAAGTTCGGTAGAAAAGTGATGTACCTCAATTATCTCAGTGATTTGGGGAAGCATCTGAACCTGGATCATATCAGCATTCCACCGTTAGTTCTCGAGTAAGTTCATACATTTTTTTGCACATTATGTTTAGGGTCCGTGCGGGCAAAATCAAGCGTTACAAGTTTCTACTTCTTCCCATTACTGGCATCTGTTTCAAAGTTAGATCAAGCAGTGTAGTCTGTGTGAGCGGTTTATTACCTTAAGGGCGGATTTCACAACCTAATGCGTGAACTCCAAGTTTCAGAAAAAGCAGGCATGCAAAACGCATTAAATTTTTCTGTAACTCAAAGTTATGTCTTGCACTTCAACTCTGGGTAATGGATCCCTCCCAGTGTATTTTCTGGTCTTAATTTGATTCCCACATCCACTGGTTACTTGTTGTTCACTTGTTCACTCTTGTGACAGAGTGAGTAGAGTGACGGTGGACCCTTGGGAGTCCCCATTCTGGACTAGCGATATTATAACCAGCTTAGAAGGGATAGTGGTTGAGTTTCAGCCTGACCACCATCTTCACTGGAAGCACAAACAACTCGAGAATTGCCCACCGTCACACTGTAGGTGGCAGGGGCATTGCGTCCATAAGGCCACTTGGGCCACTGCCCCGGCACCCAGAAACACAGAAAACTCCAAAAAAATGTCAACCATTTGTTCAGTTGGCATTCGAATTTCCCTCCATATACTGTACCTAGCATTTTTCACGAAGTTCAACAGCGACTCGACAGAGTTCTCTGGCTATGGATATTCAATATGTGTTTCCATCATGTTGGCTCCCCTGTAGCTCCATGGAGCATTTTATCGGAATATAGCTACACTAATCGATGTCTTGCAATCGAAATCGAAACCTACGCTTCTGAAACTGACAGGTCCTCGGACCTGGTGTCGCCATGGTAACCCAGAAAAGTGGCCCGTCCGCGCAAGCTCAGTCGAGTAAAAATTTGGTTAGCCACGCCCCTTTTGGGCGCGGGGTCCACATTTCCATTCAAAAATCGTTTGTGTTCACAATCGATTGGATTGTTTCAATTCATCTTGTCATCTCGATACGAGATGCTTGTCCTTCGATCTGTCCTCCCCTAAAAATTCTTATCACTTTCGCCATTCTGTTCCTATGTTGAGTTTTCAATTTTCTGCTCACGTTTCGAATTTTGTATGTTCCCGTTCGAGTTCCCAGGACAGATTTGGATTTGTGATAATTAAGTGCGTTGTGTCCTGTCTGAGGTCTTGTGGATTGATCGACGTCAACATACACAGATAAGTATCTAGCTTCTAGTCTGATTCTCCATCCAAGTAGGTACTGGCCGGTGGGTAATTACTTCGTTGTATTTTAGTCTAGTACGTTGTTTAGTTGAGTTTATTTGATTCTGTATTTTTGTACCACATGAATTCGGTGGCTAACTCAAGTCGAAATTTTCGACGTTTTCCTACGAGGATAGATAGAGTGATGATTAAAAGTTTAGGAAGAGATAGGCCTTTGCTGAGTATTAGTTAGTATGATGTATGAAGCTATAGAACTTTTAGTTTCTGGTAATCCCGGGTACTGGTCAGAACTATTGGGAACACAGTGCTTAAATTCTGACTTGCTAAGAGCTGCGGTTGATTAAAATCTACTCATTTCTCATAAGAAGATTCCACTGTTGGAAAACATTTACAGGTATTTTGTAGAAAAAGTTGTTAATTTGTGTTCCGGTTTGGTGGCCCACCATTTTCAGAGCCCACGCACCGCTACTGGTAGGTTGGTATCATTTGGTTTGGTAATGATACCATGGTTTGGGGTTTTCTATAATGGATCAGGTATTCGAATGAAACATTACAAACGCCGAATATGAAAGTAGCACAAGGTTGAAATGGTCCACCATGGCTACTGCATCGTATGAGATCCATGGAGACACCCACATAGCCAGTAGCAACAGCGGTATAGACAGTTGCCCTTCATGTTACATGTTGTACCTACCCACTCAAAGACAGCTACTGCTTGATCAATAACTGGCATTCCATCAGTGAATACTCTGATCCCTCAGGCACGACGCTAAATTGGTCGGATCCAAAGCCACCAGCAGCTCCACGGCAGTCCAGACTGTCTCACCTTCTCCGGCCCCAGTTCCTACGCAACAGTTCGGGGTTTCTCTCCAGTTCATCAAAGACAATCACGGGGGCGAGGTGATCCCACCGATCGTACGGCAGTGCGTTGAATTCCTCAGCACCCCCGATGGTATGTAAAATCATTGCAGTTGTCAGGGTTGCTCTCTCACAAGTCTACACTTGTAGCTTTGTGAAACACAACTTGTCACCTTTTCTACAACTTGTGCCATAATTGACTTGCAACTTGTTGCTTTCTGAAACAGGTTATAGATAGCCAGTTTCGTCTACTTTACTCGTTTTAGAGAAATCTGTTGCCGACATTGTCCTTCGCATCGATGACAGGCCTAATGTCATTATTTTTCTAGCTCTCGAGACTGAAGGAATCTTCAGACGTTCTGCCAACGTCCTTCAAGTGAAGGAACTCCAGGCGAGGATCAACCAGGGCGAAACTGTGGACTTCGGTGGTAACGTCCACACAGCAGCAGTCTTACTCAAAACATTCCTTAGAGAACTCGAAGAGCCTCTGATGACCTTTGAACTGTACGATGAAATCACACAGTTTCCTAGTAAGTCTAACAATCATAGTTGATCGGATGTCGCAAGTAGGGGCGGAAGCTACTTTAAGTTTATATCCATGTCATTCAGAAAGCCGAGGCTGTCTCTTATTTGCTGACTGTAAGGGATGGTGACGCATGTTCTGGGTATTGTAAAAAACCTGTGATAAAATTAGCTTGAATTTAGACCGAGAATATTATCTTATAGAGCATTTCAGCCTGTAATGATATGAGTCCGCCTTTGGCAATCTCCAGTAAACATAGGATGTAACGCATCAGGTACATAATCTACACGTTTATATTATTTGCAGGTATATCAAAAGATGAAAGACCCAGACATGTCAAAATCTTGATACTTGAGAAGTTACCAATGGATAATTATCAAGTTTTAAAGTACATCGTTCAATTTTTGTCGAAGGTTAGTACATTTATTTTTATTTTTTAAATATTTTATTGTTACAAGGACGGGTGAAGCTCAGCTACAAAGCAGATTCAAAGTCGAATAGCTAGTGATGAATAATAATACAGAAGAGCAGTTTGGAGAGCATACAACATTAGGAGTACAAGAATCGAAAAAACAACATGGAAGAATTGAAAAATCAGTAGAAAGGTGAAATCAGTTAGATTTCAGAAGAAAATTAGCAAAACTATTCTCCGTAACGAGGCAAGCGACTTACAAAAAATCTAGTTGGTGTGCACTTCAAGCAACACATTTGCCGCACCTGGAAGTGTACTGATGAGGCAATGCTGCAGATAGTTGGGAGGTGATAATCAACGCAGAATAAGGCTGAAGAGCGGGCAGAGATCCGGGCAGCAGATTTGGACAGTTGAGTCGTCCACTGAGAATGGAAAGGTTGGCCATGCATCTTCTCATGGCCATTCATCACCAGCTTGTAATCAGTATCACTGGACGAGATCCCAATTTTGAAGGCGATATAGCGGAGAAACCTACACTGAACTCGTTCCAGGCTGTACTTATGAATAGATGATTGGGAGAGACAGGGACTTATATAGCAACACAGTTGCTTGTGTGTTGGTGTAAGCATAATTATGAACACATGAACAGTTTGTGATTCCCCTGATGTTGCGTTTAAGAAAGGCAAGTGCATGTCACACAGAATGAGCAAATTGATCAATTTGAGGAATGCGCCAATGACCGATTGTACAAGGAGTAGTCAAAATCCACACGCTAGCAGTCATGTGGAAAGACATCACCGAGCACTTGGGCGGATTCAAAAACAAATGGCTACTCTCCCACCAACCTTCAAGATCATACATCGCCCTCTGTAAAGACTCACAGATTGAAATATAACAAGCATGGTGTAACATCTTATGATTATCTGCGAACAACAAACAATTTGTGTCAGCCCGAAGTTCCTCACCACTCTGTGGATATCGACAGGGAACACAAAGGCCGCAGATGACCCCTGAGGAATTCTTGATGTAGCTAGAAAACAAGATGACGTTACATCGCGAGCGCAGACCGAAAGCTTCCGCCCTCCAAGATTGCTGGCAAGCCACGCATGGAACATGCCAAATACCCCCGGGGACTCAAGAAGGAGAGCAGATGGCGGTGGGAGAGCTTATCAAAAGCCTTAGTCAGTCGCTGTTTCATCCGTCTGCACGTCCTGGAATACCTCCATAACAAAATCTTGGAGCTCTAACAAATTTTTCGCTGTGTATGAAGAAGAATATTATACCTACAACATTAATTGACTGTGATTCATTTATATGTTTTCAAAGAAATCCTAAGCAAACATACAAATAATACAAATGAATCTACATGACGCAAGATCTGTCAAAATTAAGAAGGAATTGCGATCTCCAAGTTCCATTCATGCAGCATGGCTATAAGAGCGATTTTTCAAAGATTTAATTGTGCTATTGCGTAAAAAGATGATATAGCAAGAAGCCATGCCACTTTTCCTAAAATTATATAATTTATTAGTAATTTAAGCTATTTTTACCAATTTTTGACTCTATAGTCAAATTTGACTGACTCCTTTTTGAGAAAAAAACATGTTCATCATCGAAATAGTCTCTCTATCTTGAATCACCATCTCACACATCGTCAGGTGAACTAATATTGATTTTAGCCGTTTTTACCTATTTTTGACCCCCGTAGAATTTTCGAAAATTGCTCGTCTTCGAACTCATCCTTTTGTTTGGCAGTACGGACATTTTGGCGAAATTTTTGATTTCATCATATACCCACGGTCAGATATCTGGAATAGCGCATATATATATAAATTTTTGTTACAATCTAGGGATGAATTCAGGATGCTCTGAAACGGATTTGCCTATAAAAAATTCCAAAAATTAATGTTCTGAAAACTTTGGACTTACTGCAATAGCTTCATTTTTTTAAATTCGCTAAAAAGAGATAGGTGGTTATAGATATTTATAGTATCCACGTTTTTCCATACAGTGTTGACCTTAGTCATCAAAACTGCAACCTTGCATACACATGCCTTCGAAGGGAGGCTTCGACAATAAATAGAACAATTTCATTTATTCGACTTTTTACAAACATTCAGTCTGTTCCTGCAGGTAATGGATCGGTGCGACCTCAACAAAATGACTTCTTCGAACCTTGCTGTGGTCTTCGGGCCGAACCTTGTCTGGTCGCAGGCTGGCCAACTGTCGCTAGTCGCCATCGCTCCAATCAACATGTTTGTCGACTTCGTTCTCATTAACCAAGATCAGATCTTTATAATTTAGTTCTGCCACTGCCAATCATCCCCCCCCCCCCACCTCTCATTTGCCACGTTTTATACTCTTGTAATATTCCAATCAAAGGACGATCGTCGTTTTCATGCACGCTCTTTGGGCACAAGTCTTGAAATGAAGTCTAGAAGATGAAAAGAAAATCAAATATTGGTGTAATTCAAATAGTAATAGTCGAATCTGGGATAAATAGATTATTTAGGTCTCAGGGTAAATATTTTGAAAATTAGAAAAGGTGTGTATTTACTAAATAACAGTGTACAAATTTTTAATTATATACGAGTATTATGAGTATTGATATGGACAAACATGTTAGTTTCGCTATTTCATACTTTGTTTATTTATAATGATTTCTAACTTTGTAACATAGGTGTACATTTCGGAAGAGCTACTAATTTAGTTTTTAAAGTCTGTGACTCGAACGACAGTCAGTTTAGAGTATTACGTGAAAAATGGTGGTTGTTCAACTGTAAACCTTTTAAATGCATCAAATTCGTGCGCGAAACTTGTTGGGTGCTATTCCATACTAATCATTAGAAATTTGCTTTGTCTGCGACATTTTCAAATAGTTACTCGACATTTTTAAGGGGTTTTACTTTGGATGAACTAATTACGGAAATGCACTTGATGAATTCTTCAATAAGACTCCTACCATTCTTTCTAGAATTTTAGAAATGCCCACTGTCTTGGATTTCAGATTGTACCAAAATGCCTCGATTTTCGTTCGATTAGGATGATTTGTATGATGGTGGAAAAGAAAACTGAAAAACAAATCGTGATTCTGAACAACGTACCTACAGGCTGGCACTTGAAAAAACTATGTACACTACATTTGGTAGCTATTTGGATATCTGCGTGGAATTGCCTATACTAAAGCGCGGTGTTTTGCCCTACAAAGAAAACAGTGTATATACATTTTCTATTAGAACTTTCTATTACAATTTTCTATCGGCGAGGTCCTGAGTTCTAATCCCGCACTATCCCTGTTGATATTTTAATTGTATTCATTTCTTGATTTAGGTAGTTGATTTTCATTCCTTAACTCTTAATAATGCCAAAGACCCATCATCTAGTGTTGTATGTTACCGATGTATAGCTTTCCCGCTCCCGTGATCACCGATATCTGGTCATAATTTATTGTTCGTGGTCGGAAAAATCTCTCCGCTGTAACAAATTTTTTTATCATTCCCTTACTCTATGTGATCGTTTTAATTAGAGTAGTTTCTTAAAGATGAAATTTAAAAAAACTATCGTTGTAAATAAAGAGTTTTTAGTCATATACTATTACATTGCATATTAACTTATTGTGACTACGATTACTATCGTGATTAACCATTAATGGATTATGAAATCGTTTATTTACCACAAAGATTGTAGATTTATAAGGTTAATATTATTGATGATATAATGAAAATGTTTGTGACAGATGAAAAATGTTTATCAAAAGGTTTAAAAATGTATGATGTTCTGGCCTATGGTACACTTTATTATGGTGTTTCACGCTCATTGCTCTCTGTATAGTATGACTTACAAAAATGTTGTTCGAAGAGACGGAGTTGTAGGGTGGTGGGGGAATGTTTTTCAGTATATTCATTGTGGGTATTCTAGTGTGAGCCTGTTTTCAAGTTGAGGTTGCGTGGCATTTATTATTTCGCTGGAGTGGGTTAACCCTGCGTCCAGCCCTCTAACCTGGAGGGTCGGACGCCTCCGTTAGAGGCGGATCCCCTTAAGGTACGTGTCCGCCTGAGACAAAACAGTCTCGAGAGTAGTCACGAGACTCGACTCACAAATAGACATGGCCCTGAGAGCAGTATCGGAGACAAGTCCGTGGATGTCTCCGAGAGCGCACCGATCACAAGTGGACATGTGTATTCCTGCTCTTGCGATTAAGGTCTCAAGTCTTCAGTCCGTGTTTGAAGATTTTTCTAGCTGTCGGAGACTTGGCGTTCACTCATGTTTTTCTGTGCATTTGTGTTTTGAATTTCGATTATTTTATCAAAATGAGTGGTAAGAGAGTGGACTGATGATGAAGTGATGGAACTGATTCATCTCTATGAGGAACAAGAGTTTCTGTGGAATGTAAAACATTATATGGTAATGGAATCACGACAGAAAAATGAGTATGACGAATTCGCTATAAAATTCAACTGTGATGGAAATGAAGTGCAGCGGAAGATTCTTAACTTACGGAACCAGGCATGCACCTTCTATAGAATTTGAATTACCCAATAAAAATCGAACGTCGATGCCACTTCTCATTACAAAAAATGAATACCAAATTAATTTAACATTCCAACTTTTAAATAAATAAATAAATGTGTCTGTGTTAAGTTTTCATCAGGTGTCCCACAAAAAGCAATTTTGTATCTTGCTTGACAATCCGGTGTTTCACTAAATCCATAAGCAATTCAAATTGCACTGCCGACATCCGAATGAAATTTCTAAACTGTTGTTCCAATCGTAACTCATTTACGAGTGTGGAACAAACTCCAAATTCATTCCGTCGATCCACCCATTTTCTCACCCAACACTCCCTTTTTTTCACTTTCCGCTTTCTGGCAATTTTGTAGGCAATAATAAAAGCAAGGGCTTGCCACGATTCCATTCCAGGACGAAATTAAATTTACAACTTATCACACAACTACACTCACCACATGGACTCTGGAAGTGGAAATGAAATATTCCGGGTCTCGCGACTGCTGTGGCTGTCGAGTCTCAGGAGTCTGTCTCGAGAGCGAAAGCGATCTCAAGTGGACAATCCCCTGAGATTGGCCTTGAGACTTTCTCTCGAGATTTTGTCACAAGTGGACACGTAGCTTTCGAGCTGCAGGCAAAACTCCATGCTTCCAAGCAGTCACTGCTCTTACCGGCCTTTGACGGGCTATCTTGGGTTGTCCCGTGAGGCTGCCGGAAGGTCCCTCCTCCTTTATCCTGGCTGTGGGACAGGCTTTGGTGAGAGCTACCTAAAGGCCCGGACTGAACAGTCCAAGCCTCGAGGACAGTCCGATCGTGTGTGGTGTCGGCCTTGAGGCCATTCTGAAGTTTCCGGAATCCATACTGAAAAACGTTAAGGACTTCCTTTAGGCCGGGGGCTGCGCCGACCGCAACGTGTGTAGTGTACTCAGGTCGTCCTTAAGGATCTGAGGCAGTATGCCTCGTTTGGCTATCAGAGGGGTGACTAGTGACAGTAGATGGAGGGGACGTGTCTTTGTCCATTCTCAAATAATTATGAAAATCTTTCAAGAATCCTTCCCATTCTGATAGGAGGTGTCAGGTGTGGGAAAACTTTCTTCTCTCCAAAAGCCATTGTTTACACCATAATTATGTACTTCATCTTGTGGCTTCAGACAATCCGCAGTGGCTATGCACCCAACTGCTGCCAAAATATCATCAGATGTTGCCATCTTCACAAGTTAACTAAGAACTGACGTGAAGCCTTGATGATTTCCTCTACCGTGTGTGGGCGGCGGTTCAGTTCAGAAAATCCTCAAGGATTTCGCCTTGAGGATTATCCGTGCGTGCATCTCTGCCTACTTAAGGCAGATCTCCTCATAGGCGGAGTTTTTGTAGCCGTTACATCACTGTCACTTGGATGTTTGGAGTGATTGCAGTTTTTTTGACACATCACACTTACAGTTCTTATGCCTTCCTCTCCGTTCCAACGCGTTGCGTCATGCCAGATTTCTATGTAAAGGGAAAAATCTAACAACAGGCAATCCCTGCCACATCGTGAGCGTCGTCGGATGTCCTCGCAGGAGGATCCAAAGATCAGAGTTTGTTCCGATCATTTTGCTACAGGGAACTGGGATTCGGACAGCCGAAATCCCACTGCTAGCTAATCCACTGCCTCCCGCTCACCCAAGATTCCTCCTGTGACCGGTTTGATATTCCAAAGCCCCGTTTAGAGATATATCCCTCATTCCCCTGTTACCAACCCTGAATTATCTTGCCGCTACACTGTTGATTACATTCTTGATCAATTCCCTCAAAAAAAACATTTCCTCACACCCCATTCGGTCTCTTCACAAGCTCATCGCGCTTCGAAATAATACCAGGAACGTCCCGGTTCTATGACATGTATATTTACATTTAGGTATTTGTATATATAATAACATAATGAATGATGGAAGACTGTGAATTTAGATTATTGTGAAACGAACAATTTTTAGCACGACAACAGAATTCCTTTGGTACCATTCTACCTAGATTTAAACAGTTTTCATAATTTTGCGAATATTTGAAAGAAACTCCGCTATATTACTATGTTGGACCCAAAGTATTGTATTTAGTAGTATTCAAAATTGCCTCAATTTCACGTCATTTTTTTAAATGCCACGCTTTTGCAAGACTCAGAATTTTGCTTAAAATACCTACTGAACTCAATCGTTTTAACGCTCTACAACGTTCATCATTCCTAGGTTTAAAATTTAGAAATTTTGTTCCGACCTTCAAACTATTATAACTGGTCCCTGCTGAAGTAGTAATTACTTAGGTACCTGATTGTTTCTTCAAATATTCGCTCATCAACTCGTACTCAAAAATTTTCGTTGCTAATAACGTCACAATTCCAGGTTTCTTATTTCAGGTATTATAATATGTTAATTTCTTTATTAGTGCATAGTTATTTTTCCATATTTTATATTTTTTTAACGAGAAGAAAAAATATATATAGGAGTTGACGTGAATCATCAAATGGTTTACATCTCTGGCAAAGAGTCACGAGGCCAATTTATTCCTTGAAGGATGTGTAATCATTCAAAATAAAATTCAATTAACATTATCAAATCAGTTTTCGATGTTCGACCCTTTGCAACATTACGACGCGTGACATTTCCCATTGTCTTTCACGTCAGTGGTGATGAGTAATGCAGGTAAGATAAATTGATTGAGGTTCATTCCATTCTATTTACATACAATAGGTACTATCTGCTTCCAACTCACCAGATATCGCTGCTATCGATAGGCTTCAAGTTGAGGGGTGTTCCCTATTGGTAGACATTTGTAGGTTCACTCACCTCAAGCCGGGAGAAAAACAGCTGACGTAGTATTGCCACATGAGCGAATTTTCGAAGCTGGTAACAGCAGTTTTTGACAGTTTTAGCGATTTTTGATCCTCAAATTTGACCCACTTTTTGGGGAACAATATTTTTGACAAGCCTTTTCTTGTTTCAAATCACGAGCCTATAGGTACCACTTGGTAATTTTATAGGTTATTTTTAGCTTTTAACCTTAATTTTCACTCCTTTTTTTTTAATATTCGAAAATCGCTCATCAGATAATTCTTTATTGGGACTTGTTACAATTAGGCCTCTTGGGCCCTCTTAGAATGTAACATAAAACAAATTATTATGGCCATTGAAGGCAAAATAAATTAAACCAAATCAACTTCGGTGCAGAAGTGTCTGTTGCTCTATCAGGTCCCGAAAGGTGGCAAAATCTACTGCTGAGGGAGCGCATTCCAAAAAAGTGGGCCTGCAACTCAAAGTTGGTGCCATGGGGCGCCGCACCGGACGCCCAAAGGTAAACAAGCCTTCGAGGTATTCAGGGCTAGGCGTGTCCCCATGGACCAATTTGAATATGAAAAGGCATATCCTTGTTTTAAAGTGGTCGTTCATTAACAACGGACCAGCCGGTTCACAGACGTTGAGATGTGGTCATAACGGCTAATATTGAAAACATACCGCGCGACAGAATTCCAACAGACTTGAAGCGATGGAGCTGGCTGGCAGCAAAAACTTCACAACAGTAGTCGATGAGAGGGATTAATAGAGATCGAGCGAGTATAATTTTGAGGTAAGAAGGTGTGAAATTCTGCAAGCGCTAGAGAGTCCTCAAAGATCCATACACTTTCCTTACTAAATGAGGTACATCTGCACACCAATTCATTTGAGGATCCATAAAAAGTCCTAAATTTCACACAGAACCTGAGGGGATGATACAGTAATTATCAGTGATCAAGGGAGGCAACTCAGCAAAGGATGGGAGAGATCGCTTAGAGAAGATGACGAGTTGGATCTTTAGAGGTTTTACGAACCCACTCACAAACTCGTCCCATGTCACATCTGAGTTTTGACACCGCCTCAGATAGTTCAGAAATAGGAGACTGAATGTATGACTGGACATCATCAGCAAAGAGATGACATGAAGAGTCACAGAATGCTGATGGGATATCGTTAATGAACACAGAAAAGAGAACAGGGCCCAATATGGACACTTGGGGGACACCTCAGGATAATGGCAAGGTGTTAGGTTGTAGATTGATAGTACACATAGGTACCCTGAAAGAAACATTAGGTGGGGAATGTTGGACATTTTCATTTGGTTTGCCCTAGCTTCAGAAAAAAATGAGGTGGTAACATAGGTACCTAACCCTATTTTTCTTGTATAACATACTGGGTACTGGGTCCTCCCTAAAAGAAACGATTCCACGAGCCACTTAGGTATATACAACGTATATATACGAATACATAGGTGTATATACAACGTTCATCTTATATTCTTAGGTTTAAAATTTAGAAATTTGTGTTCTGACCTTAAAAATATATACCATTACCCACCGTAAAAGTGGGTAGGTTGATTCAGTCTGGCAAAGCTGATCAATTCTGGAATGGCGAATGTCGTAACTTCTATGAGAAATTATTTCCAGGGTTTTTGAGTACCTAACAAATAAAATTTGACTGTGAAAAATCATTGTTTTCACAAATTTTAGCAAATCTCAAGTAGTGTGCCCTGGATTTCAGCTTCTGTTGGTAGATATGGAGTTACAGATTTTTGACTTGAGTTGGCAATATTGTCTCCATAGCTGTGGGTTGTTTACAAATACTGATCTTTAAACCTTAAAAGGAAGCGGGCCTTGCACGACCAATTATTGTCAATAATATTGATCCTCTTATTCAATATCACCATCCATATTGCCACCCTACACGGCCCATATTATTGTCAATACTTTAATCAATAAATGTGTTCAGTGCGTCAGTTTCTGTCATTCAGACAAGTGAAGTTGTGGTTTTCCTAGTGTCTGTGTGTTTTGAGAACATGGACAATCGAAAGAAAGCATGTCAACTTGACATTGTCAAGCCATAATTTATGGCTGTTGGAAGTATTCTTCGAGTACAGAGAAAACGGTGGAAGAAAGACTGGATAAAAAAAGTGAAGATTATTCTCATATGGCTGCTGAGGGAAATCAGCTCAACAGATGGGGAAGACTTCAAAAATTATTTCAGAATGAACGAAAGGACGTTCGACAAATATTACAGATTGATGGTGGAACCACTGATGAGAAGGCAGTGCACAAACATGAGGGAATGCATACCTGTTAAGGAAAGATTAGCTGTAACTCTAAGGTATTTGGCTACAGGAAGAAATTTTGAATATTTGAAGTTCTCTGTCATCATGTCGCCGGCAACTATTAGCGAGGCTGTGATAGAAACATGTGAAACGCTTGTTTTTGTCCTACGAGACTACAGGAAAGTAAGTTTTTTAAATAGATTTTCCAGATATCTACCATTCTATTTATCTTGGCATACCTATCAGTTGCACAGAACTCCCATAAGGAGTACAAAGTAAGTAACTAAAAAGGCAGAGTAGGGAAACCCACACGAAACGTTATGGCCGTTCCTGATGAGAGTGCAACACGAACTGATTATTGACAATAATATTGACGCCCACCACTACACGCTCAATAATATTGACAATATTCCCTCCACTTTCAAATATTGACGTTCGGAGAACAGAAAATCCGGATTTCTATCAGTATCGCTTCAATATCAACCATCAATACTCATTTCTCACCTTAGACCATCAATATTGTCAATAATATTGATCGCGTAAGGCCCGCATTACTTCAGGTTTGTTTTTGATAATTTTGGTTTATTATTTTCAATAATGAACCATTGGAATCGAGCATGAAAAAAAAAGAAAAAAAAACTGCAAATCCCTGCACAACGGTTTATTATTTTGTACAGAATACCCTCCTGTTACAGATCACAGCTCTCCGTATAGATAACCCTTTTATTATAACATATTTACTATTCTATACATATTATGTAGATCGCGGACCCTCCGTAGGTTAGTACCTAACCCCGTACTCGTTACTTACCTACCTAAACTGTTGTGTAATAATTTACCTGTATAGGATCCCCTTCTACGGAGGTAGAATAATGAACCGTTGTGTAATAATTTGCCCATCAATAATACTTCAACGGTTGTTCAAGTTGCAAAAGTACCTATCAACAAAATCCAGCCCCTTCTGGGTAGATGAGCCGTTGTGTAATAATTTACCGTAGTGTAATAATATACCGTAGTGTAAACCTATGTGAACCTGTGTGAACCTATAGTGGCCAGTACAGCGGACAGAAATATTTTTATGGCATTTTCGGATTCTACATAGGTACCTTGAAACGTAAACCATCAAATTTGGAGGGGGTTTAGAATTTTTTGGTTTATTATTTTCAATAATGAACCATTGGAATCGAGCATGAAAAAAAAAAATTCTTACACCCCCTCAAAATTTGATGGTTTACGTTTCAACGTATGTAGAATCCAAAACTGCAATAAAAATATTTCTGTCTGTCCGCCGTACGCCGTACGGGCCACTTTTCTTAGTTACCATGAAACAAAATTGATGAAATTCGGGGTCTAGTTGGTCCTCGAAGCTCGACGTTACTGTCAGTCATCTCTAAGGGGTTCAAAATAGGGGTTGAAATTTTCAGAACGCCGTAGCTCGAAAACTTTCGATAGAAGGGTATGGTTTTTATACGTTATTAAATTTGTCTTGAGCTAAAAAAAATTTTGAGACCACCCGGAGCATTGTACGTCCAACCGTTCGTGTGCACCAAAATGCTTCGTCAACACGATCGTGAATCAAACGGTATAAATCCGGCCCGGATATCATCACTAGGGGCACCTGATTATAATCAAGGATGGCTGTATTAAGTCGCGTTGGTTGTTCTGCGGTATTATTTCATTTGATAAGTGATGGATCTATTGGATTTTGTTGGTAGGTACTTGTGAAACTTGAACAAACGTTGAAGTATTATTGATGGGCAATTATTACACTACGGTAAATTATTACACAACGGTTCATCTACCAAGAAGGGGTTGGATTTTGTTGGTAGGTACTTATGCAACTTGAACAAACGTTGAAGTATTATTGATGGGCAAATTATTACACAACGGCTCATTATACTTGACCACGAGGGTAGGTATTGACCACAGAAAACAGTGATCTACGCAGAAGGGGCATCCATTTCACTCCACATCAACCATTTTCCTTTAGAACTTCATTATTTGCGTTTCTTTTTGCCGTTTTAGTTACTTACTGTTTGTCATCGGCTGTATTATTTTAGCAAAATTTAACTCGTGATTTAGGTAGGTACCTATAGTAACGTATAGTAACGAGTACGGGGTTAGGTACTAACCTACGGAGGGTCAGCGATCTACATAATATGTACTTATAGAATAGTACATATATCATGTTATATAGACGGGTTATCTATACAGAGAGCTGTGATCTGTAACGGAAGGGGGTGATCTGTACAAAATAATAAACCGTTGTGCAGGGATTTGCAGCGTTTTTTTTTTTTTTTTCATGTTAGCATGATAAAGTTGACCACAGTATTTTCGTTATGGTGATCTTACGAGAGACCTTTTTTCGTTATAGTGAACTTAAAGTATCCCGGTAATCGGTAAATCGGCGTTTGATAGTGGGGTTGCTCGTGTGGTAAGAGATGTGCAAGGTGAGAGGAAGTCGGTACCAAGGAGTATGGGTTTCCTTATGGAACCCTTCAGCCCCTTACTTAATACAGCCCCAGGAAATATGGACGTCCAACCAATAGTCTCCTGTTCCGTCCGTCCAACTGTCCTTTCCACTGCTGATGAGGAAGATTCATTCAAAGGGCTGATGCTATGGGGTTTACCCTACGTCCAAGGGACTTCAAATATGTCCGTTCAAAACTTCCTGCACCGTGCTGGCCGAAATGATAACAGTTTCAACGATAACAGACCGGGCAAGGAGTGGCTTAGCAACTTCATGATTCGCCACAGAAATCTAAGTACGAGGATGACGGAGAATATAGAAACGCTGCAAAGTCCTTGTCACATGGGTTTATTATTCTGTTGGACATAACGACAGAAATGCTGGCTGTTCATTTATTGTTTCTTTCATGTGAAATAATTGAAATAGCTATTTCTGGTGGTTTCCACCATTTTTGGCCCCTAAAACACGAAGGTACAAGTATGTTATAGCCCCGCCAATATCGATTGTATCGATTATCTCAAATACATCGATCCTTGTGGTATCGATGACGTGTATCAAGCAGGGTTCACATCCATCCGGAGCCGTCTGGAAATACGGATAGGAGAAGCTAGTGAAAAGCAGTGGAAGGGATGGAGGGGAATCGCGGAAGTTGGGAAGGCGTTCATAACCATCCGGAATTTCGGTTTCCCGCTCTTCCTCCCACAGCTGTTTCGGTTGCCGACGCCATTCTGTATGCGCAGTAGTGAACTGCGCAGATGCGGAGCGGAAAATATCTGAAAAATCAGATGCGTACAGTTCGCTTCAAAAGTGCTTCTCCGGAAAGAATATTCCCCCCTCCCCAGCTGATGTCCAACCAATCAGCTGCTCGTACGCACGTTCCGGATAGCTTTCCGGATGGATGTGAACCCTGCTTTAGACAAGACGGTGGGTGTACAAGAAGTTTAGTTCCCATTCCGCCGCTCGCATTGTCAAGCGATCTGGATGCTCGCTAGTGCTCGCATCTCAAAAAAGATAAACAATCCCAGAAACTATCCCGTGAATGAGCAGGTTGTTTGGGACTTCTGAATAGAAGGTACAAGTATGTTATAGTCACTCTTATTTTTTGGTGTCCTTACAATGGTCTTCCCGTATTCATTTTGAAAGTTGATATCAGCACCCAGGATGTAGGCATCGGGACGCCATATTGAGCCGTAATCGATACCACAAGGATCGATGTATTTGAGATAATCGATACAATCGATATTGGCGGGGCTATAACATACTTGTACCAACACGAATTAGTACCTACGCTTTTTTTTTCAAATTATCTTTGATCATTGGTAGTGCCATTTAATCGTCTTGATCTACGTGTTGACACTTCTTCTAGTGTTATTCTACAAATTGATGGTGATTTCAGACGATTTCCCAGGTTTTTGACTCATAAAAACGCTGTAAAGTCCTTGTCACATGGGTTTATTATTCTACTGGACATACCTACAGAAATTTTGGCTGTTCATTTATTGTTTCTTTCATGTGCAATTATTGAAATGGCTATTTTTGATGCTTTCCACCAGTTTTGGCCCCCAAAAACACGAATTAGGCTCGGCTTTACCTTTCAACAGATTATCTTTGATCACTGATAGTACCATTTAATTGTCTTGATTCACCTGCTAATACTACTTCTAGTGTTATTACACAAATTGATGGTGATTTAAGACAATTTCCCATGTTTTTGACTCAAAAAAATGTATTTCGGGAGCTTAACCTTCGTTACAACCTCAATTCTTCACTCTTCGGTCAAGATCAACCAAATATTCGATCTTCTCGCCCTAAAAAAATGGAAAACAATATCACAAGCTCATGTTCGCTAAAACCGCAAAAATCCCTCGACAACCCCTATTTTTACACTCGTTTTTCTCCCATATCACCCCTGGGTGTATGCCGATCGGGCTGCTTCGGAGAGCAACTAGGACCCAAATGTGCTCCCAAATGGGGACCCGAACTGTGTGCGGAAAAACGACGATTTTAGACCTAAATTTAACGTAAATTTAAGGCTGAAACTTCGTTAGAACCTCAATTGTCCACTCTTTGGTCAAAATCAACTTCATATTCCGTCTTCTCGTCCCCCAAAACATGGAAAACGATACCTCAAAAGCTCATGTTACTAACATGTTAATAAAACCCAAAAAGTATTTTAACATGTATCATGTTTTAGCCCTGGGGTACTAGCATTTTTTGCGCGTCAATTTTGAGCGTCAAATTTGAGCGTAAATTTTAAGCGTCAAATTTTTTCGCGCACAATGCATAGTGGTTTTCACGTACAACCGATTAGTTGCTAGGGAAATGAAACTTCTTTCATTTTCATCGGACAAAAATCGTTTTCCATTCGTTGGAAAGCTCTTGATTTATCACGAATTTATTTCGTATTTGTTCTTGGTATTTATTTCCTAGTTTCATACTATAACTATATAAATGAATGTTATAAATGGATAGTAAACAATGACGCTTGTTTGGTTGTCACGTTTTAACATGTATCATCTATGGTGCTCAAGAAATGTAGACAAGACATCGTCAGAAGAAACGAGCACATACGTTTCAAGTAGTAGATTTCTACCTAGCCTTCACTTTTCGAGTTAATAACATGATACATAATTGCAATTTTTGGTTCTTAAACATAAATAAATTTGTATACTGTATATCGAGATTGTTTCTGTATTATCTATACATATAATAAAACAGTGTCTGTTTGTTTGTTTGTTTGTTTGTCTCGGCATCAATTGAGAACGGCTGAACGTAGAAAGTTGCAGCTGGTACCATTTGACGCAGAATTTATCTGGGAAGGTTTATGAAAAATCCGCATTTGAATCTGTCCATCCGTTGAGACGCTATGAATGAAATACTACTAAAAAACGTGTTATAATCACTTCTATGAGGACGTTTATGCTTATAACTAGCTGTGTACCCGCGCTTAGCAACGGTAGAACAGACACCCACTGTATCCCCCCCTCCTCAACTGATCAGAAACCTTCCCCAATGCCAACCCTAACTGCCTTTAACCCCCCCCCCCCCCCCCCCGTATCCTATGAACCCTCCCTACCTGGTTAGAAACATTCCTCAATGTTCACACAACAAATTCCCAAAGTTGCACTCCAATTGGTCAAGTAGTTTTGAAATTTCTGTAGACCCCCCCCCCCCTCTCATAACCTGTACCCCCCTCCCACTAACATCCTGATTGAAGTACCACTTGAATGTACTCGTCGAGCTGAATCCAGAATCGAATTACAATCGGATTTAAGTCCAACCGTTCAAAGTTATTATAAGCATAAACGTCCTCATAGAAGTGATTATAACACGTTTTTTAGTAGTATTTCATTCATAGCGTTTCAACGGATGGACAGATTCAAATGCGGATTTTTCATAAACCTTCCCAGATAAATTCTGCGTCAAATGGTACCAGCCGCAACTTTCTACGTTCAGCCGTTCTCAATTGATGCCGAGACAAACAAACAGACACTGTTTTATTATATGTATAGATAACTTTGAACGGTTGTACGTAAATCCGATTGTAATTAGATTCTGGATTCAGCTCGACGAGTACATTCAAGTGGTACTTCAATCAGGATGTTAGTGGGTGGGGGGTACAGGTTATGAGAGGGGGGGGGGGTCTACAGAAATTTCAAAACTACTTGACCAATTGGAGTGCAACTTTGGGAATTTGTTGTGTGAACATTGAGGAATGTTTCTAACCAGGTAGGGAGGGTTCATATGATACGGGGGGGGGTTAAAGGCAGTTAGGGTTGGCATTGGGGAAGGTTTCTGATCAGTTGAGGAGGTGGTATCTGTTATGAGTGGGGCCTGTCCTAAAGGGGGTGTCTGTTCTACCGTTGCGAAGCGCGGGTACACAGCTAGTGAATCATAAACCTATGTAATCGCTCAGCAAAATATTTTTATAATACCCCCTAAAATTGATGGGTAAATTATTACACAATGGTAAATTATTACAAAACGGCAAATTATTACACAACGGTAAATTATTTCACACCGGTAAATTATTACACAACGGTTCATCTATCAAGAAGGGGCTGGATTTTGTTGATTGGTACTTTTTTGTATAGAATACCCTTCTGTTACAGATCACAGCTCTCTGTATAGATAACCCGTCTGTATAATATGATATGTACTATTCTATACATATTATGTGAATCGCAGACAGCGTTGGCCAATAGAATTGCAGAACCATTTTGAAACATGCCAATGCGCACCATGCCAATTAGACAATTCGAAATGAATTCCAATTCAAATTAATTTGAATTCCAAATAATGAATTCCAATTCAATTAATGAATTCCAATTCAATTAATGAATTCCAATTCAATTAATGAATTCCAATTCGAAATCGATTGAATAAATTGATTGATTGATGGAATCGAGCGCTTCCCTGGTGACGAGCGCACAATGCCAATTAGGCAATTCGAAAAAATTCCAATTCAAATTATTAAAGTCCAATTCAGTATACAAATTTTGACATTTTCATGTCTTTGCCCTGGCACATAGCACAAAAAACTGTCACGAAATTGCGTAACGAAATTGTGTTACAGTGCCTTTATAATGATTTCCGCTTACAACGACCCCGTTGTTAGGTTTGTTCATTTTCTACACTTTTTAACCCACAAAAATCGTTCACCACTCGTTGGAAAGCTCTCGATTTAACGAACATTTTCATGTTCTCCATAACATATTGACTATACGAATAGCGGAGCTATGGGCATAACTGTTCTCATATTTTGTTTACAAACTAATGATCGTGAGTGTAGAAGATAATTAACCCGGAATCGTCTATTTTATTGAAATTAGGTACCTACCTCTTAATATTAATAATGTCAAAAGCAATAGGTAAAGACATGAAAATGTCCCAATGCGTTGCAGACTCGTATGCAAGCGTTTTTGCTGTTTCTGTGTTTTAATTCGTTATTGAAGTATCGAATGGTACTCTCGGTATCGAATACTTTCTTTCGATATTATATCGTTATCAGAACCAAGCTTTCGATATCGTTTCGATACCATTTACCCGATAAATGGAAGTATCGAAACGTCACTTTTGACAGAGGTTTACAATTCTAAGTGAATTCCAATTGCAATTGAAAAATTGATTGATTGATTGCTCGATTGATTGAATAAATTGATTGATTGAATCGAGCGCGTCCCTGGTGACGAGAGTGTATAAAATTTCATTCACCCTGGTGTCGAAAATGCCTGTCGGTAAAAACTTCGGGGCCTTACTGTGAACGAACGGCTGGACGTACGGTGCTGCGGGTGGTCTTAAACAACTCCCAAGTTCGAGAACTATTTAAAACCGTAAAAAAATTCACGTAAAACAAAGGTATAGGCTTTCTGAAAATTTCAACCCCTATTTGTGCACATTTTCACTCATAACACCCCTGGGTATATTCCGATCGGGCTGAAAAGTTTCGGGACACAACTTGGACCCAAATGGAGCATGTGTGCGAAAGAACGAATTTTTTAGACCGGGAATGAAGCCGGTACACGTGATACGGCGTATGGCGGACGGACATTGCATTTTTGGAATCTACGCACCTTGAAACGTAAAAGAAAAAATTTTGAGGGGGTGTTATACAAATTATTTGCTCAGCGATTACATAGGTGTATTATTCACGGAATAATAAACCAAAAGAGCACGTTAACAACTATTTTAACGAGCTGGATCACACGCTGGGTAATGTCCAATGCCTCTTACCAAATTTTTTTTAACCCTTAGTTTTCGAGTTATTTTGCAATAACCCGATAATCTAAGTTTTTTCCGTAAATCTCGTTTTGCTATATAAAACTGGTCTTAACACCCATTTTTAACGGCGCAAAAGAAAATTGGTGACTACCGTTAAGCTCATTAATTTCCATTCAGAATATGCCAATTTGGAGAGGTTTTGAGTGGTTTGAATCCATGAGATTCTCGTTTGAAAATCAAACTTTTGCGAAGCCTTCGAAATTTTAAAAACTTCAAAGCGCTCTAGCTCAAAAAGTGCCTCCGGGAGCCCCATTTGCCGGAAACTGGAAAAACTTCCCCAAGACCTCAACTTTCCAACGGAATGGTCAGTTTTACTTTTACTGCGCTAGTTGTGGGAGAAAATTACTTTTTAATGTTAGAAAACTTCTTTTTTTTTCAAAGAATAGATTTCTTTGAAAAAAAAAACGCTGCAAATCCCTGCACAACGGTTTATTATTTTGTACAGAATACCCTTCCGTTACAGATCACAGCTCTATGTATAGATAACCCGTCTATATAATATAATATGTACTATTCTATGCATATTATGTAGATCGCAGACCCTCCGTAGGTTGGTACCTAACCCCGTACTCGTTACTAGGTACCTACCTAAATCTCGAGTTAAATGTTGCTAAAATAATTCTGCCGATGACAAACAGTACCTAACAAAAAGAAACACACATAATGAAGTTCTGAAAAGAAATTGTTGATGAGGAGTGAAAAAAGTTGCGAAAGTACCTACCAACAAACTCCAGCCCCTTCTACGTAGATGGTATAATGAACCGTTGTGTAATAATTTACCGTTGAGTAATGATTTACCGTAGTAATAATTTACCCATCAATAATACTTCAACGTTTGTTCAAGTTTCACTACCTACCAACAAACTCCAAAAGAGCCATCATTTTTCAAATGAAATAATATCACAGAACAACCAACTCGACTTCATACTCCGCCAATATAATCAGGTGATCCCTAGCAATGATTTTATCTCCGCCAAATTTCCTATTGTGGGCGCGTATCTGGTTACGAGATTTGGTTTGAATTGTATACAATTTCATTCACACTGGAGTCGAAAATGCCTGTCGGTGCAAACTTCGGGGCCTTACTGTGAACGAACGGCTGGACGTACGATGCTCCGGATGGTCTTAAAAAACTCGCAAGTTCAAGAACTATTTAAAACCGTAAAAATATTCACGTAAAAAAATGGTATAGGCGTTTTGAAAATTTCAACCCCTATTTTGAACCCCTTAGAGATGACTCACAGTAACGTCGAGCTTCGAGGACCAACTAGACGCCGAACGGAACCTATAACCCGAATTTCATCAATTTTTTTTTCATGGTAACTAAGAAAAGTGGCCCGTACGGCGGACAGACAGAAATATTTTTATTGCAGTTTTGGATTCTACATACCTTGAAACGTAAACCATCAAATGTTGAGGGGGGGTAAGAATTTTTTTTTCATGCTCGATTCCAATGGTTCATTATTGAAAATAATAAACCAATACAACTATATTTTAGACGTTTTTGACTATGATTTCATCTGACCGAGATGAGGAATTGGGTATCGACTTACATCATTTTTTCCGCTGAATCAAATCGTGGCACTCCTATGTCATTACGACTGACGAAAATATTGGTTTGTACCCCTGACATTCTTACTTGAAAATCGAACTTTTGCGAGTCCAGTAGGAAAGTTGGAATGACTCGGGAGTGTAATATGCTAGAACACTCGATTTCTTTGGGAAAAACACGTTTTTTAACATTAAAAACGTAATTTTCTCCTCTAATTAGCAGAGTAAAGTAAAACTGACCATACCTTAGAAAGCTGAGGTTTTGGGGAAGTTTTTCCAGTTTCCGGCAAATGGGGGCGCTTTTTGGGCGCTCTTTGAAGTGCTTCAAATTTCGAAGGATTCGCAAAAGTTCGATCTTCAAACGAGAATCTCGTGGATTCAAACCACTCAGAATTTCTCCAAATTGGCATATTCTGAAAGGAAATTTAATGATGTTTTCAACGGTAGTGACAAAATTTCTTTTGCGGCTTTAAAAATGGGTCCAGGTAAACCAGTTTTATGTAGGAAAACGTGATTTACCGGAAAAAAACTTGAATTGCTAAATAACCCGAAAATTAAGGGTTCAACAAAAATTGCTAAGAGCCATTTTCGAACGGAAATGAGCCGAAGAATTGATTCCTAGGTTCTTGCAGACCTGTTTTATTTACACCCTGTATACTTATGTACCTATTCGTATACCAAATGTTGAAATCTGGGGAGGGATTGAGGGTGATTTGCGATCGGATAAGAATCGAAAATGGTTGAACTACTAAACATTTTGGACCCAATGCTACTTAGTGTATTGTTTTCTCGAAGATTCGGCGGAAGATTAATTCAACGGCAATTATTCAACAATTAATCCCCTCTCCCCACGTATTTTTAACACGTCACCTTATCTTACAGGTCAGTATATAATATCTAACAGAGCCCTGATGCGTATGAAAAGGGTGTGGTCCTTGGGGTATAATTAGGGACGATTCTTCCTCCCACCCCATTATATTCCACTCAACGGCTTAGTAGCAGCCACGACGCCGCTAATGAACCCCCCATTCGTCAACAATAGCCCCCAGGTGAGACCCAGTCGCGTAGTTTAGCTATTTTCATACTTTATTTGTGCCAAATTTTTAATGCAATGCATTACAACTGAAAATAGTAATTTATATTCATCACAACTGAATGCCTACTTAAACCGCATACGCATACCTATATTTAATAATTTTTGAATATGATTGAAATTAGTGCTTTATTGAACATAAGCTGCAATTGCTGCGGTTGACATAAATATAACACAATTAGTCATAGCCCGCAGGCAGTTGTCATGGCCTGTTCGAATGTGGTGTGAATTCTGCAAAGTTGTACTTGAAACATATGGCCTAGAGTAATCCATGGATTACATGGCTCGGCCTTGATACTATGGGTGGAATTAGTTGTGCGTGTTCATAATAGGTAGTAATGGCTCGAGTACGGGGACGGGAAGTGATGGTTTAAACTGGAAATGTGAATTTATGAAGAAAAAAAAGGTTAGTGGAGGACTGCTTCCGATGTCAATCCGTATGTTCCAATCCAAAAAAATATTGAGAATCCATCATTTATGAAGGCTACAGCACCAGTAGGTACCTACGCACAAAATGTGACTGAAGAATCTCCTAACTGTATTAGGAAATTTTAGATTTTTTTTATCACGAAAAACTCCCATTTGACTCAGTTGTTGACAGTCATATTTGTTCACTATATTAGATACTACCTACAAATAGTGAAACCACGGACACTTGCTTCAGAGCTAGGTACCCGTGCAGGCGCATTGTCAGTGGTGTGGTCAAGCTGTCCCCAGTGCAAGATAATGGCTACAAACATGAGCCGAATAGGTCCCACTTGCTCCAGCTCAGGACCAGAATCATCTCTTGTCCGTTCAGTGCACTCTGCTCCAAACATGTTCCACAGACGTTCAGTTTGTCCCGTGAACCAAACTCCTGCACCTGCTTCATGTGGACGGGCCTCTGGTGAGATTCTACGATAAGAGATAACGATACGATCGCCTGAAAATCACCGCATTACGTTCACAATTCAACCTGAACAGAGAGTTTTTGCAAGTCGCTTACATGCAACTTAGACCCTCCTCCTGATGCCGTTTGCTGTAGCAAACTTGCGTCGCGCGCCAACGTGATGCATAACCTTCGCCACGTACGCCCTCACCAAAGCTACGTACGACTTAAAAAAACGTCTTGGCCTGCAAAAACTCTCTGATACCAAAAGAACGCTTACTTCAACCCAGATGACCGATAATAAACACAAATTACGCAAACCTCTCGATAAGTTGGGTCACACGAGTCGGATATTGTACGATCGGATCCTAGCAGGTCACACCAGTCGAGTAGATCGCATATTGTACGAGTTCCACCCTCCTTAAGGTTGGTTAGCCGCCTGAACCAAGCAGGGATAAAACAGGTGCAGTTTAGGAGGATTTCGGTTCACGGGACAAATTGAACGGTTGTGGAACATGTTTGGAGCACTGTGTACTCAACGGAGAAAATATGAGCTGGAGCAAGTGGGGCCTATTCTGTTCATGTTTGTAGCCATTATCTTGCACTGGGGACAGCTTGATCACACCACTGACAATGCGCCTGCACGGGTACCTAGCTCTGAAGCAAGTGTCCGTGGTTTCACTATACGTAGGTAGGTATCCAATATAGTGGGCCATTTTTGTGTGTTATAAATGCTCATTTTTGTTGGGCAAAATTCTCTTCAGTAACAGAAATTAACACTTATTGGCAACATATTGAGGTGTTTGTGTTGGAAAGTGTAGGCAAAAACCGAGTGTGAAACTTGAATTTCTGAGTTCCCTCTAGAAATGACATATGAGGTAAATTTCCGAGTAGTTCAACTCAAATCCCGCCTGGAGCGCTAGTGCATCACTTTAAACGATGTACACAACGGCAATAGATGGATGGATGGAACAGCAAATTTATAAATAAATTTTAAAAAACTCAAAATTTTTCTTGTTCTCAAAATCAAACCAAGGGGAGGTTCACGAATGATCACAGCAAAGGTTCTTGAAAGTTCCCAAGAAGGTTTGCAATTTGCAATTTTGGATTGTTGGCAGCATTGAGACTTTGCCTCCGGCGCTTCGCCCTGCCTCCTTAGGCCAACAGCCAATCAGATGTCAATAGACCTGATATGTCATTTCTTGCCGCATTTTTACTTTTAATCACCCTCATTTAAAAAATATCGCTTATTTTCGAAAACGGGTTTCAAACTGCCATTTCTCCAAGAGTTCTGAGTATTGTTTTCCAACAACAAAATTTGACGAAAATCCCCTGTTGTAAAGAACTGAGTCAAATGGTGGGGGGGGGGGGGGGGTTTCTAGCTATCAAAACCGCTAAAATTTGCGAACACAGCCAGCTGATTCTTCAGAGTCACGTTCTGTACGTAGGTACATACTGGTTGCTGCAGCCTTCACGGACGATGGATTCTCAATATTTTTTGTCCTAACATACGGATTGGCATCAGGAGCAGTCCTGCACTAAGCTTTATTTCTTCATAAATTCACATAATTTTTATTACTTAGCTTTTCCAGTTTAAACCGTCACTTTCCGTCCCTGTACTCGAGCCTATTCATCAAGTTTGCAAGGGCGTCAAACGCGCAATTTCCGATGAAAAAAAAATCGTCACAAGTTTTATTTGAGTTGGTAGGTACCTAAATTAGTTGTTTGGGCTGGGGCACAACATAATTTCAATTTGAAGTCGCGTGCTCGAATATATGTGGGGGTTTGAAGGGAAAACTTTGGTAGTCGATTTCGACCAGAAAGTGACTTTCTTTAGAATCACCCACCTATAGATCACCAACTTTGACCCTAAAAAATCATCAAACCATTATGTACAAGATTTTAGATGAATTCTTTCAACTGATGAGGTAGGAGGTACCTATCTACCAAGCGTGGTTTTTTCTTTTCTAAAAATAAAATCAGGTATGTCAAATCTGAGTTGTTGGTCAAAGATCTCAAAAAAAACCGCCAACATCTTGCAGAAAACTACTAACTTTGAAATTTTGCTCATGTGGCCATGCTGCACGACTGGAACTTTTTATTTCTCCTGAGACACCCTGGATAATGAACGGTCCAGTGATGTGAAGTGGCCTATCGACGCCACTGGGTTGTTACAGCTGCATTATGAAAGTAAGTTATCAATAAGCTGCATCAACAGTAATAATTTATTTTCCAACTTTTGTGCAGTCATGTCAGAGGATGTGCCCTTGTCACAGAGGCGAGGGACCCTGGGGATCCTCCGTATCGACGTGCAGGGCAAAGGGAGGAAGTCGTCGTCTCCGAACATGGAACTGAAAAACCCCGAGTTCAAAAACATCGCAGCGTTGGAGGTAGTTTTGAGTCAGTTTCACTTTTTGAGGTACAATTTCATTAAATTCCTTTTTTTGAGGTACAATTTCATTCAACCTCATTTTGGTTTATTATTCTGTGAATAATACACCTATGTATTCGCTCAGCAAAACCTTTTTTGTAACAACCCCTCAAAATTTTTCCTTTTACGTTTCAAGGTGCGTAGATTCGAAAAATGCGATGTCCGTCCGCCATACGCCGCCGTCCGCCATACGCCGCCGTCCGCCATATCATGCATATCTCCTTTTTTCCGGTCTAAAAAATTCGTTCTTTCGCACAGAGGCTCCATTTCGGCCCTAGTTGTGTCCCGAAACTTTGCAGCCCGATCGGAATATACCAAGGGGTGTGAAAAATAGGGGTAAAAATGGGGTTTTTTGGTGTTTTAGTAACATGAGCTTGTGAGCTATCGTTTTCCATGTTTCTTAGGAAGAGGAAACTGAATATGAAGTCAATTTTGACCATATATTGGAAAACTTAGGTTCTAACGAAGTTTCAGCCTTAAATTTACGTTAATTTTGGTATAAAATCGACGTTTTTCCGCACTCAGTTTGGGTTTTCATTTGGGAACACATGTACAGGGTCCTAGTTGTGCTCCGAAGCTCGGCAGCCCGATTGGAACCAGGATTGGGCCAAGGGTGTTACGGGGGAAAATGGGTTTAAATATAGGGGTTTTCGAGGTTTTTTGAGGTTTTAGTGAACATGAGCTTGTGAGGTATCGTTTTCCACGTTTTTTAGGTCGTAAAGACCAAATATGAAGTTGATTTTGACCAAAGAGTGGAGAATTGAGGTTGCAACGAAGGCTCAGCTCCCAAAATTCATTTTTTGTTCTTCAAAAACCTGGGAAATTGTCTGAAATCTCCATAAATTTGTATAATAACACTAGAAGTAATATCAACAGGAGAATCAAGACAATTAAATCGCACTACCAATGATCAAAGATAATTTGTTTAAAAAATGAATGAACAGCCAACATTTCTGTAGGTATGTCCAGAAGAATAATAAGCCCATGTGACAAGGACTTCGCAGCGGTTTTTGAGGTAGAATTTCATTCAGATAGAGCGTTATAGAGTTAGGATATTAAAATGACGGTTGGTCGTCTGAGTGCCTGAATTCTCATTCTACCAGCTTTGTTGAAAATATGTTTATAACGTCCGATTCCGCGACTAGCTGACCACCAGGTATCTCAGAGAACTTCTATAGGTACACAAGTCCCTGTTAGAGCGTGGAAAAGCATCGATTACCTACCTACCAAGAATAGGTAGGTACCTACCTACTGAGAATATTTGGTCGAATTTCCAATTGGTTCTGCGCAACGCGCTGGTCATCTTGCTAGATAATAATAGAATTCTTGATCACTGATGTCAACACAGATACCGACTTTTCTAAAGAAGAAAAACGGGGTTGGAGGTGACACGGTCACGTGACCCATTATCGTAAATGAAAAAAAAAATACAGTTATTTGAGAAATAACCTCCCGAGTTCTCGAGGATGATGGTTAGAATTAGGAGGGCCAGAGGGTGCGTACACGCTATTTTCCGTAACAAGGTCACCTGGAGCCTGAATGGGGTGGCCACGACCGTAATGGAATTAGACAACCGAACACGGGCCGGTGGAAAGAGGGTGTTCGGAGAGCTTTCTGCTTTAATGAAAAAAAGAAAAACGAAAAAGACTTATTAGGTATATCCATGAAAACTATAGGTAGGCTAATAGCACCCTTGTTCGTCGAATATTGACAGGTGGCTAAATGAAACATATTATATTACCTACGTTTGAAAGTATAAAACATGGTGGGATGAGGGGGTGCCCAGTTAGGCACTTCTCATTGAAATCGTATTTCGCGTACCTAAATCACACATCACTTTTTTTGTCCTATTTTCGCAATTTATTTTTGAACTAACTCTTCTGTGTCAATTCCTATTATATTGTAGTCGACAGGCTACGATAAGCGAGGTTAGAAGTATAAAGGTGTCACAAAAGTTGCGTTACGAATTTATTGTAGGTTCTACTGTACATAAATATGAGGTGTAAAAGTATAAATATGTCCCAAAAATGAGTTACGAAATTTTACGATGAGCGAGGTTATTCAATATCTATCAACTTCGTCCGAAACAAAGAGGCACACGTGTGCATTTTTTGTCGCTTACGATACAATCTACATCGATCTGCAACTGATTTCTTCGGTTTATCTACTTCGAGAGTTGTTGCTACTTTTTCTATTTCTTCCTTTCCCGATATTTCTTCATGCTTCCTGATTGATTTCTTTATTTTCGTCTTAAAAATACAATTTGTACTTTGTAATGTTTAAGTTTTGATTTGTCTGTCGACTTTCCACGTCTCTCGCGCAGAGTGCGAGGTCTTTGGATTTTTATTGACTAAGTAGCAATTTTTTTAAAGAAAAAATGGCTAGCACCCTCAATAAAATCATAAATTTTCTAATGGATATTGAAATCGTCATTTTTGACCAGTAGGTAACCAAAATCCCTCACGACAAATTTGAGCATTATAGGTTGAATAGAAGAGAAATCCGCAGATAAGTTTCAGTTTTCATCATAAAGGCAAATGGTAACCATCTTTGTGAAATTTGAAAACCTTGTTTGTGATTAGACAAAAAAAATAATATAGGTATATAACTACCGTATGCCTACAATAGATGAATATGAAACAGAAAAAAATGCAGGTCCAGAAAGTGTCAAGTTTTTGACTGGTGAGTAGGTACGGATATAGTAGGTAGGTATGTTCTTCCGTAAATTGGTAGGTAGACATGTGTCTCTTCGAACTAAATCACTCGCGAAGAACCCATTTAAAAGAAAAACGGAGTTATTGAAAAAATAGTCTATTTCCACTAATACATAGACTAATCTTTCAAGACTTATACTTTAGACTAATTTTTCAATAACTCCGTTTTTCCATGTGTCTCTTCCCTATTTTTTAATGTATCTTCCCTATGTGTCTCTGTATCTCTTCTCTGTGTGTCTATATATCTGTTCCCTATGCGTCTCTCAGACTGAACTTTTTTTGCAAAGGGAAAAAGTTGTGCCGAAGTGAGGGGGAGGTGCAAAAGGCACTTTCACGTATTGACGATATTGTGAGAGTGGTCCCTAATCTGTAAAGATTTCTAAATAAACGTAATCAGTACCTACATTATGTAGACATATCATTCTCGAACTAAATCACTGGCGATGAAATTAGGGATGTATGTACTTCGAAATGTATCGATACATATCGCATCGATATTTCTAAAAAGTATCGAAAAGATAAGGCCGATACTTTTTACAAACTCAAAATTAGAAAAGTTCCGGCCTCATGGATTGTGTTGTTTCACGTTTCCAGTCCTACTAGATGCCGGACAGTATCAGTTGAATGAGTGATCATCTCCATTTTTATGTCAAGGTTGTTGACAAATGGTGGGACTTTAGGCATGGTAGCGATCAGGCTTTGTAGTCTTCTGTGAAACTTGGAAGTAAGAAAAGATCCTCGAAAAAAGTAACGGTGTCGATACCGCGAAAAAAGAAAAAGTATCCCGATACATTGCAAAAAAAAAAAGTATCAAAAAGTATCGATACTTTTTCTTAAAAGTATCGATATTTTGGAGTATCGATACTTTTTATACATCCCTAGATGAAATCATGGAAACCCATTTCAAAGAGAAAAAATTCTGAAAGGTGACACAAAAAACGCGATTAACACGTATTTTTCGCGTTTTTTCGTATATTAGTGACACAAAAAACACGTATTTTTCGCGTTCTTTCGTGTATTAGTGGAAATAGACAACCTTTCAATAACTCCGTTTTTCTTTCATATCGTTCTCATCCAGTTGTATCAGAGTTCAGAGACCTCATGACAAATTACACCATTTCAAGGATGTATAAGAGGAAAATTATAATTGTTTTGTAACGAACTAAATCACTCGCGACGAAATCGTGGAAACCCATTTCAAAGAAAAACGGAGTTATTGAAAAATAGTCTATTTCCACTAATACACAAAAAAAAAGTTTTTTTTTTTGCGTTTTTTGTGTATTAGTGGAAATAGAATATTTTTCAATAACTCCGTTTTTCTTTTTATTGTTTTGTAAAATTATGTTTTGTCAAGTGCCTACTTACCTGCATGGTGGAGCATTCCATGACTCACTTTTGTATCTCTTTTTTTTCGTCCGGAAAGTAAGAAATTGCAAAAGATTTGGCCCATTACGCCATTTCGGCAGTGTTATGCGAAAATATCTTTAGCAGACATAGCTGGTACCGTTTAAACTTATCCGGCAGTTTCTGAAGGGAATGAGTTGGTCGCTCAACGAATTTCTTGTAACCGCTGTGCTGAAGCAAGCAAACTACAGGAAAACGACCATTTTAAGTTTCAACCATCGAATAAAAAAACCATAACGTGATTACTAACAAGTTAAGAGGTTGTTCTTTTCAACCCTTTTCTCCTCCGCCCGCCAGATAATTCAGAAGGGCGTAGGCCGCCCCCACCTCCCTCTAAATCACGGGCTGTAGCTCTGCTCTGCCTCTCCTTAGTCTTTACTATGTAGTGGACGTAGTACCAAGGAAATAACATGGTAAACAACAAAGTTATTTTTTCAAGAATTTGGCTTCCATTTGTTTTTGGAATGCTTTACTCATAAATCCACTCAACCTCAAATTATATTAATGGCACTGGAAATTCGAGTTTGTTGTTTTAACTAATTAGCTAATTAAAAACGCTGCAAAGTCCTTGTCACATGGGTTTATTATTCTACCGGATATAAGTACAGAAATATAGGCTGTTCATTTAGTGTTTCTATCATGCGCAACACAAAAATACCTATTTTTATACCCATTTTTCACTCTTAACACCCCTGAGTATATTCCGATCGGGCTGCAAAGTTTCGGGACACAACTAGGGCCCAAATGGAGCATGTGTGCGAAAGAACGAATTTTTTAGGCCGATACGCATCGTACGGCGGACGGACATGGCATTTTCTGAATCTATGCACCTTGAAACGTAAAAGAAAAAATTTTACTGCCCTGATTTTTTTGATGAGCGAATTCATAGGTGTGTTATTCACTGAATAATAAACCAACAGAGCTGCAGGACAAGTAGGTATTAAAATAATTAGGCTTGAATGGTTCGAGAACATAATCTGAAAAATGCCCAAATGTTCAAAAATCTTTAACAGTATTATTACTGGTAGGTAGGCTGATAATATGGTTTAAGATTAAAACGGCTTATTCATCCTCAACGGTCTACGATTATTATTTTTTGTGAGTGTTTTCCCTTTCTTGGTCACTTATTAGTGAACTTGCTATAGTTTCGTGTCGTTCACAATCATGTTTATTCGCACAGTGAATACTTACAAAAGCATATAATTACGTATTATCAGAAAGTAGGTACGCGCTACACACCAACCTTCAGTCAGTTGTAGGGGTATGACTAGCTCTGAAGGAAATAAACTCAGCAGATGTTTTTTGAATTGTATACGTCAATTTATTATTGTAGTATGTATTATTATTCGTAAGGAAATTTAAAAAAATAAAAAAATTTTAATGTTTTGTTGTTCCCTAAAAAAGTAGGTAGTTACCAACGAAAATTATTATTTGTCATCCAGAGGGTGTTAAATGACCTGTTGTAACTGTTTTAGCTTTCAGTAACTGAAATTTTATATTATATGGGGTTTATGTCTCTCCTGTAAATTTAGGAAAACTGACCTATCTTATGCTAAGGTTGATTCGGCAACAACGATTTCTCCTAGTCAAATATTGTAGGATATTAAGTACAGAACAATAGCCCCATTATGCCCTTATATTCACGCAAGAACCAAATGAGTCTTCCCTTCAGAATCAAGTTTTCACTCGTATTTTACATTTCTCATATCATGGAAAGAATTTTGTTCCTTTTCTTCAAGTTATTCTGGCTATTTGGGACCCCCAAGCAGTCGCTGAAAGCGTCATCAACACAGTTATGAGAATTACTACTTAATTTATTATTCGGTAATATTGACGTTGTAATTAGGTTATAACCGTATTGAACTGTTTACTGTCCGAAATCGATTTTAGGTGGAACCAGTGTCTCCTCAACCGTCCTTTGACCGACTCTCGGTGACGTTTGCCGGAGAGGATTCCAAATCTCCGTCCAAACCTCAGACAGATTCGAGATTTCACGTTGAGCCCATCCCGGAACAAGGTAGGCTTTATTCCTAGGGATTCTCAACATTTCTCGAGTAGGCACAAAGGTATCAATATCACTGCCACCCCTCCACAGCCACTCATTTTGGTTTAATGTTGATTGCTTAAGGATGACTAATCCTTGATGTGCGTTGTCGTGGTACCCTCAGACGCGATACCACTCGTATGTATAATAGATTTTTAACCAATAAACATGGAGAACGACGAGCTGAGCGACGACTCGGGAAAAGGACCAGAAGGGTCCCCTCCGTCGAGCTCCCAACGTTTCTCCGGTCGCAACGGCTGTTGACAGATGGGGGGTGAGGTGGAGGCATCTTATATACTGCCCGGCTCGCCGAGCTTGTAATAGTGTGGGCTGTTGTCGATACATTTTTTCTTCTGGTGGAGACGCGATCGGTTTGGGGAAGCCTAGTCGATATCCCTTCTTAACCGGTGATAATCTCACTGTTCTGGGGGGGGGGGGGGGGGGGGACTCTCGAGGGTCCACCCCCACTGTTACACTCTGTCACAAGCTCTTCATTCGACCGACAGCTCTCCGACTTGCAACTTCTCTCTTTACTACCTTACACCCTCTCCCTCTCACCCTTGCATCTGCTGTGGTGGTAACCACGGGATGCTCTCTCTCTCTCCTCTAATACTCGCTGAGGTGATAACCGCGGGGTATTAGCATCCTCATCCTTCCACGTCTGCTGTGGTGATTACCACGGAACGTTCCTTCATCTAGCAACAACCTATATATATAAAATGACTCAAATCGTCCGAGCCTGGCAGGTATATGGTACTTTTTGCACCACTACCTACTCTTAGGGACTTGGGACAATTTTGACGGACTCTGGGTACCTTGTGTGTCCTAACCGTGTGCCTACCTACGGGGTCCGGATCTCTAGCAGTGCATGAGATCCCACTTCTGACACCAAAAATGTAGCGTGTTGAATTCCTAAATTCCCTACTTACAAGATGGATGGCAAAGCTAGTGGGCGAGATAATTACTGGCGGAATTCACACACGTTCATTTGTTACCTGATTTGTAGGAGGCAGTTGGCCTCGAGACAGCTTTGCACAGTACTGGCTCGAGTTCAGGAGACACGTTGCTGAAAGAGAATTTAAAACTAGGCTTCCAGCAAGGTACGTAATGACTGAAGGTCCTGGGCAAGTGATGCAATGAACTAAATGAACAAGAGAATTTATTGAACGAAACAAACTGACATAGTAAAGGGGATCCACGGGGTACGGCAATTTAGAGACAGACTTTCAAGAGAAATGAAGTGCGCAAAAATAACGGGGCTCGATACAAGGCAAAGGGACTGAATTTAAGATAGTCAACGAAATATGTGCAATGTGTTGAACGTATGTTGTGGGGTGTACGGTATCACCAGAGTCGGGTGCAATGCTCCTGAAGGGGTGTAATACGGGTTACTGTGGGTACGACTGCACGTGGTCGAGGGGTGCAACGTTAGGCTCAGGCTCGGGGGTAGCAAGTTCTACCTGTAGGGGTTCTGCAACAGAACGGAAGAATCCCTCTGTTACTTCTGGCAAAATGCCGTGAATTATTGGACACCTGAAGGGCACTGCTACGTGATAGTCGCAAAATGGATCGTAAGGGTTAAGGGTGTAAATCCTACCTCTTCCTGGGAACCTGGCAGGAACTCCTCTGGGCAACCTCCTGGTTGCGGGCTTCGGGCTCGTGCGGTCCGCTGCTCCGGCGTCCAACCCAATGGCGAAAAGGTTTCGCCTGAAACAGGATACTTCCGCGGCAGTACAACAGTTACAACTCAACGTTGTACCCCTGTGCTTCCTAGCTGGCCTCCACTCTCCTCCTCTCGCGGTCGTCGTACAGTTTAGTAAATCCGGAGGGGAAAGCAAAATGAAAGATCCGGTTCGTCAACAATACTTCGCACAAAATAATCCCTATCAATCGCTGAAGGCTCTAACTCAACTCTGTCTCAATCTCAACTAAGGTCTCAGGTAAAACGGAATAAATGCAATACTATAAAGTCGCAGGTCTGGTCTCTGGGAAGTCTCCTTCTCTTGTGTCCTGTCATGGCGGCCGCAACTGGTTTTATGCACCCCCCCCCCCCTTCGCGAATCCGCCCCTTCGTGGCGTGGGGAAGTGGCGCAGATGGCTTCCGCGCCGGCGGTTCCGCCGGGTGATATCGATCGCGTATTGATCGAGGGCTGCCCGGATCATGAATGCAAGATGGCGATGTTCGGACGTCTTACACGTGGTTTCGACATCTTACACCATCCTCCCCTAAAAGGAAGCCATTGTCCCCAATGGCTTGTAGCATGCTCTCCTCGGGGTAGCAACAAGCAGCATAAGGGGTGGAACCGCAACGTTCTCAATTGTTGACATGGGCTTATCTGATCCTCTTGACAAACTTATTTGGCGAAATCACTTTTTAGATTACTATTACACAGCAAAAGACTGGCGATGAACAACTCCGGAGCACGGGTATACAACTGAACATTTCGAACACTACTTTACTGGAGGAACAGATTGGAAAACTACTAATGGATTATACTTAACAGAACTGACAAGAAGTAATTGACTCTAAGTTCACATTTGGTACACAAGACTGAAAATAAAATTTGACATAGGGCGACTAGCCACGACAACCGAAAAGAGCAATTTAGCAATAGTAACACTAGCTATAGTTAACAATAGCCTAATATATTAACACTCAGTTACCGTAAAGCTGACAACGACGTGACTACTTCAAGGGTCTCGAACGGGAGAACAACAGAACTATTCGCAACCTACGGCGAGACTACTGAACTGAAGATACGAGCCCTACACCTACTAAAGGGTGTTTTATTACCGACAGTGGCCTACGGAAGGGTACAATATAACGAATATTCGCACTTAACTACGGAACCTATTTGACTAACGACAAGAACATTAACGGAAGATACAAAATGAAAAATCAATGCCTATTGGCGCAAACTTATGAAATCTTACATCACTATTGGTTCAAATGACCATCACGCATGATACAAACAAGGAAACACTTAACCGAAATGCACAGACTAACTGAACGAAGGGATGCAACTAAAATATGTTGGCGGCAGATATCATACTGCAATTAATAAGGACTGAGTCATCATATACAAAACGGACTGACTTACAGCTGAACAAAATACACGAAGTTCTACAAACAATACATCCTAGGGGGGTCTACACGCCCGAATACAAACGAATAAGCTACTTCAAATGGAGTATTTAACTGAACATACATGGGCACATGAAAGAAAAACGGCGGGATATACCACCTAGGTATGTCAACAGGCAAACAGCCTAAGTGCCGTAGACGTTCTCTTCTACACCAGCGGGTCACCAGTCGGACGGCTCCACAGCGTCTACGGAAGCGTCTGCAGCAGGAGAACTGGGCGGGGCCCCGATGGGGGACAGCGGGCTATCGCGGGTAACATATGCCAGGAGGACACATCCGCGGCACAACACCCTTGCTCCTTCCGGAGGGTGGTTGCAGGGTGGGAGAGCGCCACTGGCTCCTGCTTTCCGGAACTCAGCGATCCACCGCCTCATAGTGGAGCGGCAGGACTCGCATCTCTCTCCGTGGAGTTCTACGTTGTCTTGGGGACATGAGACACACACCCCCCTCCATGGTATCCGTGTGGTCTGGAACACCGGCATCACCAGGGGGATGAAGCCTCTTGCGGACGAGGTCATCTCGAAGTTTGTGTCTCCGCGTTGGGTGCAGGGCGATAGGAGATCCGCATCTGGGTCATCACGGATCGCTTCGGCCGATGCGTCTTCCTGGTGGTCCATCCGTGGGGAGGAGCCACTCTCAGTGGTCTCGCGCAAGGCCTCCTTCATTTGGCCGACGTTGCGCAGCAGGGAAGTGTACTGAATCCTTGTCCTCGCCGCAGACACAGGGGAGGTCCGGACACAGTGGGGTCGCAGGGCCAACGGCGAATATGCAGGCGACATCTCGTCCCGGTCACCAGCGGCATCTTCCGGCGGCTGCCCTTCCGGGGGGTCGGTCTCTACTGCACATCCTTGGAATTCTACATCGTCCAGGGTTACGGATGCTACCTGAGGACCGGGCTGGGTCTCACTGGGTCGACTGTCATCCAGGTCCTCTCCGAAGGACGTCGCGCGGAGCAGGTCTCGAACGTCCGAACAAAATCTGAAGGTGGCGGTAGGGGTACCGCGGCATCGGGGGTTGGGAACTATCAAAAACCCAGGTTCTGACTCCTCTCCTATGGGTCTCGATGAGTCCGTCATCACAGATCCCTTGCCCAATCTGTTAAAAGAAAATGGACTATCACAACGCCGCTCCCCGATCTCACCATTTATACAACTCTCCACTTCAGTTGTCCACCCCTCACAGCACCGACCAAGAAGCACAGTGGATTTGCTACGTTCTGGGATCCGCGATCCCCTACATACGCTATTCCTAGCTGACTTTACTGAGTGCTTCCATTTGACCTTAGTACTCCTAACTGGGTTACTATCACCTATTCGTCCTATTAAGTGTTGTGGAAGGGATTTCCCTATTAGCCTTTCATGATCATCTAGGGTATCACCTACCGGGGAACCAGGTGGGAGTTCTGGGGGTGACATTATTTCCCTTGATCCTATAAGGGGGGCCTCGTGAATGAGGGATCCAGCTATCCTATTCCCTAACGGGGCGACTTTGGGTAGAGACCCCTGATATTGGGACGGGGGGTATCCTGCAAAGTTCGCACGTCCCTTCATCCCTAATCTCGTGGCGAATGCCGGGGAAAAAGAGATCGTTCGGGTTCGGGTTCCTCCGAACGGACACGTCTTGAAAATCTTCATTCGTGGTTTCGGCAGTTGGCGACGGGGGTTCGGAGTGTTCTGCGTCCCTTTGTCTTTCCTGTGGCGCTTCCCTGTTTTCGGGCGCCGGGACGCCATGGCCTGCCACAAGGATACTCACGGTTTCCGGTCCTTCGGGCGATGCCTCGCAGGGCGCGAGGCCTACCGGTATCTTAGCTAACAGGTCCAGTCCCATAAGGTTGAGACCGGTAGTCGTCGGGGACAATACATGAAACATGTGGGAAAATTCATGATTTCCCATGCGCACGCGGAGGGTCTGTGTCCCTAGGAAGGGGATGGGCTCGCCCCCCGCTCCTCGTGCTTGTACCAATGTCGGTTGGAGGGTGCTTCCGGGGACAGGCCGGTTAAGCAGTGAGACTTGGGCTCCGGTGTCCACGACCATGGTGATGGGCGTGTCGTTCAAAAGGACAGGTACCGTAATGGCTGGCCCATAGCTCTCAATGGTAACAGGGGCAACCCACGGGTTACGGGCTACCAGCCGCTGGTTCTCTTCGGAAGCCCCTTTCATAGTCGGATCCTGGAGGACGATTTCCCGTGTTTCAGTCGAGTCATAACCCTCTTCTGGGTTTACTCGGACCGTCTGGTACCGTGTCAGGCTTGTGTCGTGGGCCGGGCTACGTTCGGCGGGCGCGTCAACCTCAACATTTCCAAAACTGGTCGCGCTGTGAGGATGACCCGGTTTAGTCGGGATCGTATGGCCCGCATGCGGTTGTGTACTCAGAGGCGTTTTCCAGGCTTCCCGCCTCCATCCGGCACCGAACGGCTGTCTCGGCGAGGGCGGTCGCGTGATGTCTCTCAGGTGCTCGCTCAAGACACTACAGTCGCGCTCCGAATGGTCTCTGGCGCCACAGTATGTGCACCCTACAAATCGCCTTGCCCCAGGTCTTTCTGGGCAATCGGCAGCCAGATGCGAAAAGCCGCCACAAAACCTACACTTAAAGGGCAAAGACGAGACGGGCCTCGGCAGATATTGAGGAAGGATCTCCGAAAATGGGGGGGAGTGTGCCACCAGTGCGTCTTGAGGCCCTGTTCTCCTGGCCTGAGGCTGGGTGCGAGCAGGACATCCGCGCGCCAGGTGGCCCGTCTGACCACAATGGTAGGAGTCCCCCCTGCGGGGCCCCCTAGGCGGTTCTCTGGTGTAAACAGCACCCACATTCCAGGGCTCCGCACATACTGGTCCCACCGACAAGGTCTCGCACATGGCTAGGGCGCGGGCGACCGTGTCATCGAACGTTGGCGGACAATTACCCGCGAGGGCCGTGCGTAAGTGTCCCTCCAGGCCCCTGGTAAAAACACGTTTTGCCCGCTCATCGACGGCTGGGCGCCTTTCATTCGCTGTCAAATCGGGGTAGGTGGCGCGCACCAAACGCCCCACCAGACGACGTACCGGATCGGCGTACTGTACGATGGACTCGGACTCCTCCTTCCGGCACGCGGCTAGTTTCTGGGAAAGAGCCTCAGCGCCCTCTTCCAAACCATTGTAAGAGTCCGGCCTTGGTGACACTGTAGGGGGATGGGGCATGTCTCCAATCAGGGTGACTAATTAGGCAATTAAATGCCACACCCTTCAACTTCATACGAAGTAGTCCGGCCCTCTCGGCTTCCGACATGCCCGGGGTAGCATCTTCCAATAACTCGAAATAATCAGAGATGGGTAGTGCCTCTGGGTCGGAAGAGTCCCACATCACCAAGGAGTCGATCATTGCCTGCGACAGTCGTGGGGGTGGACGTTCCCTCGCTTTCATTTCCGTGAGAATATCCCGGTGAGAATTCACCATATCCTGACCTAAGGCCAACACAGACCTCTCAAGCGAGGCCAACTCCGGGCTCCCTTTCCTGACGTCACTATCAGTTCCAAACGAGGTGGCCATGGTTCTCATTATTTTGGTTTATTATTCTGTGAATAATACACCTATGTATTCGCTCAGCAAAAAATTTTTATAACACCCCCTCACAATTTTTTCTTTTCCGTTTCAAGGTGCGTACATTCCAAAAACGCTGCAAAGTCCTTGTCACATGGGTTAATTATTCTATTGGAGTTCTACAGATTCTTGTTGGCTGTTAAATTTATTGTTTCTTTCATGTGGAATGATTGAAATAGCTATTTCTGATGATTTCCACCAATTTTGGCCCCCAAAACATGAAATAGGTACGCTTTTTTTTCCCAGATCATCTTTGATCATTGGTAGTGCGATTTAATGGTCTTGATTCAGCTGTTTACACTTTTTCTAATGTTAGTATACACATTGATGGTGATTTCAGACAGTTTTCCAGATTTTTGACTAAAAAAAAAACCAATTTTGGGAGCTGAAACTTTGGTAAAACCTCAATTTCCGCGTCTTTGGTCAAAATCTACTTCATATTCGGTATTCTCGTCCCCAAAAACATGGAAAACGATACCTCAAAAGCTCATTTTACTAACATGTTGCTAAAACGCAAAAAGTACCTATTTTTACACACATTTTCACTCATAACACCCCTGGGTATATTCCGATCGGGCTGAAAAGTTTCGGGACACAACTAGGGCCCAAATGGAGCATGTGTGCGAAAGAACGACTTTTTCAGACCTAAAATGAAGCCTGTAGACGTGATACGGCGTACGGCGGACGGACATTGCATTTTTGGAATCTACGCACCTTGAAACGGAAAAGAAAAAAGTTTGAGGGGGTGTTATAAAAATTTTTTGCTGAGCGAATACATAGGTGTATTATTCACAGAATAATAAACCAAAATGCAATGTCCGTCCGCCGTCCGCCGTATCACGTGTACACAGGCTTCATTTTCGGTCTAAAAAATTCGTTCTTTCGCACACATGCTCCATTTGGGCCCTAGTTGTGTCCCGAAACTTTTCAGCCCGATCGGAATATATCCAGCGGAGTTATGAGTGAAAATGTGTATAAAAATAGGTACTTTTTGTGTGTTAGTAACATACTAGTAAAACGCTGCAAAGTCCTTGTCACATGGGTTGATTATTCTATTATTTTATTGGTCTACAGAAATGCTGGCTGTTCATTTATTGTTTCTTTTATGCGTAATAATCGAAATAGCTATTTCTGATGGTTTCCATTAATTTTGGCCCCTAAAACACAAATTAGGTACGCTTTTTTTATTATATATTTTTATTATACATAGTACTACTAGTGATTTCAGACGATTTTCCAGGTTTTTGACTCACAAAAAATCAATTTTGGGAGCTGAACATCTGGTACAACCTCAATTTTCCACTCCTTCGTCAAAATCGACTTAATATTCGGTCTTCTCGTCCCCAAAAACATGGAATACGATACCTCAAAATCTCATTTTACTACTATGTTACTAAAACACAAAAAGTACCTATTTTTATACACATTTTCACTCATAACTCCGCTGGATATATTCCGATCGGGCTGAAAAGTTTCGGGACACAACTAGGGCCCAAATGGAGCATGTGTGCGAAAGAACGATTTTTTTAGACCGAAAATGAAGCCTGTACACGTGATACGGCGTACGGCGGACGGACATTGCATTTTTGGAATCTACGCACCTTGAAACGGAAAAGTAATAATTTTGAGGGGGTGTTATAAAAATTTTTTGCTGAGCGGAATACATAGGTGTATTATTCACAGAATAATAAACCAAAATGCGTAGGTACCTAATTTGTGTTTTGGGGGCCAAAATTAATGGAAACCATCAGAAATAGCTATTTCGATTATTACGCATAAAAGAAACAATAAATGAACAGCCAACATTTCTGTAGGTATGTCCGATAGAATAATAAACCCATGTGACAAGGACTTTGCAGCGTTTTTTTTTTTTTTTTTTTTTTTTTTTTTCAATCCGGGTAAACCATCCGATCCTTTCAGGAACAAGGAACAGCGGAACACTAATAGGTACCTACTAATAGAAAGGACAAATAATAAACTAGTTCAAAAGGACATAGAGCATACAACTCAATAGATAAAATGAAAGGCGGAATACTAATCTAGTTCAACAAGACATAAAACATACAATTATTCACTAGAATAATAAAACGCTGCAATGTCCTTGTCACATGGGGTTTATTATTCCATTGGATATACCTACAGAAATGTTGGCTGTACATTTATTGTTTGTTTCATGTGAAATAATTGAAATAGCTATTTCTGATGGTTTCCAACAATTTTGGCCCCCAAAACACAAATTAGGTAGGTACGATCTTTTTTTTTTTCAAATTAACTTTGATCATTGGTAGTGCCATTTAATCGTCTTGATCCACGTGTTGACACTTTTTCTAGTGTTATTCTACAAACTGATGGTGATTTCAGACGATTTTGCAGGTTTTTGACTCATACAAAATCAATTTTGGGAGCTGAACATCTGGTACAACCTCAATTTTCCACTCCTTGGCCAAAATCGACCTCATATTCGATCTTCTCGTCCCCAAAAACATGGAAAACGATACCTCAAAAGCTCATGTTTCCAACATGTTGCTAAAACGCAAAAAGTACCTATTTTTACACACATTTTCACTCATAACACCCCTGGGTATATTCCGATCGGGCTGAAAAGTTTCGGGACACAACTAGGGCCCAAATGGAGCATGTGTGCGAAAGAACGAATTTTTTAGACCGAAAATGAAGCCTGTACACGTGATACGGCGGACGGCGGACGGACATTGCATTTTTTGAATCTACGCACCTTGAAATGGAAAAGAAAAAAGTTTGAGGGGGTGTTATAAAAATTTTGGTTTATTATTCTGTGAATAATACACCTATGTAATCGCTCAGCAAAAAATTTTTATAACACCCCCTCAAAATTTTTTCTTTTCCGTTTCAAGGTGCGTAGATTCAAAAAATGCAATGTCCGTCCGCCGTCCGCCGTATCACGTGTACAGGCTTCATTTTCGGTCTAAAAAAGTCGTTCTTTCGCACACATGCTCCATTTGGGCCCTAGTTCTGTCCCGAAACTTTTCAGCCCGATCGGAATATACCCAGGGGTGTTATGAGTGAAAATGTGTGTAAAAATAGGTACTTTTTGCGTTTTAGCAACATGTTGGAAACATGAGCTTTTGAGGTATCGTTTTCCATGTTTTTGGGGACGAGAAGATCGAATATGAGGTCGATTTTGGCCAAGGAGTGGAAAATTGAGGTTGTACCAGATGTTCAGCTCCCAAAATTGATTTTGTATGAGTCAAAAACCTGCGAAATCGTCTAAAATCACCATCAGTTTGTAGAATAACACTAGAAAAAGTGTCAACACGTGGATCAAGACGATTAAATGGCACTACCAATGATCAAAGTTAATTTGAAAAAAAAAAAAAAAAAGATCGTACCTACCTACCTAATTTGTGTTTTGGGGGCCAAAATTGTTGGAAACCATCAGAAATAGCTATTTCAATTATTTCACATGAAACAAACAATAAATGTACAGCCAACATTTCTGTAGAATAATAAACCCCATGTGACAAGGACTTTGCAGCGTTTTTGCTGAGGGATTACATAGGTGTATTATTCACAGAATAATAAACCAACAGAGGGCCGCAGAAGAGGGGTACAGTCGGGTGAATAAGCGTACGGCCCGTAGGGAGCAGGAGGCTCGATCACCACAAGTCAAGGGTCCACGGGACTGTACTCAAAAGAAACTGGAAAAGGGGCTCCACCAAAAAAAGGAATTTTAACTAAATGGAGTTGAAGCTCAACACTTATGCTATGTGGTAAACAAATCCCAAGAAAATAGGAACAGGTTATTCGCAAAACGAGGCAAGGGTCAACAAAGTCCTATGAAGAAACCAAACTGCAGGGGAAAACGCAAAAAAAAGAAAGTAAGAGGAATACTCGATCTAACGGGGGACAGCTGCTGGACACCCGGCGATTCGCAGGTGGACACCCGAAAGTGAAAGTAAGATTGAGCGTACGAACGAGGACACCCGGCGTGACTCGACATTGACCACTGGACACCCGGCAATAACAATGAGGCTCCGTTGAGAGCTGGACAATAAATTGTATCAGTTAGTTGCTTAAGTTTATTTAATCGGGATGGATGTGTACGTGGCTGGTGGTAGTCGTTGCGGGAAGGACGTAATCTTTCGGGACGAATTCAAATTTGTATTTCAAAAAACCTTGAAGTGTGGGGAAAAGAGGTGGTTGTGCGCTGATCGAAAGGTGTTCAAGTGCAAGTCCTATTTGAGGACGGATTTTTGATGGACAAGTTGTTTTTGCGCAAGATCAACATGATCACGAGAAGACCGATCATGAGTTGGAAAGGGTCGTGATCAGGACAGCTGTAAAAAGAAAAGCCGAGGAGGACACGGCAACACAACCGAGAAAGGTAGGGTTAAATTGTAAATAACCGAGTAAGTGGATCAAATAGTGTAGCAATTTACAATAATAATAATAATTAATACGTTCAAGTGGGAAGGAAAATTTGTTGTGGCCCGGGTGTCCAATGGTCATTCGACGAAACTGTTGGGTGTCCTGGGTAACTTTGGCCGGGTGTCCTCGTGCCTTTTTTTCGGGCCGCGGGTGTCCAGCTGCGGAACCCCGATCTAACAAGTCGAGGGTCAGTAAGACTGCCTGGAAACAACAAACCTAAAGGGGTATCAACACGTAGAAAACAACAAGCAGGCAGCCCAAAGGTGACCAGCTATGTGACAAAATACAAGGGGGCGATGAACTGAAAGATCATCTATCGGAAAATAACACGTAAACAACTGCAAGGGTGTCTCAGGTAGGGGGAAGAATGGTGAAAGTCGAGTTTTACGACAATAACAGGACGTGTTTTCGAAGGGGTCAATCACACTAGGGAGGTAAACAAAACAGTCGCACGCAGCTTATTCTAGTGGTTTTGTGATAACGTTTTCTCGAGGGCTCCTCAACAAGGGTGCAACGTTATTTTGACGGGAGGTCAACGCTTGGGATTTCCCACTATCTGCTGGCTATACTAGCGTGTTTTAACCGCGTAAATCCTGAACAGGTTTTCACTAGCGGATTTTACTGTATTTGTGGCCTGATAGGGTCGCTGTGCTGATATTAAAGCAGGATTCTCTGATTGTGAGACGGGATGCAACGTGACTTCACTCGTAGGTATGAGAGTGACACAGGCTTCAGCGCTCTTCTGGGACGAGACGTTCGGGATCACGTGTGAGCACTCCCGTTTTCCACCCGCACTCCAGTTTGTTAATCATTCATAGCGTTGTTTACACTGAAAAGTTTTTTGGAAGGTAGGCGAAATATAGTTTTTACAATATTTTCGAGTCAAATACCAATACTGGATTTATGTGTCAATATTGTTGTTGTGATAGTATCTTTCAAAACATCGATTCTATTTTGAATTTATTTTGTATATTATAATCAGAGCCCTTCACAATATGGCACTTATTTTTGTGAAATAGGGCCCTAAAAATATGGCAATATGGCACTTATTTTGGCCCAAATATGGCACTTATTTCCCTCAATATGGCACTTATTTTTTAACCCTCTCCGACCACCCAAGCTATTCTGAGACGATAATATCACAACATACAAGTTACTTATGCTAAATAATTATTTATTTTATTTAAAAAGCTTTTTACAAATAATTAATTTATTATTATTATTATTAAATAACAACATCAGGTGTGTTGCAACGCTTTCCATTGAAAATCCCAGCCGTCGATCACTCAGAAGGTATTTCATTTTTGAGAAAGTCCTCTCCACATCAGCTGATGTTGCCGGGGTGTATTTCATAGAGAGGACATCAGCAGGTTCCCAGCCTTCCTTCAGAGTGGCTTCCTCACCAGACAGAGTGGCGACGCGTGGAAGCACCCCATTCCAAAAGGGTTAGAGGCATTAGTAATCCCTCTACACTAATGGCCTCAGGGTTCGAGAAACCTCATGTCATTCAGAATTTTCACTTCAATTTTTATTTTTTTTATTATTATTTTTTTTTTTTTTTTTGAGGAGTTTGGCGAAAAAAAGGCAAAACATGGCACAAACATGGCATTTTCCCAAAAATCGGCCGAATATGGCATTTTACGAAAAAATCGGCAGAATATGGCATTTTTGTATGGCGCCATGGCAATATGGCATTTGAAGGGCTCTGATTATAATATATAGTGAGTTTTCCTCTAACTGTTGCATTGTTTCTCAAGACTGGAACTGATAATTTTTTTAGTTTCCTCGCATTTGGCTTAATTTGGCAAAAGGATTCATTTGCTTTGGAAAACGATTAATTTGATTTGGAAAAGGGTTCATGCAAGATCTGTAGAGCATGAGTTAGATTTTAGAAGGATTTTTTTTGTAAATTACCGCGATATTTGAAGGGAGCTTAAAAAAACGAGATGTATCAGAAGAACTAGTCTTTATTTCCACGAGAATTACTTACACTTGTAGACCGGTTTCGGATGTTAAACAATACAATCAATACAACATACTGACACAGAATGATGTATGTTGTATTGATAATGGTTAGTCTTTATTTCCACGAGAATTACTTACACTTGTAGACCGGTTTCGGATGTTAAACAATACAATCAATACAACATACTGACACAGAATGATGTATGTTGTATTGATAATGGTTTAACATCCGAAACCGGTCTACAAGTGTAAGTAATTCTCGTGGAAATAAAGACTATTTCTTCTGATACATGTCGTTTTTGAAGATGGATTTCCACTAACTCACCGCATCTACCCTTCGTTATGAGCTTAAAAAATGTTCAAATCTTCAGGATCTTCAAATCATCGCGAGTATAATTTTCGACACGCACCCTTAGATCGGACTATAATTGTTGGCAGTGAACTAAGAGACAATAGGTAGATAGCTTTGTTGGGAAGGGGCGAAAAGTTGACGTGCGGCGGTAAAAGATGAGGGGTGTGGGCAAGCAAAAAGCGGAGTTAGCTGTGAACGGGTATGCCTAGATGGTGGGTATTGGAGAAGGAAAACGGGAGTGCTCACACGTGATCCCGAACGTCTCGTCTCTTACGGGGTGTAACAGGATTTCGAACAAGATGGGGTGTAGGTAAATGCTGTACACAGGGTTGCAACCGATTTCGGGGTACAATGGATCTTGGACAAACTGGGGTGGAGGTAAAGGTAAGTCTTTTACCGCAGGGTTGCAACTGTCCTCTCCGGGTACAACGAGATTTCGGACAAGCCGGGGTGTGGACAAGAGGAGTGTCTCGCCGATGCACACGGCGAGGCACAACTAGCGCTACTTGTAAAGCTCATTCTCGTACCACTTCCCACCATCCCCTCGCCCGAGCACCTCACCTTCACTTCTTCCGCACTCTTGCAGGGGCGGATCCAGAATTTTTTTCCGGAGGGGGTCACAGGGTAGAACAATATAAAAAATAACAAAAAATAAAAAAATAACCAAACGAACAATACAAACCGAATTTTCAACCTTATGCCTAAACTCGTCCAATTTGTCTACTTACAAAATTAATTGTATTTATTTATAAAATTCATTGTTTATGTAAAAAATATTTTTCAATATCTATTAATTATTTAACTGATAAATGTATTTATTTTCAATTTTCTTCTAAAAAAGAGTCCTAATGTGTTTTCAAACAAATTGGCGCATTTTATGGCAGCGTAGCTAACTTCAGAGTTTGCAAATCAAAACATTCAAACCACAACAATCTATTGTTGATATCAGTGAGTTCAGTATCGTTTTTACTGAATTTGGCAGGAAAGAAAACGAGAACGAAACAAAAAAACCACAGTCATGCAGCATGGCTATAAGAGCGAATTTTCGAAGTTTTCGGCATCTTCCTCCTCCGCCTAAAATTTTCTGAAAATTAATTTTCGGCCAATGTTTTCCCAACTTGATACCATACACAATTAAAACAGGAGTAGTTTTACGCAAAGTAAAATTTGGGGTGGAAGGAGGGGGAGGGGGAAATCAAACATGTTTTGAATACCAGAAGAGTAGGTATTGGGTACGTAACAAATTTTTTGTTCCATTTTTTGCCGAGTAACACCTCGGTTTGTAGATTTTCCAACGCTGAACACGATGGTGAAGTCAGAATTGCGATATCCCATTCCGTTATCAGATTAGAGCAGACGAACCAGGAAGAACATCTCAAGAAATAACCACGTTCCTTCATCTTCAAAGTGCTCCAGTTTGAGAATGGAATGAGATATCGCAATTCTGATTTCACCATCGTGTTCAGCGTACAAAAACCTTCAAAATGAGGTGTCACTTGTCAGACTTTTTCATTTTGGGAATTTATGGGTAATTTTCCCCCCCTAAAACTCCCCAAAACTCCCCCTTAGGGTGATCCGATTCTGCCCATCTTCGAACTTAGCCTGTCGATTGCCAAGACAGATTTTTCGTGCAAATGTGAACTTTTTATCTCAATTCTTTCGAGAGTTATCGTCTGGAATGACACATACATATATAAATATATATATAAATATATATATAAATATATATATATATATACATATAATTTTTGGTGTCTTTCGGCAGGGAATTCAGGATGGTCTGAAACGGATTTTGGTATAAAAATCTTTCGGAAATTCGAGTTTTAAAAATTTTGGACCGAGAACAATAGCTTCCTTTTCTTCGAAAATTCGCTAAAACAAGATAAAAATTAACAAAAATAAGAAGAAATAAACAAGGTGTAATTTGACGGATACACCAAGGTAAATTTATTGACATAATCTACACATATAATAAAACAGTGTCTGTTTGTTTGTTTGTCTGTTTGTTTGTCTCGGCATCAATTGAGAACGGCTGAACGTAGAAAGTTGCGGCTGGTACCATTTGACGCAGAATTTATCTGGGAAGGTTTATGAAAAATCCGCATTTGAATCTGTCCATCCGTTGAAACGCTATGAATGAAATACTACTAAAAAACGTGTTATAATCACTTCTATGAGGACGTTTATGCTTATAATAACTTTGAACGGTTGTACGTAAATCCGATTGTAATTAGATTCTGGATTCAGCTCGACGAGTACATTCAAGTGTTACTTCAATCAGGATGTTAGTGGGAGGGGGGTACAGGTTATGAGGGGGGGGGGGGGGTCTACAGAAATTTCAAAACTACTTGACCAATTGGAGTGCAACTTTGGGAATTTGTTGTGTGAACATTGAGGAATGTTTCTAACCAGGTAGGGAGGGTTCATAGGATACGGGTGGGGGGGGGGGGGGTTAAAGGCAGTTAGGGTTGGCATTGGGGAAGGTTTCTGATCAGTTGTGGAGGGGGGGTTACAGGGGGTGTCTGTTCTACCGTTGCGAAGCGCGGGTACACAGCTAGTTGTATATAAAGTAACATTGGTAGGACCAAGTGTACGATTATATTCGACTAATTTTGACATTTTTGATCGAATCTTTTTAGATTTTTTACAGTTCTTTTTTGATTTCACAAAAACGGTTCGTTTTCGTTTGGTTTTTTTTGTTTTCGGGTTTGTGAACAATTCGTTCAGCTCTGCTTTTTGAAATGCAGGCTGATTCTGGGGGGGGGGGGGGGTCATGACCCCTGTGACCCCCCCCCTCCCCCTTGGATCCGCGCCTGCACTCTTGGCGCCCAATCTAAACCCTGTTTCGATCGAATTTTTTAAGAATGCAACAACAGATTGATTCCAAATGGGTTTATTATTCTAGGGTAGAACTCACTTGCTAGTTGATCTATATTTCATTTCGATTATATATGATGAGCCATAAAAATGTTGTTCGTTCCAAGTTTTTCGTATACCTAGTAAGTAGTTTTACCTATGGTTCACTCAAAAATGCGTAAGGTGCTTTTGTGAAACACTAATGATGCCATAACAGAATTATTTGAGGGAACAGTAGTAAAAAATTGTTGGAAATTTGAACAGTTTAATACATGGTATTGAAAAAAATAGGTAACAGCAGTAAGTAGCGAGATCATCAACTTTTTCCATAGTTTCTGCATGTGAATTTTACTACGAATGAATCACAGTGTAGGTAGGCACTAATCACAATATCTAAGTCGGTAGGTACCTAACTACCTACTTATTCGTAAATTGAGATCAAAGTTTAAACTTGCCCACTAAAATCACGAAGTTCAGTCAGGTAATAAAACTCCAAAAGTAAAAATAAAACCCTCCTTATAATAACAAATTCCTTAGATCAGTAGCATTACCATATATCAGTACAAACGTGAAATCCCCTTCCCCCCAATCATATAAATTTCAATTCTCAGTTCGTATCCTACATCACTCTGGAATAATGTTTGTGAATATAATATCGGTAACTATATACAATATCACAGATAGTTCTGCGGAGATCGAACGAATAAGTTATTGAGATTTTAGCTGGAGAAATGTAATCGAAATTGACGTCTTCTCTTCTTCCGATGGTTTTCCCATACTGTGGGAATGTTTGGTCTTTTTAGCCTTGGTTGAAAACAGTGCCTTCTGTGGTGAGATGTTCGCCAGCGGATTCACACGTTTACCACATCTTGGGTTGAATTTCACGCCTGAATTTATAGCCTCAAAAGTCGGACAAATTGGAGCGATAGCTTTCTCTACGACATCAAGGTGGTCGTTGGTGACGGCTTTATCCATGATTTTCGAAATGTTGACCTCGATCCACTGAATTGTTTCGCACATAAGGCGCAACTGATCACTTGCGAAGCCATTAATGAGAGTGAACAGTATATGATTAATAACTATATGACTAATAAAAGGACTAATCCCTACTATATTATAAAAACGGATCTCTGTCTGTCTGTCTGTCTGTGTGTGTGTGATTCTATGCACGGCCAAACGGCTCGACGGATATCGACCAAATTTGGCACGAATACCCAGTAGGCTCCCAAGTTGTGCAACGTCGCATTTTTTTAATTCCCTCACCATAGCGGAACTATGGTCGACCATGGTCAACTTCGTTATTTGATCGGTAACCCCTATTTTTTATCGCCTATTCGTAATCTACGTGAAATTCTATGTACGATCGACCCTTCGGACTACCCCCGCGGTCGACCATAGCGCGTCCATGGGCCCCTCCATGGTCGAATCCCGAATTGCTTTTCACGGCCGAACGGCTCGACGGATATCGACCAAATTTGGCACGAATATCCGGTAGCCTCCCAAGTTGAACGTAGGCGCATTTTTGATTCCCTGACCATAGCGGAAATATGGTCGACCATGGTCAACTCCTGAATGGCTTGACGGATATCGACCAAATTTGGCACGAATATCCAGTAGGCTCCCAAGTTGTGCAACGTCGCATTTTTAATTCCCTGACCATAGCGGAACTATGGTCGACCATGGTCAACTCCTGAATGGCTTGACGGATATCGACCAAATTTGGCACGAATATCCAGTAGGCTCCCAAGTTGTGCAACGTCGCATTTTTAATTCCCTGACCATAGCGGAACTATGGTCGACCATGGTCAACTCCTGAATGGCTTGACGGATATCGACCAAATTTGGCACGAATATCCAGTAGGCTCCCAAGTTGTGCAACGTCGCATTTTTAATTCCCTGACCATAGCGGAACTATGGTCGACCATGGTCAACTCCTGAATGGCTTGACGGATATCGACCAAATTTGGCACGAATATCCAGTAGGCTCCCAAGTTGTGCAACGTCGCATTTTTAATTCCCTAACCATAGCGGAACTATGGTCGACCATGGTCAACTCCTGAATGGCTTGACGGATATCGACCAAATTTGGCACGAATATCCAGTAGGCTCCCAAGTTGTGCAACGTCGCATTTTTAATTCCCTGACCACAGCGGAACTATGGTCGACCATGGTCAACTCCTGAATGGCTTGACGGATATCGACCGGACGGTTTCCAGGGCAGTCTTGTGCTATGGCGCTCAGATTTGGGGAGGTTCGATGTACAGGACTGTTGAGCAGCTGCAGGTTTTCTTTTTTAAGATGATACTCGGCCTACCAAAGAACACGCCGAACTACTTTGTTTATCTGGAAACTGGAGCCGACCCCTTGTTCAGTTACACGCTGTCACTGCTCTGTGATTACCTAGGGCGCGTTGCACGACTTCCGGGGCACCGCTACCCACGGATTGTGGCAGAGGAGATCATGTCTCGAGGGTTGTCGTGGGCCTCCGGCATTAGGAGTGTTGCTGAGCGTGAGGGCATACCTTTTGAGGCCCTCCCAAGTGACCCGACTTCCTGGAGGACCCAGACAGACGCACTTATAGAAAGTATTCGGTGTTCGTGGCGGGGGGAGATGGAGATGAGGGCCTTGGAATCAACGAGCCGCATATACAGGCTGCTGGATTTCTCCGTGAGGCCTGCTGACGTTGCGTGTGTTCGCCAGCGTTTTCCTGCGTGGGTGGTAAGGTGGGCACTGAAGTTCAGAGGGGCTTTGATAGCCCTGAACTGCATGCCTTATGATCAGGGTGATGACCCGAGAACCTTGTGCGCTTTATGTAACATGGGGGTACCGGAGGATCTCACGCATTTCTTGGCCACCTGCCCCGTGTTGGGAGAATTCAGGATGCGCTGCTTCGGGCGGGCCAGGCTCGGCAATGAGGAGATCGTCAGCATCCTGGACGGGGGCGACTGGTTGGCTTTGGCTCGTTACGGCGTTGTGGCACTGCGCTATCGGAGTGAGCTAGTGTCAGAGTTTAACTGGTAGTGGCATTTATCAACGTGAACAACATTTAAGTGGCATTATTTGTCCACAAATAATCAAGTGACTATTATTATCATGTAAGTTTACCTTTCTCTATCACCTCCGACAGACGGGCTATGAGCCCATTGTTGTACTCATATTATTTTTCTTTGTTAAACATTGTGTTTTTGTAAAAATAAATATGTTTCTTTCTTTCTTTCTTTCGACCAAATTTGGCACGAATATCCAGTAGGCTCCCAAGTTGTGCAACGTCGCATTTTTAATTCCCTAACCATAGCGGAACTATGGTCGACCATGGTCAACTCCTGAATGGCTTGACGGATATCGACCAAATTTGGCACGAATATCCAGTAGGCTCCCAAGTTGTGCAACGTCGCATTTTTAATTCCCTGACCATAGCGGAACTATGGTCGACCATGGTCAACTCCTGAATGGCTTGACGGATATCGACCAAATTTGGCATGAATATCCAGTAGGCTCCCAAGTTGTGCAACGTCGCATTTTTAATTCCCTGACCATAGCGGAACTATGGTCGACCATGGTCAACTTCGTTAATTGAAATGGTAACCCTTATTTTTTATCGCGTATTCGTAATCTACGTGAAATTCTATCTACGATCGACCCTTCGGACTACCCCCGCGGTCGACCTTAGCGCATCCATGGGCCCCTCCATGGTCGAATCCCGAATTGCTCAACGGATATCGACCAAATTTGGCAGCAATATCCGGTAGCCTCCCAAGTTGAACGTAGGCGCATTTTTAATTCCCTGACCATAGCGGAAATATGGTCGACCATGGTCAACTCCTGAATGGCTTGACGGATTTTGATAAAATTGGGCACAAATACCCGGTAGGGTATGGGATTTTTCCGTCGTTTGTTGGTTCCACGATACTGCGTACAGCGAATCTCGGATAGCGAGCGAAGCGAGCGGTCAGGCTAGTGACTAATAAAAGGACTAGGATGGTACAAGTAGAAAGATGATATAAGTGATAAGAAGGATTGGGCGGAGAGAGGGGAAGAGGTGATAACACGACGAGAAGGGGTTGAGTGGTACGAGAATGAGCTAACAGGTAGCGCTAGTTGTGCCTCGCCGTGTGCATCGGCGAGACACTCCTGTGGACAAGTACTTCACACAGGGTTGCAATCGTAGCCGGATAACACAGGGTTGCAACAGGATTTTTGGCAGGCGGGGTACAATGGATCGGGGATCAAGCTGGGGTGTGGGTAGGTCTCTACTGGGGTGTAACAGTGGTTCGGGGTGTAACAGGGGTGACAACCACATGCTCGGGGGTGCAGAACAGTTCCCACGGAAATAAAATCCCTTAATATCCCTGATTTCCCGAGAAAATCCCTTCACAACACAATGAAATATGAGGTAAAATATCAATATCTGACGAGATATTGCGAAATATGGTTACACAATAAATGGAAAGCAGTAAAACACAAAAATTAAGCAAAAATATCAATATAACGTAAAAATAGTATTAAATATATACAAAATGACTCAAATCGTCCGAGCCTGGCGGGTATATGATACTTTTTGCACCACTACCTACTCTTAGGGACTTGGGACAATTTTGACGGACTCTGGGTACCTTGTGTGTCCTAATCGTGTGCCTACCTACGGGGTCCGGATCTCTAGCAGTGCATGAGATCCCACTTCTGACACCAAAAATGTAGCGTGTTGAATTCCTAAATTCCCTACTTACAAGATGGATGGCAAAGCTAGTGGGCGAGATAATTACTGGCGGAATTCACACACGTTCATTTGTTACCTGATTTGTAGGAGGCAGTTGGCCTCGAGACAGCTTTGCACAGTACTGGCTCGAGTTCAGGAGACACGTTGCTGAAAGAGAATTTAAAACTAGGCTTCCAGCAAGGTACGTAATGACTGAAGGTCCTGGGCAAGTGATGCAATGAACTAAATGAACAAGAGAATTTATTGATGCTCTCTCTCTCTCCTCTAATACTCGCTGAGGTGATAACCGCGGGGTATTAGCATCCTCATCCTTCCACGTCTGCTGTGGTGATAACCGCGGGACGCTCCCTCATCTAGCACTCGCTGTGGTGATAACCGCGGGGTGCTAGACTCCTTCTCCTTCCACGTCTGCTGTGGTGATTACCACGGAACGTTCCTTCATCTAGCACTCGCTGTGGTGATACCCGCGGGGTGCTAGACTCTCCTTCTTCCAGGCGTCTGCTGTGGTGATAACCACGGGACGTTCCGTCACCTAGCACTCGCGGTGGCCTTCTTCCGGGCGTCTGCTGTGGTGATAACCGCAGGGTGCTAGACTCCTTCTTCCGGGCGTCTGCTGTGGTGATAACCGCGGAGTGCTAGACTCCTTCCGGGCGTCTGCTGTGGTGATAACCGTGGGACGCCCTTTTCCTCTGACACCTGCTGTGGTAATAACCATGGGGCGTCAGTCCTCCTAAACCTCACCCTCAACCACCGCTCACCACAATTGGTGACTCCTACCAATCACCACATGCATAATATTTACGGAGCCATGATTAAACCACTTCTTGCTTGAGATCTGAGGAAAGGGCACTTGATAGAAATAAAACTACATTCGGAACAAATAATTGAATTTTCCTTTGTTTCTCCCATTGCTGCATGGGTATCAGGTATTTGGCATTCTTCGTCGACACCGTTTGAAATTTAATAGGAAGAATTTCAACCGAGTTTGTTCGTCTTCGTGATGTTACATGTTACTATAACCCACATGAGGGTGCGGTTTAAATAAATTAAACAACACTTTTCATTTTACTAGGCGCTTGAGCAATTTTGAGACATTTCGAGAAATAAAACGCTTACATTGTTCACAAGTTCTTCTCAGTGGTTACTTACTACTAGGATTCTGTTCGTTTCTGCAGATGTGAATGAGAAGGAGCTTCCCGAAAATGAAGAGGACGACGACGAATATTCGGCTAGTGTGAGCGCCATTATGAGCAGGTAGATGTCTCCTCCGCACAATATACATACACACAGTTCTGCAAAAACGCTGAAAAGTCCTTGTCACATGGGCTTATTATTCTGTTGGACATACCTACAGAAATGTTGGCTTTTCATTTATTATTTCTTTCTTGTGCAATAATTGAAGTAGCTATTTTTGATGGTTTCCACCAATTTTGGCACCCAAAACACGAATTAGGCTCCTATTTATTAACAAATTTTTGTTTGATCATTGATAGTGCCATTTAATTGATTCACCTGCTGATACTACTTCTAGTGTTATAAATTTATGGCGATTTAATTTTCCAGGTTTTTGACGCATAAAAAATGAATTTAACCTCAACTCTTCAACCGTTGGTGAAAATCGACATATTCGGTCTTCTCGCCCTAGCAAACATGAAAAACGATACCTCACAAGCTCATATTGACTAAACCCTCGAAAACCTCTATTTTCCCTCCATAAGACCCCGGTGCATTCCGATCGGGCTGCCGAGCTTCGGATCACAACTAGGGTCCAAATGTGTTCCCAAATGGGGAACCAAACTGTGACAGAAGAACGAAAGTTGTAGACCAAAATTTAACGTAAAATATTGACTGAAACTTCCTTAGAACCTCAGTTTTCCACTCTGGTCAAAATTGACATCATATTCGGTCTTCCCGCCCTAAAAACGTGGAAAACTCACAAGCCACGTTACTAAAACACCAAATCCCCTATTTTTACACCCACTTTTCACCCATAACACTCTTCGGTGAATTCCGGTATTCGGTATATTCGGGCTGCAAAGTTTCGGGACACAACTAGGGCCCAGATGGAGCCTGTGTGGGACACGAACGAATTTTTTAGACAGAAAAAAAATATATGGATGATATGGCGTACGGCGAAAACCTAAAATAAAAAATATTGAGAGGGTGTTCAAAAAAATGTTTGCCGAGCGAATACATAGGTGTATTATTCACAGAATAATAAACCAAAATTTGGCGTCAATGTCAAATGTGGTCAGTTGGTCTCTGCCACCCTGAAGGTATTCACTACACTTGTTTCCTGGACATCTAAATATAGCACTAATAGTGATTTAGTTGCACTATTGCACCTATTGTTGTACTGTTATCAAGTGTCGAATAACAGCTAACTGAATGTCTTTATCCAACTAAAATCAAAATAAGTGCGATGTTTATGTATGTGTAGCTAGGGATGTGGGAAGGTATTTCTTTAACAAAAAATATTTGCGAACTCATCAACTAAGATCTAGAATGTTAAAAGTAGTTCCACCAAACTGTATTTCAAAAGAATTAGTCGTTAGTTACATTGTTAGTTAATTCCCGAGTTTGCATTCATGTTCTCTCCTACCGTTTGTTCTCTCCTGCCGAGAAAACTAAATTGCTAATAACAGTAAGGCAACTTGATATATGAGGCACCTAGAAAGTAGTCTAAGGGTTAGCTACATCAAGCATTATTCATATAGTATTCGCAAACTGAATTAAACCTTTCACAAACTGAATTAAACCTTTCGCAAACTGAATTAAACCTTTTGCAAATATAATTAAACCATTCGCAAACTGAATTAAACCTTTCGCACTTGTAATTAAACTTTTCGCAATTGTAATTAAACTTTTCGCAATTGTAATTAAACCTTTCGCAAATGTTATTAAACCTTGAAAATTTCATGACGTGAGTCCATAAAGCAATACCTTCTCTGTAGTGCGTCAATACTTTCTCTATGAGCCAACAATACCTTCTCTATGTGTGCACGCAGATACCGTGCGTCAATCTTTCTGTCAATACCCGTTTGCGTATGTTCCGAAGTGATATTCTTGATTTGGTATCTTCTGTGAGTACAATAAGGGCGTTTCTTCGTTTCGACTGAAATGAGTGACAGCAATTCAAGCGTATCACCCCCAATTGCGGCAGGGAACACCAGACGAAGGTATGGTGCAATAATAAGTGATAATAGTAGCTCAACATCTAGTGAACAGGTTGCTAGCAACGGAAATCGGAGAAGGCGCGGAAAATACAAGAATGTTTCGTTTGAGAAAAAAATTGTTGTTTATCAAGTTGTACGAGGAGGGGTTTACTGTTTTGGAAGCTTCGTCAAAATAAGATTTGAATGTGAATACTGGAAAAAGCATCCTAAGAGAATACAGAAGAGGTAATGGCGAGGTTCCTAGAAGTAGGCCAAGAGGAAACAAGCCAAAATTACTAACACCCCACGTACTGGCAATAATTGAAGCAACCGCTGAGATTAAATATAAGCTGAGAGATAGGGATATTCAGCTAAGCGACACTTCCGTAAGAAATGGACTACGCAGCTTGAGAATTACACTTAAAAAAGCGTCTGTAGAAGTTGACAGAATGAATAGTGAAAACACCATTCGACTCAGAAGACGCTACGCACGTAGCTTCAATGAATGTGTCCCAGAAAACCGAGAAAAAATCATTTTTATCGACGAGTCTGGGTTTAATCTCCACTTGCGTCGAAGCCAAGCTCGTTCGAGGGTGGGCACAAGAGCAGTGGTGACTGTTCCCACGGTTAGAGGACGCAATACCTCATTAATACTTGCTCTTAATAATGCAGGGGTAGTATATTCAAAAATTGTAAGTCATGGCACCACAACTGCACAACTCTTTTGTGAATTTTTGAGAGAACTACAAAAAAATGCTGTTGGGTGTCTCAAGTCACGGCGTCCTTCTAATTATGGACAACGCGAAAATTCATCGGGCAAATGCAGTCACCCAATTTTTGGCAACTTCGGAAATGTCTGTAAAATTCTTACCACCTTATTCACCTATGCTTAATCCACCGGAAAAAGCATTTTCGAAAATCAAATATGGTGCTAGGGCGATACTGGCTGAACCTGGGGAGCATACATTGTCGGAAGTCATTCAAGATAGTGTGACTACAGTAACTCCCCTAGATTGTTCAAACTATGTTGGGTTTTATTATCCATACCGATTTCGAGTGTTATTGGCAGCCCTGGTTTTTGGGGCAACATTGTTTTTTCGGATCGATAGTTGAAGTGGAAAGTTTGTAGTTTTTGTTTACTTGAGTTGAGTGAAATTTGTTTATTAAAAAGGTGCGTTTTGAAAAGTGCGTGTATTTATTTAATTGCAACCGGTTGGAACATTTGGCGACCGTGACAGGACCCGGTTGATTTTGGACGTGGAAAACTTTGTCACTGATCGTTAGGTTGAGTTCACATCATGGTTCTCGGTGACGAGAAATTCGTCGAATCTCAAACCCGACGCGTACTCAGGATTTTATTCACTAAAGAGGCAAATGCCCTAGGAAATTTATTGGAAAATGAAAGTCCCTGTCGAGCAACAGTAGTTTCGAAGTGGGCTTTGCTCACATCTCGTTTCGGGAAGCTTTCTGAGGCAAATGAAGACGCACAGACCACTTTGCTGGATGCTCAGGACCTTTCTGATGAGGCATTGGAGGATGAATTTACCAGATGTGGTGAGTACGATGAGCGATATCTTTTTCTTAAGGAATTAGTTGAACAGTTTTTAGAAAAAACCCGCGAGGACATTGTTTCACGTTCTCAGAGTATAGTAGAAGCTGAATCAAACCAGGACGTGTCATCGTACCTGAGACATAAATTCAAACCTGAAATTTCGAGGAAATTCGATGGTGATGTGGGAAATTGGATAGGTTTTTGGACCCAATTTGAAAAAATCCATCAATCGACTAAGTGGTCAGAGGACGAAAAATTCGAGATTTTGTTGAAAGGCCTCAAACCTGACTCTCCAGCAGCCAAGTTGATTGCAAGGTTCCCGCCATCTACGGAAAACTATACAAAGGCCGTTGATCTTTTACAGTCGCGGTATGGGCGTGAGGAGTACCTTATAGAGTTCTATGTGCGGAAATTGCTTTCTTTGGTCATGACCAGAGCTGATGGCCGAACTATTTCGGAGCTCTACGATGAATTGGAGGTGCAACTGAATGCCCTTGATACGCTTAAGGTTACAAAGGAAAAATACGCTGCAATGTTGTTTCCTTTAGTGGAATCGGCGGTGCCAGAAGCGACTTTCAAGGTGTGGGAACGCTATCGTGTGGCTAAGGACGCATCCATGAAGGAACCGGCGGATTTTCTAACTGAACTATTGACATTTCTCCGAACAGAGGTTGATGGAGAGGAGAGATTGAAGCTGCGGACCCACAATTTTTCCGAACGTCCTAATGCTAGCACCCCAGAAAACCCTTCAACCAAGTGGAAGTCGGCGACCCCAACCGCTGCGTCGTTGTTGACTACGGATAGAATTCATTCTGAAGATAAGAGTTGCATATTTTGTGACAAATCGCACCCTTCACAGGAGTGTGCTGTGGCCGCAGACATGACATTAGACAAGAGGAATGAAATAATAAAAAGGAAAGGGGCTTGCTACAGGTGTTTACGGAAATCTGGACATTTGAGTTCTAAAGGTAAACTTTTTATCAAATGTGTGCTGTGTAAGGGACGACATTATCCACTAATGTGTCGAGAGTCAGAACATAATCCCGAGACTGACAAAGACAAAGTCAAGGAAGCCACCAAGACACTTACCACAGGTGGGAGAGTGACAGGTAGTCCTATCACTTTCCTTCAGACAATGATGGCAAAAATAGTTGTTCAGGACCAGGAAACTTGGGTACGGGTTTTGTGTGACTCTGGTTCACAGAAAAGTTATATTGTGAAATCCTGTGTGAAGAAGTTGAGACTGGCCAGGCGAAGTAGGGTTCTGATTCAACAAGAGGTTTTTGGAGGAAGCCGCACATCTCTAAGTTCACATGGTGTGTACTCCATCAAATTAAGATCCTTTGACAATTCTTATGAGAACGAATTTGAACTCCTAGACCAGGACCAGATCTGCAGTTTTGTCCCTAAGTTACATGATATGGAGCTCTATGAGGAACTCAGAAAGAGAGGAATCTTGTTATCAGATTTTTCAGAAAATTCAGAACATTCAGATTCGGACTATAAAGAGGTTCAGATTCTATTGGGTGCAGATTCGTGGACAAAGGTGAGGCCGTCAGAGCATGTTGAGGTCAGACCCGGGCTCTTAGCCATAAACACAAAATTGGGATGGACAATTCTTGGCTCAACTGAGGATGAAAAAATGACTGTTACTTCAACACTTCTGACAACCCTCACTTGCCACACCCAGCTGGAGCATTTTTGGAAACTTGAACTTCTAGGGATACAGGATTCAGCTATCAAAGTGACCCAGGAAGAGAAAGACCGTCAGGTCGAAGAATTTTTTGAAGATACTGTGAAGGTCCACCAGGGTAGATACACAGTCTGCTTACCTTGGATTGAAGGTCATGACCCCTTAGAGGACAACTTTGAAATTGCAAGAAGAAGGTTGGAGACAGTCACCAAGAAGCTAAAAGACTCCAATTTGTTTGATGATTACAATGATATTTTTCGCCAATGGATCGAGCTGGGTGTTGTGGAGGCCGTTCCAGAAAGTGAAGTATCTCAGTATGGCCATTACTTACCACACAGAGCAGTTATAAAAGAAGGGAGTACCACTCGAGTGAGACCTGTATTTGACGCTTCCAATAGAGACAGGAATGGAAATTCCCTCAACAAATCATTGGAAAAGGGACCCAACCTTATTGAATTGATCCCGATGGTATTAATAAATTTTCGGCACGGAAAAATAGGAATTTCTGCTGACATTGAGAAGGCGTTTCTCCAGATTGCCTTGTCTCAGCGGGACAGAGATTTTGTCAGATTTCTGTGGTGGAGGGATGGAGAGATTTTGGTGCTACGACACTGTAGAGTCGTATTTGGCATTTCTTCCAGTCCTTACCTTTTGGGCGCAGTATTGAAACATGCACTAAGGAATGTCGACCCTACTGAGTTTAAAACCGTGGATAGGCTGAAAGGCTCATTTTACGTGGACAACTGCCTTACCTCTCTGAACTCAGAAGATGAAGTATCCTCTTTCATCGCAGAATCTCGTCAGATTTTGACCACGGTGGGATTCAATCTGCGAGGCTGGGTCACCAATTCGAGGAACTCAGATTGGGTGGAAGGTGTACTTGGTTTGAGGTGGTACTGCAGTTCAGACGAGATTGGGTTGAATGTAAAACCGTTGATGGGAGTACCAGAGCCCCTGACCCGACGAGTTTTGTTGTCCATAGCACAACGGATTTACGATCCCATAGGTTTTTCGGCACCCATCAGCCTCATCCCAAAGAAACTTCTTCAGTTGTCTTGGTCTAGCGAAGCTCGCTGGGATGACCCGCTACCAGAGGAGATGTGTATGGATTTTGGAAAGTGGGTGGCGGAGATTCCCTATTTGAAAGATTGTAGGATTCCACGAAGAATAGTAACGAATTTGACCAGCACTATGCATATTTTTTGTGACGCGAGCAAGATAGCGTCGGCGGCTTGTGTTTTCATTCGGTCAGAGCATGAAGGCAGTGTATTGGTCGACCTTATTATGGCCAAGTCACGTGTGGCCCCCCCAAAAAATGTCACAATACCTCGTCTTGAACTGATTGCCGCTCTAATGGGGTCCAGATTGTACAAGTTGGTGTCATCAGGCTTCAATATAGAGTCTGAAAAGACATTTTTTTGGTCAGATTCTTCGGTGGTGATAAGCTGGATCAAAAATACAGGCCCGTGGAACGTTTTTGTGACTAACCGAGTCAGAGAAATTCGAAGTCACAGTGATCCCTCACAATGGAGACACCTGCCAGGATGTATTAACCCGGCTGATCTAGTTTCTCGAGGGTGTATGCCTAAGCAGCTGGTGGAGGAGAGATGGTGGGAGGGACCGGCGTGGCTCCGCTTAGATCGTCAATTCTGGCCATCAAGTGATGATTCTCCCCTTCAGAGTGAGATTGAAAAGGAGAGACGGAAAACTCTTGTTGCTGCTTCAACAACACAAATACCAGAGCCATTCATGTTGTCTGCTCTAGCAGATCGGGTGTCAAGTTTTCATAGAATCGTGAAGGTGGTGATACATATCCTTGATGCAATTTGCATAATTTGTCCGGGTTTCATTAAATTTTGCGGACTTGAAGACTCAATGGTTTTGAGACGAGGATTTAATAGTGAGAAATATTCAAATGCAGAACTGACTCTAATTCGCCATATCCAACAAGAATATTTTAATGAAGACAGGAAGAAAACTGTGCTCAAAGGTTTTTCCAGTTTTACTGACGACAAGGGACTGATACGTATCAAGTCCAGAATTTTGGATGAGGAGCATTCTGAAGAGTTTTGTTGCCCTTTGATTCTCCCTGGAAGACATCCTCTGGTCATGCGAATGATTGAGTATCAACATTTGGTCAATAACCATGCTGGTGTCCGTACACTTCTAGTTTTTTTTTTTTTTTTTTTTTAATAATCGATATATTTGCTATATCAGTAACATAACAACTGAGCTTAGCCCATCAAGTTAGTTTGCTATAATATTATTCAACTGTTTGTAGAGTTTTTAGCCCAGTGGCTGTAACTCAAGAGAACACTCAATCACTACACTTGTCACATTGTCACATCACAAGGTCGAAAGGTTTTGTTCTATCAAGCCGCCGGGTGGCGTTGCTGTTGTCTAGGAGTCGAAGAACTTCTGGATTCATGTGTTCATGAAGCCGCTGTTCGTATTTAATCGCATGTTGCTTTGCCACTTCGCTGACGGAATCCATCTTGAGGTCTCGATGGAGGTCATCATTTCTGATGTACCAAGGGGCGTTGACAATACTCCTCAGTACCTTGTTCTGAAAAGTTTGTATAATCTTGCTGTTTGTCTTTTTAGTACAGCCCCAGAGCTGGATACCATAAGTCCACACAGGTTTTAGGATTTGCTTGTAGATTAGCAATTTGTTGTGTACAGATAGTTCAGAATATCTGCCTAGCAACCAGTACATTTTTTTGAACTTCATATTTAACTGATCTTTTTTTTTAATCACATGTTCCTTCCATCTTAATTTGGCATCAAGAGTCATCCCTAAGTACTTTGCTGTATTAGCGTAGGGGATCTGTTGGCCATTCATCATGACTGGTATCGTTGTTATGTTCTTGTTCGTAAAGTTAGTATGAGTAGATTTCAGTTCATTAAGCTTAAGTCGCCATTTTTTGGTCCAGGCGCTTACATCATCAACAGAATGCTGTAATTTCCTAGTTGCTTCCTCTACTGAGTCACCAACCGCAAGTATGGCAGTATCATCAGCAAAAGTTGCGATTGTCGTGTGTTCATTGCTAGGTACATCACGTGTATACAGAAGGTATAGTAAGGGCCCAAGCACGCTTCCTTGAGGGACACCTGCCCTTATTTTTTTGAGACTGGAGTATTCTCCTTCGTGTTTCACTCTGAAATGTCTTTCGGAAAGATATGATTTCAAAATTTGAAAAAATGGCTTCGGTAAGTCTCTCTCAAGTTTGTACTCTAACCCTTGATGCCAGACTTTGTCAAAAGCTTGGGAAACATCCAGGAAGACACTTGCACAAACTTGTTTCTTTTCTAGACAATTCTCTATTACATCAGTTACACGATGCACTTGTTCTATGGTAGAGTGTTTTTCCCTGAATCCAAACTGGTGGTCGGGGATTAGCTCTTTTTCTTGAACGATTGGTTTCAATCTTTGTATCAGTAATCTCTCAAAGAGCTTAGATATTACTGGTAGTAATGATATAGGTCGGTAGGACTCTTTATTCTTGGATTCTTTCCCAGGTTTCAGTATCATGATAACCTCTGCCACTTTCCAGCAGCGGGGTACATATTTCAGTCTCAATGCCGCGTTTATCAGATACAATAGCATTCGCATGCCTTCCTCTGGTAGTTGCTTAATTGCCTTTCCTGTAATGAGATCATATCCAGGAGCTTTGTTCGTTTTGAGATTGCGAATTTGATTTTTCAGTTCACTGAGCGTTACTGGTTGTATGAAGTGTGTATCCGTGGAGGAGGATACCATGGGTAAGCCTCCTTCATCACTGTTCCTGGGGAGTGGCACAAATGTGTTCTCGAGGTGTTCAGCAAAAATCTCTGCCTTTTCAGTAGGACTTTTTGCCCATTCCCCATCATCTTTTTTAATGGGAGGTACATGTTCCTTCGGCTGCTTGAGTGATTTGGTAATTTTCCAAAGGGAATATTCCGTATCTTTTTCCGGATTTAAACTATGAATTAGTCTTAAGTGCGTTTCTTGCTTCATTTCTGCTGATAAATTATCCAGGTGGTTCTTCAATCTATTCAATTTTGTTTTATCGCATGGGGCTCTGGTATGTTGCCATATTCGTCTAGCTTTCCTCTTTTCCCTAATCACTTCACGGATTTCACGGGGATAAGATACATTATTAGCTGCATATGTAGTCTCTGGTGGAGTACTAACCCAAGCTGCTCGTTGAATACATTTAAAGAAGTTCTCAGCTTCATCTTCTAATTGCTCTGTAGATTTGAGGGGCACAGACAAATTAATATTAGCAGATATGTGCTCCCTAAATATATCCCAGTTGGTACGTTGTGTAACTAGTCTGGGGGGATTTTCTTTAATTATTATCGTGTCACTAATTGTGAGAACTATTGCCGAGTGATCTGACATGAGACTTCCACAGTCTTCGACGTGAATGAAGTTGCTTGATATTCCTTTTATTACAAAGAAATCAATCAGATCTGGAATTTTTGCTGTATCTGAGGGCCAGTAGGTAGGTTTTCCAGTGGAGTAGAAATCACTACGTGTTTTTTTCGCGGCAGTGAATAGCTCTCGGCCCTTGGTTGTTGTTAAACGGGAGCCCCAGTACGTATTTTTTGCATTGAAGTCACCACCAATGACAAAGTTTGATCCCAAGCTTTTAAATAGAGATGCGAAGTCCTCTTCTTTAAGACTGTAGCGCGGTGGGCAATAGATAGCTGCTATATTGCATTTTTTGCTATTTACTAAAACTGTTATAGTGGAGACTTGCATACATTCTTCTTGAATACTTTGCTGCACATAGTGACTAATGGCATTCTTGATAAGGACAGCTGACCCTCCTCGTGGTCTTCTAGATGGGTGGTCAGCACGATAGCACTCATATCCTTTGACTTTAATGTGAGATGACTGTGTGAAGTGTGTTTCCGATAAAAGACATATATCTATTTTTTCTTGGTTCAGGAAAATATCTAGTTCTGAGACATGCCGCTCAAGTCCATTCGCATTCCATGCTGCTATTCTAAATGTATTTTGTATCTTCATGGTTTTTTCAAGGACGGTTTAGGTTTAATACTCTTTTCGAGTGTGGCTACTCTTTCAATTAAGAGTCTGTTGGTATGCTTTTGTTCATTTAGCATTTCGAACATCAAGGTAAGCATTTTGTCGACAGATGAATTCGTATTATTGCCACTCACAACACTGGCGTACGACATAGTATTACTATTAGCATGAACTTTGTGTACGATGCTAGTTTGGTTTTTTTGAGTGTTATTAGATGAACTTTTTTTGTCCGAATTTCCAGGATGGGGATTTTTTGCTCGATCTTTGATTTTTTGTAACTCCTTAGCAACTTCACACCCACGATAGTTGGCTGGATGGGCATCGCCGCAGTTTATGCATTTCGGGTTCACCTGTTGAGGGCATGACGTGGTATCGTGCTTACCTGCACATTTAACACACCTAGTTTCTTTTTGACAATAGGTTTTTGTATGATTGAATCCTTGGCAGTTTTTACACTGCGGGATGAGATTCGTCGTTTTTCGCAGAGGTTCAATCTTGACCCTCATGTCCATGATCGTTTTAATATCATAAATTCTATTGATATCCTCGGTGTTGTCAAAGTTGAGGATGAAAAGAGGAAGGCTCCTCTTTACCAGCACCGATTCTCCCTTATCATCAACTTCTCTAGTTTTCTTTATAAGGTTCACTGCATCAGTTATTTTGTAACCTTTTCCCTTGAGGTCACTCACTATATCATCAGCCTCGCACGAGTGGTGCAACCCTCTTGCAACCACTTTAACGGGTCGCGTGTTTTTATCCTCATATGTGTACCATTGGAAGTTCTTATCTTTCAGCCCAGTGGTTAGTTCCCGGTATGAACCGCTGTCTGGCGCGAAAATTTTCCAAACATTATTTGATAATGCCTTGACACTACATTGCTTTGAAGTTATTGTTTTAATCAATTGATGGATCACACTGTAGTCCGCTACTCCAGTGACTGTAATCGGAGGCGGGCGTTCTTCCTTTTTAGTTTTATTACTCTGTGTAGTTTTGGATCCAGCCTTGTTTGTATCTGGCCTGCTAGAAGGACCAGCTACTTCCGGGGAAGAGGTGGCTTTACGCTTTTTGCGGCTTCTTTTCAGAATCCAATCGGTTTCCCTTGCAAGTTCTTCATCATCTGTATTATATTGAATAGGAACTTGTTGGTGAGTCTCCTTGTTATTAAGTTCATTTTTTTTCTTTATGTCTTCCAATTCCTTGGTGACAGATTTCATTCTAATTTGTGTATGGTTTACATACTCACACAAGCGTAGAATGCAATCGTATAATTCGTTGAACGATGAATTGACTTTGTCGTCTTGTTGTCGGTAGGTTTGGGTTCCCGTTCTGTGTTGCGCAAGCCATAGTTTGGTTTGAACGTAATACGAATCCCAATCCGCGGGCTCCTCCGTCCCGTCGTTCATCGTTGTTTGGTAAACATTCACGGCACACTGTAAACTGTAAACATTCACAAGAGCTCTGTCCGATAGATGGTTACCGTTCGGTGGTTCGCGAGAGACTGTACACTTCTAGTGATTTTGAGGGAGAATTTCTGGCTGATTTGTGGAAGGCAGGCTGTTGGTATGGTAGTGAAGAGGTGTGTTAGCTGTCGGAAAACTCAAGCCCTACCACTGCAGGTTCCAACGCCCCCCCTACCAACCGATCGAACAGCCGCTTCAGCGACTTACCAGATCACTGGAGTGGACCTGGCTGGACCACTTTTCTTGAGAGATAAAGGGAAAGCCTGGATTGCTATTTTTACATGTGCAGTCTATCGAGCCATCCACCTTGAGCTGATCCTATCCTTGAGCACTGGAGCCTTCATCCGAGCACTCAGACGTTTTATCGCCAGGAGAGGTCGTCCAAAGGTGATTTATTCTGACAACGGTACGAACTTCGTCGGACTGGACAATCTATTCGGCAAAATTGACTGGGAGTTAATGGAAAGAGAGTGTAGTCTGCAGAGGATCCGCTGGAAGTTCAACCCACCAACAGCATCATGGTGGGGAGGCTTCTGGGAGCGAATAATAAGAGTGTTAAAGGATCTCCTAAAGAAGAACCTAGGACAGGCGTCGTTGGAGCAAGAAGACATGTCCACACTGTTGTGTGAATGTGAAGCGATTGTGAACAATCGCCCCCTGACCTATATTTCGGACAAGGCTGACGAATTGACTCCCTTGACACCGTCCATGTTCATTCAAAGCCTAATGGGAAACGAAGTGAGTGATTTGGACCAACTTGAGTCTTCTTGTTTGGGCAAGAAATGGAATTATCTACAAACTGTCCGTGAGGGACTCAAGAACCGATTCAGCAGGGAGTATCTTGGGATGTTGAGGAATGCAAAGCCTAAGAGAACTGACCCATTAGAAGTCGGAGACATCGTCTTGATTGGAAGCGATAATAAACGGCGTTTGGAATGGCCTTTGGCAAGAGTGCTAGAGTTGAAACCAGGACGTGATGGTGTCACAAGATTGGCGAGACTTCTAACCAAGAATGGTGAAATCCTTCGCCCCCTACAAAGGATTTATCCTCTGGAAATACATAGTGAACCTGTAGACCATGTTGAGGCTCAACAGGAAGAAGCTCCTTCTGTAAATGACCTACACACTCTAGATCCCATTGTCAATCTCGAGTCACCTAACAGACAAGATGATTCCCTTCAAGATTTGGAGTTTATCCATGACGTATTGCTGACAGAAGATAAAATGCAAGAATCAACTCGAAGTGGTCGACTAGTCAAGCCTCGGAAAATATTAGATTTGTAAATTTAGTTAATTACTCATTGAAAATATTGCCTAATTTTTATTTATCTAACTTGGGATTTTGGCTGTAATTCTGATTGTGATTTAAGATTTTAAAGTTCCTTCCGAAAGAAGGTTTTACTATTTGGTTTGTATTGTTATTCTCGTTTTGAATAGATGTTGCACTAGTCTTTAATTTCGCTAATTAATTTGTTATCAATTAATTAGCAAAGGTGGGAGGATGTTGGGTTTTATTATCCATACCGATTTCGAGTGTTATTGGCAGCCCTGGTTTTTGGGGCAACATTGTTTTTTCGGATCGATAGTTGAAGTGGAAAGTTTGTAGTTTTTGTTTACTTGAGTTGAGTGAAATTTGTTTATTAAAAAGGTGCGTTTTGAAAAGTGCGTGTATTTATTTAATTGCAACCGGTTGGAACAAACTATGTCACAGACATGTTTCTTCTGCTACCTGCCGCAGCCACGGGACAACCTCTCCATTGACTACTTCCTTGTTAGTTTTTTCCATTCTTCCCACGTTTCATGTTTAATGACGATTAATTGTTAATAGTCGACTTTGACGTTCCATGTTTTATTGCTTATGAAAATATACAAGTTCATGTTTACCAGAAAAGTGTCATTTTTTCTTTTAACTCTCATGAACCATTTTTCAGGGTTTAATAACATTTGCGAAAGGTTTAATTACAAGTGCGAAAGGTTTAATTACAAGTGCGAAAGGTTTAATTCAGTTTGCGAAAGGTTTAATTATATTTGCAAAAGGTTTAATTCAGTTTGCGAAAGGTTTAATTCAGTTTGCGAATACTATAGAATCAACAGCTCAGCACACGGCATCGATATGCCCGGAAACTGTAGATAATGTTGGAAGGGGCGGTTATGTTAAAAAGAAGAAGACAAATTCATGACGGCTCGGTCTTGCGTGTACTGTATAACCTGTGCGCCGCAGTGAGGGGAACTATCGTCCGAAACCCGAGTAAACTCATGCCCAGGTTATTTGGACTCCGTGAATCAGAAAAAGAACGTTTCTGTAGGGATTTTTCTAAAAACGGCGAGTATTTCGGTTTATTATTCTGTGAATAACACGCCTATGTCGCTCAGCAAAAAATTGTTATAACACCCTCTCAAAATGTTTTCCTTTACGTTTCAAGGTTTGTAGATTCCAAAAATATTATATCCGTACACCGTACTTTATTTTCGGTCTAAAAAATTCGTTCTTTCGCACCCGGGCTCCATTTGTGTCCCGAAACTTTGCAGCCCGATCGAAATATACCCAAGGGTGTTATGGGTGAAAAATGGGCGTAAAAATAGGGGTTTTGGTGTTTTAGTAACATGAGCTTGTGAGGTATCGTTTTCCGTGTTATTTAGGGCGAGAAGACAGAGTATGAAGTCGATTTGGATATACCAAAGAGTGCAAAATTGAGGTTCTAACGAGGTTTCAGCTCCCAAAATTAATTTTTTATTGTTCAGAAACCTGGGAAATTGTCTGAACAGGAGCCTAATTCGTGTTTTTGGCGGCTAAAATTGGTGGAAATCATCAAGAATAGCTATTTCAATTGTTGCACATGAAAGAAATAATAAATGAACAGCCAGCATTTCTGTAGGTATGTCCAAAATGGGAATAATAAACCCATGTTACGAGGACTTCGCATCGTTTTTCGTTATTCCTTGGATAAAAACCTTCATTTTTCAACCTGAGCAGATCCGCGAGTGTACGAAAAAGCGGGCGGAGACGACGTCCGTCTTCTCCTTTTTCGCCGGATGCCGACGCAAACGGTGGACTGCGGAGGAGGTCTTCCGTTTTCACTACAAGTTCTGCCGAGTAAGCTGTTCCATTCCTTCTACTAACTGGATAATCCGTGAGTTGCACAGGGTAGAAGTAATTTGGGTAAATACCTGTACCTATGCGAAAACGCGAAATCTCATTTCATTAATTTAGTTCATCAATCAGAACTCCCTCCTCACGATACGATGTTTGGAATTTCAATGGTCGCAAATTTTAAGTTGGGTGTCACCCTCGACATATTTCCCAACTTTCATCTTCAGACTGTACAATCAGACGTGTTGAGCGAACAAACACAAACACTGACAGGCAAACTGGGGGACGATCGTCTTTCCCCCATCATAAAAATGAAATTCCTTGATTCTAATAGATGTTCGGACGAATATAAGTACGATTTTATCAATATAGTTGTAGGTACATACCTATAAATCGGATCCCGATTTACCACATTCACTCGGAGTTGTGCAATTTGAATAAAAAAGTAATACCCATGGAAACTAACAATTATTTTCTTAGGTCGGCGGTGTCGACAGCTGAAGAGAACACAGCTCAAGAAATGATTTTCCACAAAATGAAAATCCACAAAGAAGTTCTCAGTCAAATCAAATACCAGCCATGGCCAATGAGGAAAAAAGTAAGTTGGTTACTTACCATTTTCTCAGATTATACCAACCTCAAAATATAAATTAATTTAAAAAACTTAGCGAATTATTACACAACGGTTTATTATTTACTTGTATAGATTCCCCTTCTTCGTAGATCACTTTTTTCTGTGGTCAGTACCATCGAGCTCCCCCAAGGGAAGCCTTAAATGGAGTACCTACTGGAGCCGGCCCGGGAATTGAAGTATCATACAAATGCGCGGGATTCAATAATTCAATCATTAATTATTTGTAGTTATTCATAAACATCAATGACGAACGGCTGGTCGTACAATGCTCCGGGTGGTCTCAAAAAAATGCTTAGTTCAAGATCAATTTAAAAACGGTTAAAAAAACCATACCCTTCTATTGAAAGTTTAAGAGCTACGGCGTTCTGAAAATTTCAACCCCTATTTTTCACCCCTTAAAGATTACTGACAGTAACGCCGAGCTCCCCGGACCAACCAGACCCCAAACGGGACCTGCAAACCAAATTCCATTAAATTTGGTTCATGGAAACAAAGGAAAGTGCGAAGTACGGCAGACGGACAGAAATTTTTTTATTGCATTTTCGGATTCTACGTACCTTAAACAGAAACCATCAAATTTTGAGGGGGTGTTGACATTTTTTTCCCATGCTCGTTTCCAAAGGTTCATTATTGAAAATAATAAACCAAAATTGAATTTAAAAAAATTATTAACTAAGCTTGATGTTGGATAGGTTGTAATTGAATCAAAACCGTACAAAATTGATTTGACAGTACTAAGTAGCAGTGCTACTTGTGCAAGATTCCATGTCATGATATTTGGACAGAGAGTTGATGATGTCATCTCATCCCTACAACTTGCTTTTTTGTGGTTTAGATCAGACTTGTACAAACAGCCAAGGCTTACATAAGAAGGCATGAAGGAGCATTGCAAGAGCGACTCGCTCAGAAAAAGAGCACCAAGGATATTCTGGAACACTTCAACATCATCCTTATCAACGTAAGTTCCATCAAAGGCCCGTTTTTCCGTGTCTCTTGAAATGAGGATTTGGTTCAAAAATTTAATCAAGATTGGTTGATCAATCTTAATTAGATTATTGAAGAATTTGGATGAATTTTTGTTAGTTTTTAACGTTCATGCCCAAGAAACTGCTACAGTGTGGTAGGTTTCCCAAGCCTCTCGAGGTTTAGGTTTAAAATTTGAATAAGTTTTGGTTCATTCTTCATATTTCCTTCAGTTCCTTGGATAAATGAACGAGCTGAAGATGACCTTAATTATACAGGGGCAGGTGCTTTTGTGTTGGGGCACAGATATGACTGAGTTTTTCTTCATAAAGCCGTCAAACGTTTTATGACACAGTACATTCTGGGTTCCTTCCCAGTATTCATAGTGCTGTGGTACGATTCGTATACCTACTTCTGCATGTATTCCAACTTTCGTAACCGCCTACCTGTGTTCGTTCCTTCTGTGAAAATCCAGGTGGAAAATGTCGTTAGACGTAAACTATGTATCTACTAAGGTTTTTCTTATTCCAAACAACCTATCATCTCTTTATCTAACCTTTGATCAACAAAAATCCGATGTTTTATATATTGTTGCATGCAAGCAATGGCACAAAAGCAAACGGGAGCTGGGAAATTTATCCAGTACGATGATCCCTTGGGAAAAACGGATTAAAGAGATCGAATCGCATTTTGGCTCTGTCGTGGCTTCCTACTTCACCTTCCTCAGATGGCTCTTTTGGGTCAATCTCGTTTCTGCACTCGCACTAGTTATTTTCGTATCAGTGCCGGAAGTAAGTGTGTACTATATACAATTATAAATAATTTATAATATAAGTACATAAGAGCCTTGTGCTGAAGATAAGCCCTGACAAGAAGAGCCTTGTTCAGGGGCCCATTCCTAAAGACTTCAACTTCTCACTTTGCAAGTCTTCATTTTGTACTCTTCACTTTGTGAATTATGAAAAATAGGAAAACTTTCTGTTTCTAAAGACTTCGTGCTCCCACTCTGCAGTTCGACTCGAAACGAAGAGTGTTCTGAAGAGTAACCTTCGTTTTGTGGAGTAACCTCCAGTAACTGTTACAGTTTATCGTTGGAAGTTCCGGTCGTTTTATACCGAATCCGATTTCATCAAGTCTTCCGTCTTTCTATACCCCCTAACCACCCCCTAAGTTAACTTACTTGGGATTTGGTTAGGGTGAAACGACTCCCTGAAATTAAGTCGCGCTCAATGAATGCGGCCTACAGAGGGTCCAGCATGTTCAACATCATCATCACCATCCTCTGATGAGAAGTATTGGAAACTTTCCGTTAAAAAAAATTAGGTAGGTTGTAACTTTTTATCCACTAACAACAACAACCTGTCGCTTCCTAACCTCCCAAATGTAGAGTATTTTGATGGCCTCATTGGAGCTAACTTGGATGCTATTATTATGCTTGGCCTCACACTAATTGGACCACCTTTTTAGACCTAATCGAAAGGTTGAATTCTCTTCTTTTTATTGGCAATACCAAACACTGAATTTAACGAAGAAATGAAACCTAAAAACCGGTTTGAAAAGTAAGATGTCATTCTACCGCAGAGTCATTTGGGATTTTGCAAAAATGTTGTAAACTCTTCATTTGAAACGCAGACTCTTCACTTCGCACTCTGCGAAAGATAACCTTTAGGAACGGAACTGTTCAAAACAGGTTAAAACTCTGCAATTCTACACTTTGCATTTCACTCTTCCTCTTCAAATCAAGAGCGTTCCTTAGGAACGGAAATTCGTTCGCAAAGTGCAGAGTGTGGATTTGCAGAGGGGTCTTTAGGAACGGGCCCCAGAGCAGTGTGATGTTTTTCTAATCTTTGGTCGTCTGCAGCTGCTGTTTGCAGACAAGGAAAACTCTGGCGAAAGAAAAGTGCTTCTGTCAGATGAAAAGTCGACATCCACAAATCTGGTGACGCTGTGGAACTTTCAGGGCGTGCTAAAGTACTCTCCCTTCTTCTACGGGTACGTACCACGGATACATCCACTACTAATCTGGCCTAATACCTCCTATCCTTTTATATTGATTTAGTTCACTGTATGGTAAAAAGTATGTTCTAAGCGATAAGCTAATATAGTAGTAGGTAGGTAGCTAAGTTAGTAAAATCACAGGAGTCTGTGAAATATACCAAACAGACGCGCTTTCTTCAGCTTTGTTGACCAAAATGGGTAGGTAGGTAACCCTAGAATATTTTGTTTTTTCAGCACTATTCGCGAGAAAATGTTTTAAAAATATGCGATTATTTTTGTTTAATCCAGAAAAATTCTGTTGTTGATTTCTTGCAGGTATTACACGTTTGAGGAAGAAAATGGCGAAAAGGAGTTTTGGTACCGTCTCCCCACTGCCTACTTTGTTACTGGCCTGGCCGTCTATCTTTACAGTTTCGTCGCAATACTTCGCAAGTACCTACCTATGTTATATTCTGCCTGTTTTCTTTGAATAACTAACAGCACGGGGTTTCCATGTGCAGGAAAGATATTTAGGATAATGTCATTCGTAGTAACTACCTCAAATCATCCACTAGTTCACAAAGATGACATCATCAGTGATGTTCTCAATGAGCCTAGTTGGTAGAAATGGTTACCAGAGCTTTATTAATCGTATACCAGTGTGTCTAGAGAGCTGAAGGAAAGCTTACTATTAAAAGCATAGCAGCATGTTGGTACTTCTATGGAGGAGACCCGACTCAATATGGAATAGGGTTCTTAGGGAAAAGAGTAGTAGGGAAGGAATTCCGAATCTAGTTTGGGGAGTTACGACTGAAGAAAAGAGTTGGTATAGTATGCCGTACTATGGGGAAAACTATAGTCAACAAAATGTGGCATATCTGTGCATACGCTGATGATATAGCTGTAACAAACAGGAGTTAAGAGAGGTGGTTGAAACCCTTGACAAAGAGGGGGCCCCTGGTGTGTGGGGGGGGGGGGGGTTGAACATTAACCAAGACAAAACGACGTATGGTTTCATGAGCTGATACCAACCACGATCACGGCCAACTCAGTTTTCTGGTTATAGGAGAGCTCAGATTCGAGGAAGTGAACAGTTTCACGTATCAGGGATCGACTGTCACCAGCAACAGTAACATTTCCACAGAGATAGGACGTAGAATTATGCTGGGAAACGGGGCATTCTACTCCAGTATTAAACTGTTCGAATCAAGACTGCTGTCTAGGGCTCTGAAAACGAGGTTATACCTGGTTAGACCAGTGATCTGTTATGGAGCCTAAGTGTGGACCTTCACGAGCACTGACGCAAGTTGAGACCGTACCATCATACAGACTCATGCGATAGCATTAAAGATATCAAGAGCGAGGCTCTGGATTGCTTTGCCACTGGGTGGCCCTTCCTACTCTGGCTCGCTTCAGAGGGGCATTAGCCACACAAAACACTAAATGACCGTCCTTTCTTCGTTTCATTGCTTTCTTCTTTCCTTCTCTTCACTCTTTGACCCCTTTCTACTACACCCCTTCTTTACCTGGAAGCGAGTTTTCCTGCTACATACTGTTTAAGTGTCAGAAAAAAATTTACTTTTCTGTGCGCCATAAGAATCCGCTGTCTGCTATATGATCTGTACTTACTTATATTGATTTTTTGTGTTTTCCTTTTCAATGATTTTACTAAAGTGAATCATATTATTGTTTGGGACTCCACACTAGGTGGGGCTTGTTGTGGTAGCATAATAATAAATAAATAAATAAATTTGAAAGGAAGGTTATAAGAAGAATTTATAGCGCAGTATATGAGAGGGGCGAATCCCAAGCAATGAAGAGATAGAAAGGATTTTTGAAAGTAAAGGTCGTGCGTTTCATTAAAGCCAACCGGATTCGGTGGCTCGGACACCTCGAGAGAATGTCCAACGAAAGATTCGCTAAGATGATGTGGAGACTTAGGATTGAAAGGAGAAGGCGGTGGGGGCGACCGAGTAGTAGATGGTTGGATGATGTGGAGAGGGACTATAGATGCATGCGAGAAACTGGCGAAGCAAAAGGCAAGGCTCGAGATCGCCGGTCCTGTAGCGCCTGGGAGTTAGTTGTTATGGGGAACTTTCTTATAGTATTGGTAAAATTCCAACTACTAAAGGGTTCAAAGGGATATAAAACTAAAAATAATCTCAATCTTTGTTAGGTTCAGTTAAAGATGGAATTAACATTTAAGATAAAGAGGGGTTGTTCTAGTGGTTTTGAGTATTGAAGTCAAACTGGTAGGAAATTTAGAGAGAGAATAGGGGAGTTGAAAAGGATTTGAGGGCGAGTCTGCCTTTGCAAGTCATTTGAGCGAATCTAGTCATGGTTATTTTGGTTTAATGGTTGAACAGGGTTGATTTGACAGGTTTTTGGTACCTACCAGTACAAGTGTGAAAAATTTGCATGGACTTGTATGCCCTGGTAGCCATATCTCTTCACCACTGATGCAATCAGAGGTCAAGTGAAGCCTGAAACAGTTGGGTTATATGAACACAAAACCATTGATGTCTCAGATTTGAATAACCGGCTGGCCAATAAATTGTGACACCCTAGATCGATTTGACGGTTATTGAATTTATTGATTGTTCTCAATTTTTTCGGCTCAAAGGGAAGCGCGGTGGATCTACTTAACATTTTCTCCGTTATTGCGTTCATTTTTGTAATCCCTTTCACTTTGCCCCACCCACTTCAGCAGCCAATCAGAATCGACCTCCTTTCACTTCTGGACCCTCTGCCTCTCTCTGATGTACACTTAGTTATTGTTTGTTACTGACGATGGTTTGATCTCTTAAACTGATATAACAGTTTATTTTTTGCTTAGGTCGTGGAAATGGACAACATTACGTTACATAGGTAATATCGACATTTGTCGGATAAAGACGGGAGAAGAAGAAGAGAAGGGAGAAAGATTTGGTAGGTAGTTATGGCAATTATCTTGGAATGATTTGGTGTTATCATTCTAGGATGGCTGAAAACTCGAGGCAAAGTAAACTGTCAGAGAAAGAAGATGAGTGCATATTTTCATGGAAGATCTTTACGGCGTGGGACTACATGATTGGGAACGCGGAAACCGCACACAACCGGACAGCTTCAATCATTTTAGGCTTCAAAGAGGTTCTACTGGAAGAAGCTGAAAAGAACAGAGAAGACGGAAGAAAGTAATTTGATTGGATTTCCGTTACATATGATCTAGTCATATCAGCATTATTAACACCAATAAATTAATGACAAGTTTTCTCGAGTTCAGTAGGAACATTACATGTAGGTAGGTATCTCGTGGAGATATTTCAGGTAAGACGAGGTGGAAATTATATCAAATATTGGCATAAACTGATTGGTTTTCAAGTATACAATTATCTACCTGTATGATTCCTAGGTGGAGGTACAAAATATAGAAAAACCAATAACTAACGTGGTGCACAATGCCCTACGCAGCCTCATGTCAAATGTCAGCATCCTTGGTTGGTTAAGAGAGTAATTAGAGGAACAGGACTACGAGTATAAACATGAAATATTGAAGAATGTTGGAGTAGAATTAGGGGATGAAAACGTTGATTTTGTAAAGGAGAGCATGCGAAATTTTTCTTTCAGTTGGAAGATGATGGCTTTGCGGTCCCTGGCACATTTTGTCGTCCTCTGCCTCATCGTCACTTCCGTATACGCCGTTGTGCAGGTTGTGCAGCGGTCTATGGAGCCAGGGGCCGACAAATCGTGGCTCCGTCAATCCGAAGTTACACTAGTTTTTACCATAATTGGCTCTATTTACCCCATGCTCTTTGACGCTATCAGCTACGTTGAGAGGTATCACCCCAGAAAAGCTTTACGAATGCAGTTGGCCAGGTGAGAACTTACGGTGAATCCAATACACATGTGTACACATCTTCGAGTTTGTTATGGGGTGTTTGTTACGAGGTTATTATTTTGTAATATGGTGTGAAACAACGTTATTTTTATTTATGTTATGTATATAACCACCCATAACCATACTTTTACCACTGGCATAATCTAAACCATCCCTAAGACTTTGAATTGCTCGTACACATCCCAGGCTCTGGTCGATCCATCAGAGAAACTTACTTACCTGTGTAGGTGTTACCGCACAAACGAAAAGCCATCTGGTTGACCACACCAAGGTCGTTTGCAGTATCCGTAAGAGCTCTGGTTCTCAACCTAAAGAGCAGGTGACCAGTAGGAATGGAGAAAGCTTTGCCGCCATTTGCATTCAGGCATTGAAACTTGTTCCGACAAAACTTTGAATATGCTGTCTCAGTTTCAACAGCCATTGTGACAGCCAACGGCTTCACGGCATTCTCATTTCCTGTTGGTCATCTGATAGTAAGGTTACGTTTGGGATATGTTACAATGAGAAAAAAATTTTACATTTCATTCTTCAATTTCAGGATAATGGTTTTGAACCTCCTCAACTTGTATTCATTCATTTTTGCAACGTTCTCACAAATCCATAAAATGGTGAGTGAAAACGGTTACTGCCAAGTACCTGATAACCCTACCATGGTAGTCTACTTCATTAACTGCAATACGACTAATTAATTTCTCATCCTTTTCATTTCAGTCGGAAAGGTCACTTGAGCTGAAACCCAAAAATAACACGTCTCGTTCAGCAAATCACATTTTGACAACTACAGAGGCGCCTTTGAGTAAAAATACCGAGCCTGAACCAGCGCCCGAATGCTACAAGATGCCTGTCGAGTGCAGTTCTTCAACTATTTCGCCTATAGGATTAGCGACGTTGCTCATCGCCAATCTGTCGCTCCCAACAATCCCATCGAATGGTAGCTCTCAAACCGACGTCCCAGCATTGCAGAACTCTTCATGGGCACAGTATAATTTTTCAACTGAAATCCCTCTGTCAACAGACAACGTCACCAAAGTGACTGAAGACTTTTCTTGGGCCGACGTGGAGAACAGGGAGTTCTGGGAGACTGTTGGAATAAACGTAACGGAGGATCAGACCATTGGCAGTGTCAATATCACTGCCGCGTTATTCAATTATACTTTGGACAGATTCAATTCGACGTTGATTTATGAAAACGAACATTCAGAATTGAATTTGTCGTCCACCCCAATTCCTTATGATTCTGACAGTGATCCGTATTCGAGCGGATCTACTGTGAGGGAGATGGAGGTACCTGAGAGCACCACGGATGGGTTCACTGTTCTCAGTACCAGCCAGCATGGCTGTTTTGTCGTCAGGTAGATATTACCTACATCATACTCCATTTATTGGTAGGTAGGTACCTATGTACTAGTGGGTAGTCTGAACAATCTCTCGTACTGATTTTATAATTACCTATCAAATTTTCACCATTACCTCTTCATACTCCATTTATTGGTAGGTAGGTACCTATGTACTAGTGGGTAGTCTGAACAATCCCTCGTACTGATTTTATAATTATCTATCAAGTTTTCACCATACTTAAGTAGGTATGTAAGTAGCTACCTACCTAATTCAGGTCCTTGGACCAGTCTTGACTCCATAACATTTCTAAACTCCGGCTAATTAAACCTGTAGACCCCACCAAAGTTAGCTGTTTTTACAGCGCAATAATTACCTTTGCCATGGTGCAGCTCCTCGGCACCAGTGCGGCATAAATTTGGTATACAGCGCCCGTCAAGTAAACCTACATATTTTCAACTCTCAAGACCTGAAATCAGTTGGTCAAGTGACCCCACTCCTTGGTGTGAAAATAGGTTCTTTCCAGCAGACAGTCCTGGACTGTTCTATCCAAGCCACGCCCCTTTTTGTGTGTTTGGGCAGCGAACTGGTCTTGCATCGGACAGACAATCCAGGACCGTTCGGGACTAGTCCTGACAGTCCTGGATTGTTTTTGGGACTGTTGATCCTGCACGTGCGCATTCGATGCTTCAACCGTCAGCTTATGTGGAAGGTTTCAAATTTCAAGGCTTCAGGTTATCCGTTCGGAATCATGAGCGCCTGTTCAGACAGACACAGTTCTGAACTCACTGGACGATTCTATCTGGTATTAGGTACCTACCTACCAACCCACTTAATTTAACTTATGTAACATTATTTTTAGATGTACGACTCCAACTATGGACACAGTGACGGACAGGGTGTCCACTTCGACCACGGTTAACGGCATGCAATCCACTTCCAGTGGTAAGTGGATATTATTATTACATAGGTAGGCTTCGTTTAAATTACATGGTAACTAGTTCTTAGTTTTATAGCTACTTCGTAATTATTTATATACTTACATTCTGAACGTTATTTTGCCCCATTAAGGGGTAACGCTTCCAGAACCTGATGCGCCTGAGGCAGACATGTCCAAGTACACGAGTTCTATGAGTATGAAAACCAGAAGAGAACTGAGGGAATTGTGCTGGGAAACGATGTTTGGCCAAGAACTAGTCAAACTCACAGTTATGGACTTGGTAAGATACCTGATGTGTTCAAGGATTGAGAAGATTCTATCAAGGTAGCGGAAGCATTGTCATCACTAAGAGGAAAACGTATGTTGTCCTCGAAAATCGAATATAAACCAATTAGCTGTCTGTCCACAAATAATTTTAACGTGCAGTAGGCAATTTTCGTGGGTTAAAAATTCTTTTTTTTTTGCCAAATTCTGTTCAGTTCCACGGAAATTGACACTTATGACCACATAATGTGGTGTTTATGTCGATAAGTCGAGGCAGAAAATGAGTGTGAAATTTGAATTTCTGAGTTCCCACTTCAGTTTCTCCCATGTGGTTGAGAATAAGGTAAGGGAACCTGAACTCAAGAGTTCCAGAACCTCTCCCGCAGGAATCCAACTACCAGCCTTTCATATATATGATGACATTGATCTGATTGAGAAGAATAACACCTCATTCAGAACTGAAAGCAGCTGCTTTAGAGACAATACCCCCCAACAGACTGGCTGCACGTCTACCCTGATGATTCAGTAGATAGAGCCGTAAGGAATGTGGGTGCTGGCATCTGCGATTTTTGAGATCAGCGAGCCCGTTGGATCAAAGGCCTCTAACTTTGATGGTGCAATCACGGCTATAATGCTTGCCATGCATGAGATAGAGGGGCAGAAACTGGATGCAGGGTTATATTTGTCAACTACCAGGCTGCCATACTTGCACTCGGCACAGTACGGCCCTCTGCAAGATCACAGTTAATAGAAGATTATGCACTCCGTGAGTGTATGTGGTGGTTTAAATCACCTTATATGTATGCTGAGCCACTGTGGAGTGGGAGGGGGGATGAGGAGGCACATTGGTTGGCTAAACAAGGTGCCAAAATGGCCCAGCCGGACTCACCTCAAACCCTGCACACAGCCAAGCGGGAGATGGCAGCTGTCGTAAAATGCCGTAACAAGGAAACTGTGGAGGTGGCGAGTGCTGGGAATCACTGGGAGATCCCACTTTCTCCCAAGGAATATTTCAGTGTGTCCCTGTTCAGGATGGTTACCAGCCATGACTGCCTCCAAAAGCATTTATTCAGGATGGGGTAGACGACACGCCGATATGTCCATTGTGTAACCTGGAGGACATGGACGCCCGTGCTCAGCACTGGATGAGATGTGGGTCCACAACAGAGGAGATGACGTGTGAAAAGTATTGGGCAGCAAGATGTCAAATGAACTCAGACGGCCTTAGTATTTAAAAAAAGAGTTCCCACTGGAAATGATGTATCACGTGAAGTAGTTCAGTAACTCAAATCCCACTTAGAGCGCTAGTGCATCACTTTAAACGATGCACAGAACAGAAAATTTATAAATAACTTAAAAGTCCTCAAAATCAAACCGAGGGGAGGTTCACGAAAGGTCACAGCAAAGGTTCTAGAGGGTGTCAGGAAGTTTTGCCATTTCTGATGTTGGGTTGTTGGCAGCATTGAGAACTCGCCTCCAAAGCTTTGCTCGGCCTCCTTGGGCTAACAGCCAATCAGATGTCAACATACTATGATACTCATTTCTTGCCAAATTCTTACTTTTAATCACCCTAATTTTAAAAAGACAACTTATTTTTGAAAATCGACTTCAAACTACCATTTTTCCAAGAGTTCTGAGTATTTTTTCCAAAAAAATAGTTTGACGGAAATTCCCCACTGAGTGAGTTGATGTGTGTTGCCTTGAAGTTTAATAAATCCATAAGAAATAGGTAGGTACCACACAAGTAGTTACCAATCAAATGGAATTATTTTTCATAGGTAGCGACGGTTTCGTCGATACTAATGATGGACTTCTTCAGAGCTCTGTTCGTCCGAGTGATGAACCATTGCTGGTGCTGGGACTTGGAGAAGACTTTCCCTCTTTACGGAGACTTCAAGATCGCAGAGAACATCCTCCACCTCGTCAACAACCAGGGTATGGTCTGGATGGGCATGTTTTTCTCGCCTCTCCTCCCTCTGATCAACATCATCAAACTGGTTGTAATTCTGTATATGAGGTAAGTTCTTTGCAAACCAGGTTCCCTCAGTGACACCCTGATACATTTCTGTGCCTTATTCTAGTCAGTTTTTATGTAACGAAAGAAAGACCCAGGGGACAGGTCAGGTAAGGTAAGGTAAAAAAAAGCACCAGTACCATCCAGGACTGAAAGAACTGTGTCTGTCCGAACGTGCGCTCATGATTCCAAACAGATAACTTGAAGAATTGTAACCTTCAACATAACCTGAACGTGGAACCATTGAGTGCCCCTGTGCAAGATCAACAGTACTCGAAAAAATCCGTGACTATGTTCGGACAGACAGTCCTGGACCTTTCTATTCAAGCCACACCTCTTTTTTTCAACTCTCAAGACCTGAAACAGTTGGTCAAGTGGCGCCACTCCTTGGTTGATAATAGATTCGTTCCGGCAGACAGTCCTGGACTGTTCCAGGCCATTCTATCCAAGCCACGTACCTTTTTATGTGTTGGGCAGCGCCAGAACTTGTCCTGGATCGAGATTTGGCTGTTCGGACACAGTCCAGAACGGTTTGGGACTAGTTCTAGCTGTCCTGGATTTTTGAGGACTAGGTAGTGATCCTGCATATGCGCACTCGATGCTTCTACCTTCAGCGTATGTGGAAGGTTACAATGCTTCAGGTTATTCGTTTGGAATAATCTTCTGCCTTCGGGCAGACACAGTTCTGGACTCAACCCTGGGCGGCTCTATCCCCTGATTTCCAGAACACAGTTCCATCCGGGACTGGTCTAGGTCCGATAAACCAAGAGTTGAATCAGTGGAACATAAAACGAAACAATTTAATGACTATTCTAGTGTTCAAAGTAGATAGAAATTAATATTATAATAAGTAACCTACTTCTCGCCTGTTACTGTTGCCACATCATTTTGCATCAGGAAGGTACCTGTTCAAGACTACCTACTGTAGTTTAGAGGAGAGAGCGTTAATATGCTCAAAATATCTCACTTTTTGTAGTGGGTGTCGACTCCTGATGCTTTTACCTTAGTTTGGTACAGGTTCCACTGTAAGCTACACTAAAACTTCTAGCTCACATCCTAGAAGGTGATGTCAGAGCAGGGAAGAGACTTGTGATCTGATAAATTTCTACATAAATCTTCCGAAATATTCTACCCAAGAGTACTGGGAAGGTCCGATCCAGAGGCCTGATAGTTTCTGGGATCGGTGTAGCAGCAAAAGTGAACGGTTTCTTGATACATGTTGGCCAAATAGTATGCCCGATCATTTCATATTTCACCTGGTTTCCTGCTACTTAGTTCAACCTTACACATTATTCTACGAGTACTTGTCAGGTTCTGAAGCTTGCCTCATCTCTCATCTACTATAAGTAAAGCGAGCATACCATCAACAAGCAATTACAGTTATGCTGGAATGATTCAAGTGAGGGAATTCCAGTGTTGTGTGATATTGGGTTAAGTAAAATTATGATTCAAGTATAACTGGGCAGGGGACGAAGGTGGGACATGATGGAGTTGATGACCGGTGATGATGCATAGTAACTGGTCAAAACATATCAATAAAATCGCACACATTTGATAATTATGTGCCTAGCCTTCTCAGTGAGTAGGATGGCAGGGATGAAAGAATGTACCAATTCTGAATGGACACGATGTGATATGATTGGATTTTTCCGATCCACCAAAGATCCTGGGCTGTGATGACGTGCAACATCCCGCACGAAGTCGTATTCAAGGCCTCCCGCTCCAACAACTTCTACCTCGCCCTGCTCCTCACGATGCTCTTTCTCTGTGTTCTTCCTGTCAGTTATGCCATCGTCTGGATACGACCATCATGGCACTGCGGCCCATTCTCAAACTACCGACATATTCACCACCTGTTCACTGGCACTTTGAAAAAGGTGAGACACAAGTTAGAAGAAACATTAAGGGCGGAATTCATAGTCCTCATTTTATTAAAAGTAAATGCTTAAGTGAACAAATAAGGAAGCAATGTCCTCTTGGGCTATCATAGTCAGTGATAAAGGAAATGCTTAAGTCGTCCTTTAGCATTTCCTTTATTCCTATTTCATAGACAATAAGTAAAGTAAAATCGTTACTTTCGGGCCAAAATAAGTAGAAAAAAACTGAAGTACGTCGAAAGATACATTAAGCATTTCCTTATTGATCGTTTGCACTGTTCTCTTTTCATTCCTGTCACCTTTTCGGTGTCATCGTTATCAGCATTCTCGTTTCTTTTCCCAAGTAGGTATTCGGGTTTTTTGTTTTGATACAATGGATTACGAAATTCTGTCAAGTTCGACGTAACGGTGATTCGGGTGCCCAAAAGGTTCATTCGTGATGCAGCGAACCCTCTCGAATTCTTTTATTTTACTTTCAGGAGTAAAGTATTATTTTTATTTAAGCCAGGACTATGAATTCGGCTCTAAACCTATGGATACCTATACCTAAAACTGCAGTGATCTTGAAAATACAGGAATGTTTGATGACTGTTGTCCCAAATTTGGAGATAGTTCAGTGTGATCCAATGGCAGCTGAAACTCCAGAAGACATACTAAACAGATCTTTCAACTCTCAAATCTTGTAATATTTATTGGACCCAACTGCCTTCTGTTGCAGATGATTCCAAAAGCAATGCACAAAGTTCTGGACTACATCGCCTCTCCCGGTATCGTCATACCCCTCCTCATGCTCCTTGTTCTCATTATCTACTACCTGATCTCCCTAACAAACGCGCTTAGAGAGGCCAACAACGATTTGAAGGTAAATTTGTTGAAACTGATACATCTAATGAACTTTTCCAGAGTCAAGATAAATATCACAACGTATCTAACGTTAACGTTTCCATTAAGTAGATATTCGATACATTAAAAGCTATCGTAAGGTGATATGCATGCTACCACATAGTTGACACTGATTGTACTTCCCCAAATTCCAAGATAAGAGACTACAAACAGTCATATCCTCACTTTTATCAGGAGTGCGATCCAATTAAATGTTCACCACCTTTCTAAGATAGGTAGCTTCATTCTTAGTCAAATAACGGTAATTATACGTTCCGTATATTGTTAATTATAAGTCCCTGGGTCAAGATATCAAATTATACACAAATCGATAATTATACAATATCGATGTTACCATCACTTCTGGGGAGTAGGCTGCACGAGGTAAGTGAATGTTATACCCGTACGTATCTTTAAATATGTGGGACTTGAAGGAAGTATTTCGCGATATTATCAACGATTGCAGTGCCGTAAAATTTTTAAAAGCTAGACATATCATCCCGTCTAGGTACCCAGATAATTTCTCCTGCCGTACTAGCATTGGCGATCATCCCTGCTATTATCAATTCGACATAATTGGTTATTCCTATTAATTTTCAAAGTGGCATGTACCCACTACCTGTTGCTCGTCGGTGGCCACTCTTATCCCGCATGTTTCAGGAAGTGTGAGAAGTGTCTCCCAGAGACATGTGGGAGACACCCAACATGTACGCATAATATCCATATATAGAGAAGAGTATCCATTTGTATATCTGATTTACCTCACTTGTGAGATGTGCGTCTCTTTTTCACATTAAAAAGTACATTAACTCGTATACTAAGAATGTTTTAATTGAAACACCCAAGCTCGTAAGAGCTTTAACAGGAAGATAATATCTTGATATACCTATCAATAAACTGATATTATAGATAAAATATCAATTGATATTATCAATAAACTGCCTTGAAATAGCATAAAATGGAAATAAGTACACCATTCGATAAATACACCTACCCAATAAATTGAAGCCAAGCAACGGTTACTAATGATTTATTTCAACTTTTCTGAAGTAGGAACAATAATATTTTAATTTTAAATAGTGCGTCTCTATTAACTGAACGAAAATCTTGAAACGTATAACTTTACCGAGCAAGCTGAGTAATAAGCGAAGCGCACATTTCAAAGAACTCCATCGTGTGGTGGCCCGTGCATTGCTGATACGAGATGATGTCGTTGGTGTCTACAGGGACGGGTTCCTCTTCGTTTGTTAGGGACTTGAAGTCCAGAAGGTAACTTTTGTAGTCCACTTGGTAGAGCTGTAGGGACATTTTTGTGAATTCTTCCTCCAGATTGGGGCGCTTTGAGCGCACACGGACATGATAAGGGTTTATCACTTTCCATTCGAAATCCAGAGTTTTCATGGCTCGATACACCTGAAATGAGCATATTAGTGTTTTATTTTCAACGACAACAAACAGCCTGTCAAATCCGTTAGGTGATCTAGTTGTACCTATATAACAAATCAGGAGTGCAAACCACAGTTGTGTAATGAATGACCATTGAAAATGCCATTGGAATCGATTGATTGATTTTATTAAATCTGCAGCGCCCTGTCTGGTGCCTGTTGTACCCTTCTCGCGAATTTCAATAACTTGCAAGTCTGCCGCGATACCTATACAGAGTTCCCACTCCCCGACAGTGTCAGCACTTTCTGTGAAGGATTTTCATCGTCTAAATGCATGTGTGGCTCTTCCATCAAGGGTAGGTAAGAGTGGAAATCTCCATACAACCACCCATTATTTCCCCATACCTTCCGCCATGTTCGCTCTCTTCGACATTTATGCATATTGTACAAACTCTCTCACTTTTTTAAGACCCCCAGGTGTGTAATCAGGGGAATTGTGCTCACTTAGATGTTATAAGCTCATTCCATACGCCCTGACGAGGTTGACACAGTCCTTATTTGGACTGGCAACATGTACAAACCACCATACTGTTCACTAACTACCACAAGTATACCAACCTCATTCATAATATCAACTGGTTTGCTCTGCGAGCGGATCCCGAGATGCCACTTTGCCCGTTTGACGGGTGTCCGTCCAGTTTCACCACCTCCTTCTTTGTTGAGCGACGTCAGAGCTCTGTCCCGCACGGCCGGTGCGATCCTCTCCGGATGAGGTCTGATCGGACTTGGGTTGAGCTGATTGGGACTCAGCGTCACTGGGGGAGGACTACCAGCCACGTAGAAATCCTTCAGCTCGGCTTTGGCCGCCTCGTCGGCGATACGCTTGTTGTCGATAATGAGATGGTAAGCAATGCTAAGTTGATCATGGGCGTCCCCTGAGAATGGATTGGTATAATATTAGTTATAGTAAATAAATACTGCTACCATGCATCTGTGAAGAACATACCAGAAATCTAAAAAGACTTGTTCAATAATTATTATTCGTTTCAACCAACCGCTCCAGCAGATCACTTGATCAGAACGGCACCCAACAAATTAATTCTTCCCAGCAATTCCCACAGATGTTTCAACTAGTTGGATTCTAGGGCCCCTTTGTTTCATTCTAGAGAAAACAGAATAGAAGTTAATATCTGGGCTATTTCACCTAATCAGAATTCTATCCCATGGTGAATACTTGACTCATCGGGCTCTATTCAGATTTCAGCACGGAAGGGTGTAGAACAACAAAGAGGCATAAACATCTCATGAAAATAGGGTAGTGTGCACACTTGCCAGCTCAAACTTGTCAGACCCACAGATGCTCATACGAGCACTTGAATATGTGCATGATAGTGCGAATAGAACAGAGTTCTGTATCAGACTCCCTTAACTGACTGAAGCCGGATTCGTATTACTGACCACTTGAAAAAGGACGATGGCAACAAGAACGTGAAAATCCATGTTCTACGGGATCCGAAATCCACATCAACTTCCTGATTAAGCGATGATAACTTTGCGAATGGGTTTAGTGAGACCTACAATACCAGTTGGGCTGATAAGATTCAGCGATTGTTTTGAAACAAGACTTCAACAAAGGACTATAGGAAAACTAGTGCATATAACAAATCCTGTGCATATTGTAACGGTGTGCTAACCTGTGGGAGGTTACTGCAATTGCAGTAACAAGTTCTGCACAGTCGCCTCATACAAAGTTTGGCTTAAACTGTGTTCCTGCACTCCGAGTGATGCACTGAGTTCATGTAATTTCACTCTTCCAGTGGCAGCAGGGTCTTGCACTGAACTTGAATGGTAACAGCCCTCTGCCATGCCCTCCCTAACTTTTATTTCTCCGCTGTATTCTGACTTGATCACTAGCCTCTGTCGACCCGCAAACTCCACATCACCTGCTCATCAGGTTATTTGTTGTATTGTTGTTGTTGTTTGGTTGTATGGTATTGTCATTGGTTTTCACGCTACTACGCACCTAGCGCTGTTTATAAGAATAGTTCTCAACGTTCCAGCTATTCAGTTCATGAACTGATGATATTCTGAAATCATCCCCACTTTTAATGTAGCCTGGAACGTACCTTTTACCTTTCATTTGCCCGCGTTACTGAAAAATTCAACTTGAGTTAGAAAAACGCTGCAAAGCCCTTGTCACATGGGTTTATTATTCTGCTGGACATACTTACAGAAATTTTGGCTGTTCATTCATAGTTTCTTTCATGTGCAATTATTGAAATAGCTACTTTTGATGGTTTCCACCAATTTTGGCCCCCATAAACTTGAATTAGGCTCCTATTTTTCACACTTTGACCATTGGTACTGCCATTAAACTGTCTTGATTCACCTGTTGATACTACTTCTAGTATTATGGTGATTTCAGACAATTTCCCGGGTTTTTGACTCATAAAAATGAATGTTGGGAGATTGGTCAGAACCTCAATTTTCCGATCTTCAGTCAAAATAGACTATCCATTCTGTCTCCTCGCCCCCCCCAAAAAAAAAAAAAACCCTCATGTTACTAAAACACAAAAAAAAACCTCTTTTTACAACCATAACACCCTTGCCTGTTAGCGAAAGAACGAATTTTTAGGCCGAAAATAAAGTAGATATGGACGATATGGCGGACGGAAATTGCATTTTTGGAATCTACACACCTTGAAGCGTAGATTAAAAAATGGGGGGGAGGGGCTCAAAAATTATTTTTTTTTTTAAGCGAATACATACGTACCTATATTATTCGCAGAATAACAAACCAAAAACATCGGCTTTTCAAATTCAAAGAGCATTTTCTTCATACAGCTCTTTGAAATTTGTTTTAAAATATTGGTATTGACGTACTTACGCTGAACCTAAACATAAATTATGAAAGATTCTGTTTTCAAAAACCTGCCTTGGCGATCAAAAGACGTTTTTGACAAAATCAGGTTTGGTACCTACCATTCTATTACCACTAGAGAAAACTGCATTCATTTCTTCGTCGCAAATCGTACATACCTTTCCCTCCAGCAAGATAACAACCACTCATTGTTACGTATCTCCTTTATGTGATAAAATGATTGATATCACTTGATTAGAACTACTAGACGTTAAATGAAGAGACCGCACTACTCCTCCAACCTCCATGGGGAGCGCTAGTGTCACCCTTATACTAGACGTTAAATGTCGAGACCGTGCACCGTTGGTTATCAGCAACATCAGTTTCGATAGTTACCGTTCCAATAGTTTTTCTCTTTTTTTCTATGCATTCTCTAAGTGTGAATTGTGATTGATTTCTCTGTTTTTTGGGAATGAAGTGCAATGTGCGCGATGCAGAACTTCAAGACTGTAAGAATCCAGTTCCGCAGGACCAGCGCTCTCCATGGAGGTTGGAGGAGTAGCGCAGTCTCGACATCTACGGTCTAGCATTAATACAAGGGAAAAGCGTACGTCGGTACCTGATAGCAGCGCATTGTGGACTTCATCCTCGACGACCCCAAACTTGACACACACCTCTGCCACAGCCTCGGTGTCGATGACAGAAGAGTCCTGCTCCACGGGAGACGGGAAAAGATAAGCCGGGAGGTCCTTCTGGAACCACTCGTGCTTCTTTATGTCCTCAATGGTGGCCCTCTTCATGGGATCGATCTGAAGCATGTGGCAGAGGAGGTTCACCACGCCTTTCTTCAGGTAGTCTGGTATGGGGAAGAGGCCTGATTTGATTTTCCTGAAGAGCGTTGGCACGTGCTCGTCGTCGAAGGGCAACGTTCCGCAAAGCAGCGCGTATAGGATGACGCCGCATGACCAGATGTCCACCTCGGGCCCAGCGTATAGTTTTCCAGAGATGACCTGTTACATGGACAAACAGGAAATAATTGAAAATGCCCAGCATTTTTAAATACCACATGTTCAAATTTTGAACCCCCCTACCTTTCTACAAAACGCTGCAATGTCCTTGTCACATGGGTTATTATTCTACTGGACATGTGTTGGATTGGACAGAAATTTTGGCTGCTCATTTATTGTTTCATTCATGTGCAATAGCTGAAGTAGCTATTTTTGATGGTTTCCACCTATTTTGACCCCCAAAAACACGAATTAGTCTCCTATTTTTGACAAATTATCTCTGATCATTGATAGTGCAGTTGTCTTGATTCACCTATTAATACTTCCTCTAGTGTTATTATACAAATTTATGGTGATTTCAGACGATCTCCCAAATTTTTGACTCATAAAAGATGAATTTTGGGAGCTGAACCTTCGTTACAACCTCAATACTTCACTGTTTGGTCACAATGAAGTTCATACTCGGTGTTCTCGTCCTAAAAAACAGGGAAACGATACAAGCCTCGAAAACCCCTATTTTTACACCCACTATTTCCCCCCATAACACCCCAGGGTGTATTCCGATCGGGCTTCGGAGCACAGTTATGACCCAAATGAAGCAAGCCTGTGCGAGGAAGAACGAATTTCTTCCTCCTTTTCGATTCGGTTTCGTTTGGAATCTACGCACCTTGAAACGCGAAAGAAAAAATTTTGAGGGGGTGTTACGAAAATTTTTTGCTGAGCGAATACATAGGTGTACTAGTCACAGAATAATAAACAAAAAATATAAATTTATTTAAAAAAATATTTAAAAAATATAAATTATACTGGGCCCACGGATCTCTAATAAAATACCCACAAAAAAAGAAATTCATATTTTCAAAATTACGAAAAAATGGAACAGTACAGAACTGTTTTCTTCCTTTTTTCTTGATTATTAAAGGATGACTACTCGATCAAAATAAGGATTATTTAAATGATCTATATATAGATCAAACCTCGAATAAAAATCACCAACAGGTAACTGTGTTATATTGATGATAACCATTGTATCTCTGTATTGTTTTATTATAAACGCAAAGGAATCTACTCTCCGCAACAACGATGTGTTAACAATTTTGTCTTGCCCTTGCAAAGGCATCGGCTGCAAGGGTCTAAAAATATATTAATTTAAACTTAGAAATAGTATTTAATAAAAAATGTTAATGTTACATACCGATCTTTAAAAATATTTTTGTATGTTATAATTCGATAAAAATGGTATTTACTTATTTTTCTGAATATAAAAATCTTTGTCTCTGTGGAAAAGAATGAACAGCGCTGCAGTCACCATCCACAATTTCAAGTGGGTTTTTGACGATTGCTAACGATTTTGACCCACTTGTTTTATTCGAAAATTACTCTCTCCGAATTCCTCCATTTGCAATTACCAAGATAACTAGATAATTTCGAAATTAGTAAATAGTTGTTATTTACAATACAAACTTAAATTTTTAGTTCACCCTCCATATGCCTACTTAATATTTATGAAGAGGTAATTGGAGGGGTGATTAACTTATACAATATTATGCTACTCATATTCAAGCTCTGCCCTTAGGTTTGTGAATCCCCTCTTTGTGGTGAAGTTGTAAAAATAATTAGAGGTTTCCATTAAGGTGCTCCATAAAAACGCCCTAAATTTGTCCTAATTTTTCCGTTTGCACCGATACATCGATGGTTTTTTTAATACAACCACCAATTTCTCTCATTAAATCCGATTTCCAGGTTTTCAAGGTCCGTTTGACACGCATTTTCTCCGATTTCCATTTTTTCAAGGTCGTTAGGCATTTGTACACAAGTAAGAGAAATATTTTGAAATGTGTATTTTATTATTCGTAAGGATTCAAGATACCAACCTCGGGAGCAGCGTAGTTGGGCGAACCGCAGCTCGTCCTCAAGAACTCCCCGTCCATCATCATGTTCGACAGGCCAAAATCTGCTATTTTGACGTGCAAATTGTGATCTAACAGGAGATTTTCAGGTTTCAAATCCCTGTGAACTATCATGTGCCTGTGACAATAATCAACACCCGATATTATCTGTTGGAAAAACCTCCTGGCTTCGTGTTCCTTCAGTTTCCCATGTTTGACTATGTAATCGAAAAGCTCGCCTCCCGAGACGTACTCCATGATCATGAATATATCAGTGGGAGTGCTGATGACTTGGTACAATTTGATGATGTGAGGGTGACGGAAGAGTTTGAGATTTTGAATCTCCCGACGGATTTTCCCTACGACGTCGAGACTTTTGATTTTCTCGCGATTCAAAATCTTGACAGCCACTTTGTGCTTCGTGAGTTGGTGCTCGCCGATTTTGACTTTGCCGAACGTCCCGACCCCGAGGGTCTGCCCGAGGATGTAGTGGCCGATTTTCACGATCGGCTGAGGCGTCACTTGTCCTTTATCCGTCATGATTAATACGCAAACGTCGACGACTTGGATATAAATTGGTAAAACTAAGAGCACAATGAACCCCCCCAACTGATGAGACGCAAATTCCTTCAAGGCGACACTAACTCGAAAACGCGGCGCGAACGCATCCTCCTCGAAACCCAATATAAGCACCTACACTCAGGCGCAATCACATCACACGCGGAACACTATCGCACATTCGGAAAGTATCGTGTAAAAGTGAAATAAAATGTTTCTTGTCAACCCCCTTTTTTTTAATGCACGGAAACAGATCGATCGGTGATGATAACCTTCTATCAAGGTAACAGCAAGTGGAGAATAGTGCGCGTGCGCAGACACTCCCTCATCAAGTAGCGCCTGCTTTCAAAGGCTGACCTTCATGTCAAAAGCGAATTACACGAGTCCATTCTTTTTTTTCCTTTAAAAACTACGTACGTACTTCAGTCTCATCTTGTGTAGTGATCAATTTTAAGACTGTCATCCAAACATAGAATCGTTTGTGACTTACTTAAGGTGAATAGTTCTAATTAAGTAACTGCAGACTGACATAACGTGGTGACGTAACCATGTCACCCCGTTTCTCAACTCCAGCGTAGTAAAAGGCTCTGATGAATGAAATGAGTTACTGGTGATGGGCGTTGAATAACGGAACCGCTTAGAATAACCTGTTATCGACCAAGAACCGGTTATTGCGATAACCTGTTACGAGAAAACCTACGTATTGGAATACTACTACTTCGCTTCTCCTGGCAAGGGAGGTGGGTGCAGGGATGGGACATCGGAAGAAAATATCGATATCGATGTCGATGTCGATGTTTTGTAGACAGCATCGATAACGAATTTTTATCGAGCCAAAACATCGATATTTTCGATATCGGTATAGATATATCCCTCTTCTACGCGTTTCTACGAGTGTACCTTCAGAACGTTTGTTTTCTGAAACTGGCAACATTTTGACGCCCCAGCGCAATAGGCTGAAAGCAGAAAATCTGAAGAAACTTGTTTTCCTCCACTCCTTCGACGAAGAGTTATTTTTCTAATCAAGTAGATATTATATAATTCAAAGTTGGAATGTTTATTTTTTATTTTTATTTTGTAAATAACTGAATTCGGAATAAAATGTTTCTGTTTCTTTTTTTACTCAAATATTTCTGCAAATGAAAATAAAGTCATTGATGAAGTGAGCACTTTCGAGTATTTTATGACCTGTCAGGAGAAGGAGTAACATGTGCATCATGGAAGAGTGGGGAGGGGATCCAAGAGGCAAGAGCTGGTTGAAGGGTGTTTTCTGCCGATATTATCGGACCATAACATCGATATATCGATGTTATCGAATGTGAGGCATCGATGGCGAAAAATCGGAATATCGAAGTAAAACATCGATGTTTCGATAATATCGATTTCGATGTCCCATCCCTAGGTGGGTGCCTTCACTACCCAATACCAGTTGTGTGAATGACTGTACACCAGTGGCGTAGCCAGGGTAGGGTTCATCCCCCCCCCCCCCATTGGCTCGAAAAGTTCATCACAAATTAAAATTAAATCTTCAGAATGATAACAATCACGAAAGTAACAAACATATATTATACAACAGCAAAAGGTTAAACGGTAAATCAAATCAAACATGATTAAACAGTTAAATAATATTACGCTTATTTGATTACGAACGATCTGTCCCAAAAATTTGACCCGCTCTTTTTGATAAAAATGCTTATCGAAATAGTCCCTCGCCGTCACAATCCCACACTTCAGGTGAATAATACTGATTTTAGCCCTTAAGACCAATTTTTGACCCCCCAAAAATCCTAATTAGACCACTATTCTATGGGAAAAGCAACTGAAATGGTATTTTTCTGTCTTCTCTCAACCTTCCATGCCACTTTCAGTGATTTTATATATATCATTTTTAGCCGTTTTTACCAATTTTTGACCCCTGAAAACTCAAATATGACCCCCTTCAAATTTTTGAAAATTGCTCATCCTTTTGTTTGGCAATAAGAACATTTTGGCGAAATTTGGAATTTTTATCACGTACCCAAGGTCAGACATCGTCTAGAGTGACATATAAATAAATATATTTATATAATATACGTATACATTTTTGTAAAAATCTAAGGATGAAATCAGGACGGTCTGAAATGGCCTATAAAATAATTGCAAACACTTATGTTCTGAAAATTTTGTACCCATTGCCTATCGTTTTCTTACCTAACGTTATCTGTAACAATTAGTGCTTTGTTAAATTTAATTTAAATTCAGCTTTCCTTGTAATATCAAACCTTATTAGCGAATTTTCAAAGAAAATAAAGCTATTGCAATGGGTGACATTTTCAGAACATGAATTTTTGAAATATTTTTATAGGCAATCCTCAGTTCATCTCTAGATTTTAACAAAAATTTATATATTATGTATATTTATGTGCCACTCCAGATGATATCTGTCCTTGGGTAGGTACATGGTAAAAATTCCAGATTTCTCCAAAACGTTTGTATTGCCAAACGAAAAGGTGAGTTCGAAGATGAGGAATTTTCAAATTCCAAGGGGGTCACATTGGAGTTTTTAGGGGTCAAAAGTCGATAAAAACGGCTAAAATTGCAAACAATTGCTATAAAATCACTGGAAGTGGTATGGAACGGTGAGTAAAGACAAAAATACCATTTCAGTTGTTTTTCACACCGAATAGGTGTCAGATTTTGACTTTTGTGGGCAAAAAAATTGGTATTAATGGTAAAATCCATGTTAATTCACCTGACATTGTGTGGGATGATTAATGACGACGGACGGACTACCTCGATGACAAAACTATTTTTCTCAAAAGTAAGTGGGTCAAATTTGACTTTATTAGGGTCAAACATCGGTAAAAATGGCTAAAATCACGAAAAATTATATAATTTTAAGAGAAGTGGCATGGTTTCTCGCTATATCATCTTTTTACACAATATCAGGAATATTTCTTTGAAATTTCGCTCTTATAGCCATGCAACATGACAGGAATTTTTTATATTTCCGAGAGATGGTTAGGGATGGTTCGAGGTGCCTGTACAAGGATATAGACAAGATCGTCGAGAGATGGTTAGGGATGGTTAGAGGTGCCTGTACAAGGATATAGACAAGATCCTCTGGAGAGATGGTCAGGGATGGTTAGAGCTGGCTGTACAAGGATATAGACAAGATCGTCGAGAGATGGTTAGGGATGGTTAGAGGTGCCTGTACAAGGATATAGACAAGATCGTCGAGAGATGGTTAGGGATGGTTAGAGGTGCCTGTACAAGGATATAGACAAGATCCTCTGGAGAGATGGTCAGGGATGGTTAGAGCTGGCTGTACAAGGATATAGACAAGATCGGCGAGAGATGGTTAGGGATGGTTAGAGGTGCCTGTACAAGGATATAGACAAGATCGGCGAGAGATGGTTAGGGATGGTTAGAGGTGCCTGTACAAGGATATAGACAAGATCGTCGAGAGATGGTTAGGGATGGTTAGAGGTGCCTGTACAAGGATATAGACAAGATCCTCTGGAGAGATGGTCAGGGATGGTTAGAGCTGGCTGTACGAGAATATAGACAAGACCATGGGTGACATGGGGTGCGCTAAAATACTGGTTGGCGAAGAGGAGATCATTATCGTATCTGTATATCTCAGACAGTCAACATCCGTGAATCCCTGAACACCATCCTGCATAAATACCGAGGACACCACATGGTCATAGCAGGTGACGTGAATGCCCACCACCCTGTGTGGGGCGACGTCAACACGCTAAGAGGTATGTAGGAGGTCTCACATAATTATATAGACAGACGATTCCCCAACATAGAGAATGAGGGGAATAGAATGTTTGAATAGAATGAGGGAATGTACCACTACATCGGTAGTAGTAGTAGTGGTAGTTCCTTTAAGTTTTTCTCCATTATTGCGTTCATTTCTGTAACAGCTTGGTGCCACCCCTCTTCCCCCCAATCCTCATGTTCCTTTCACTTCTTGGCATTCTCTTCCTGGGCCAATCAGAATCGACCCCCCTTCCTTTGTTCCCTTCACCAGTCTTCTTCACAACCAATCCCAATCGACCACATTTCACTTTTAGACTATTTATAGGACACAGCGTACCTATAGCGAACACTCTTTGCCCTTTACTCCGTACGTAACAGTTATCTACCTATTTTAGGATGGTATCCTTCATCGTAGTGCCCTTAAAAAAAATTAAGGGTTATTCCTCATTCCCTCAGTTCAAGTTATCGAGTAGTAACGTTAAAAATGTTGAAGGATTAAAACCAAGTCCCATAATGTTTCGCATTCCAGTTTTTGTGATGTAGGAAGTTCAAAAACATACTGCCGATAATTAATTCATGATTTTGTCTACCTATCACATTAAACTGTAGATAGGTCTACCCATAGTTACCGACCTACTAAACTCAATTTTGTGGGATCCCAGGGAGGACAGACGGATTTTTTTTTTTTTGAGATTATGAAATTCTAATATTTTTATTCCTATATCAACAATTTATTTATATTATATTATTATGGTCAGCATTTGTATGTAAGCCCCATCAGTGTAAGTGGCAGATTCACAAAATGAAGCAATATGTAGGTATCATACGACGATCTTTTCGTCATCCCTCTCATGTGAACATTCATGTTTGTCTCTCTACCCCATCCCTAAACTGGTAACCGGTTATTGGAACCGATAACTGTTAGCGAATAACGCGTTATCAAAAAATAACGCTTTAGCCCATCCTGAGTTACCAGTTAAGGATAGCCTTCGGACAAACGCCACTCGTGTCACGTAGGTACCCTAATGATACCTACTCCCCGTGTGGGAGGTAGGGCTGCAACATCGACCACAAAACATCGATGTTATGAAACATCGATGTATCTTATCAACAAACATCGATGTCCATAAACATCGGTAGAAAACATCTCTCGGCTCGGCGTTCTCCGCGTTTATTTGGTGAAATCGTATGACATTACAGGAGTGGATCCTGAGAGGAAATCACGACACACACTTTTCAAGTCAAAATGAAAAATTTGCCTTTTTTTACTGCAGATCTAACCAAACTGCTGAACCGAATTTATTGTTTAAGATGCAGAATTTAATGCACTTTGAGTTTTGTAGGAAATGTTTTCTGTGTGATGCATTTTTAAGTGTTTTAGCGAATTTTCAAAGAAAATGAAGCTATTGCAATGGCTTCGAAATTTAAATAATATAAATTTTTGGAAATTTTCTTCATAGAAATCCGTTTCAGACCATTCTAAAACGATTCCTGAAATTTAACACTTTTTTATATGTATATATATATATTTATATATATATGTGTCACTCCAGACGATAACTCTCGATAGAATTGAGATAAACAGCTCAAATTTGCACAAAAAATCTATCTTGGCAATCGAAAGGCTAAGTTCGAAGATGGGCGAAATTGGCCTACTCTAAGGAGGGTTTTGGCGCATTTAAAGTGCGCAAAAATTACCCAAAAATCCCCAAAATGTTATTTTCCAACAAGTGACCCCTCATTTTAAAGGTTTTTGCACGCTGAACACGATGGTGGAATCGGATTTTAGATATCTTGATCCGTTCTCAAATTAGAGCATTTAAAGTGCGCAAAAATTACCCAAAAATCCCCAAAATGTTATTTTCTAACAAGTGACCCCTCATTTTAAAGGTTTTTGCACGCTGAACACGATGGTGAAATCGGATTTTAGATATCTAAATCCGTTCTTAAATTAGAGCATTTAAAGTGCGCAAAAATTACCCAAAACTAGGATAATCTTTAAACTCTTACCCCCCCCCCCCACCCCCTTAGAGTGGTCAGATTGAAAAATGTGAGAAGTATTAATTGAAGACGAGAGTTCGAAGCAAAAAAGGGGGAGGCAAACGATTAGTACAACTCCTTGAATTTCCCATTTGACATATAATTGTTATGATACCTTCATAGATAGACAAGTACCGGCCCACGTATTACTAGAAGGAAGACGAAAGAAAAAATCTATTTCAAATTATTCAATTTAGGTACTAACAGTAGGAGGAAGAAGGTTAGGTAGGTAATAAACAAACGGTAGAATCAGGATGGACAAAACGTACAAATTAAAATAAATACGAAGAGAATATACATAGAAAACCAAATTTTAGACCGAAGTTTTCCTTTATTCAAAACCATAGCCATTAATTCGAATATTTCTTTGAAAATTCGCTCATTAAGTCATGCTGCATGTTTTGGTTAAAACTGGAACTCGACTCAGAAACTAGGTAGGTACCTTCTATCGAAAAACATGAATATTGCTCTTATTTAGGATACACAAGGTGAATTCAAATTATTTCCAGCACTGTCTGAATTGATCGTAGGCATGGCCCTTTTGGTATTAAATCTAAAGGGTTGTTTACTAGTGTAAGAAGTAATATTACCATACCTTCCGGAGGAGTTCGTCTTCACTAGTTGGACGACGGACTCCTCCGGAAGGTATGGCAATATGGCCCTTATGGTTTATTATTCTGGGAATAATACACCTATGTTTTCGCTCAGCAACAAAATTTTGGATCACCCCCTAAAATGTATTTCTTTTACGTTTCAAGATTCCAAAAATGCTATGTCCGTCCGCTGTATCATCCATATCTGACTTTATTTTCGGTCTAGAAAATTCTTTCGCGCTGCTTTTGGGCCCTTGTTGTTTCCCGAAACTTTGAAGCCCGATCGGAATATACCCATGAGTGTTATGAGTGTAAAAATAGGCTTTTTTGGTGTGTTAGTAACATGAGCTTGTGAGGTATCGTTTTCCATGTTTTTTAGGGCGAGAAGACCGAATATGAAGACCAGAGAGTGAAGTTTTTGACCATAGAGTGAAGAACTGAGGTTACAAAAGAAGGTTTCAGTTCTTTGTTATAATCTCAATTCTTCACTCTCTGGTCAAAACCGAAGGTTCAGCTCCTAAATTCATTTTTTGTGAGTCAGTTTTGGGAAATTATCTGAAATCACCATAAATTTGTATAATAACACTAGAAGTAGTATCAACAGGTGAGTCAAGACAGCTAAATGGCACTATCAACAGCTATTTCAATTATTGCACATGAAAGAAACAATAAATGAACATCCAACATTTCTGTAGGTATGTCCAGTAGATAGTAAACGCATATGACAAGAACTTTGCAGCGTTTTTTGGTATGGGCTAATAAATTTATATATTTTTTCAAGTACCTACCTACATAACCCCTAGGCGCCATTAGAGGAGCCTTGCAAATCTGGAACTGGGCCGGATCAAGGTGCCATCTCTATCAACGCGTCAAAGACCAAAGGTCTTTGCTTTTCCTTGGCTCCTGGAGGCACATCAGGTTTGCCATTGGTTTGTTTTGAAGCTCGCAGTGTTCCCATGGAGGCGGATGCGAAGTTGGTTGGTGTCCCACATCTCATCAAAAGCTCATGGAACAGTCATGTTCATTCTGTGGCCCTCAGAGTCTCCTTCGGCCCTTTATCTTCTTTAGCATCTGAGGAGGACGTGTGATTCCGAGACTGTTGATGTGCTATCATAGGAAGGTGGAGTTATTATTGACGTATGGCATCACGTTCTGGGATAATTCCCCATGTGCTTCGAGGCTCCACATCCTTCGGAAGCCCTAAGAACCATTTCTCGGGCCTACTGTGGAGACTCGTGCGGGCCCCTGTTTAGAAGCCTTTAGAGGCCCCTGGCCTTCTTGGGTCTTGCCTCTGGCCACGCTCTACATCTAGTTACCATCTGTGTCCATTTGCGTTTGACGCCATCCAGCTGTCTTTCGGCTTATCCGTCCCTTCACCATTCCTTTTTCTTGAACTCTTATTTATATCTTGGACCCAGAGTGTATACAGGGAAGTCAGGGAAAAAAGTGTTGGTCAGGGAAATGGAGTGGCGAGTCAGGGAAAATTACTGGATGTCCGCCGTTTTCTTGAGATTTTGAACTAACGCGCGCCTTATTTGCCGCTCTGCTCGTGTCCGATTATCTGATAGCTTCAGAGCGTGCAACGGATGTGGTTTGTTCACGTTTGCATTGTTTTATGATGGATTTTTGTGTGTTGACGCTTGGTAGTTCGCTTCACTGTACGCTGGTTGGCGTTTCTCGCGCCTCGAAATTAGACATTTATTTAGGTTTGCACATTAATAAATACGTAATCCCTTCAATCTAATAATATTTAGTCAGCTTACCTGTTTATTTACCCTTCAGACATTTAAATTTGACAGGGAATATGCTAAAATTCAACCAGGGAAATCGGGAAAAAGGTGGAAGTCGGGCTTCAAAAATCGACAAAAAGCTCAGGGAAAGTCAGGAGAAACGAAAATCCTGATCGAATGGCCGCCCTGATAATAGCTTACCACCCCACCTCAGAAGCCTATGTTCAGAGAAGGCTTCCAAGAAGCACCTGAAGCTTTTCTTACTGTATCAGTCGTTTTATAATGAATTCTGTAATATGTAAATAATCTGCAGAATAACTTTTTAATTTACTTATCTACCTTTGAACAGTGTAATTTATGCCACAGCAATGGTGAATAAATTATTATTATTTTATAATTATTAGATCCAATTGAGAAGAGAAAGGACTGAAGAGAGACGAAAAGTTTTCCAGTTAGCGGACAAGAGACGGAGGGGGACAGACCCTTCCGATTCGAATTTCACCAGATGGAACAAACTCCTCGAGTCCGTCCCTGAAGCGAAGACTTCGCTGGAGACGTCGGAGAAAAGCCAAACCAAGCCTAAGGTCAAGGACGGCAGCGACAGCTTGAGTGGGAAAAGTGGTGAGTGCTACTCGTACTTTAGCCCAGTCCGATGCGTAATGGACCTGCCTTTTTTTATTCTTTCAAATTGTAGGTCTGACGGAGAGCTTTCCAAAAAGGTGATGTATGGGGCTTTCCAAAAAGGTCCTATATGGGGCTTTCCACAAAGGTGCTGTATGACAAACGGGTTGTACACATTTTTCAATTCGCCGGGATTAGGAATGATTTTTACTTTGTTGAAAAGGTAGGTTAAATACTGACGAGTTTTTGTGAGCCTCTGTATGTGAGAATTCCATCTCATATGCGAGTCAGAATTTATACCAAGATATCGAATACTACTTATTCACTTTTATTAATGTAGGGCAGCTGTGGTTTCCACGGACGCCGCAGTAGGAGTTCCAGGAGGCTGGCATACACAGTTTTACTTTTACTGAGTATTAACAAATTCTGTTGGAGCCAGACGTTAATTTTTTGAAGGCAAATACTAGTTTTAGCATTAAATCATCCCAGAATTTACCATTTATTATAACGGCCGTATCAACTGTATAGCTAATCATTTGTCCAGGAATTTCTAGGTTTGAAAGTGAGTTTGTGTACAAAATAATACTATCTACTGTGGAAAACGTTATGTACACCAGCTAAAAATTGGATCAAATTCACAATGTGAAGAAGCTGTACCCACTACCCACTTACTTGGCAGTCGTTTTAAATTTTGTGAATTACAAAACAATTAAACAAGCCCAAACAATTTTCAGGTTTCTTGGTACGGCTGTTGAAAAAAGCGTCGAAATCGTCCAACACGTCGGAAGAAGGGATCTCGCAACTGGAAAAAGACAGCGACCACAATCGTAAACATGGGAACGACAGTAGCACGAGGAATAACAAGAACGTTAAAATACAACGGACGACCGATCCTATTCCATTACCCGCGGATAAGGTTGATAACAAAAAGGTAGGTAAGTGAGTGGATAGTCACCAAGTTCTTGAGACAGGTAGACCTACTTTCCCATTTCCTAAAGAGGGCTTGACACGACCGGAGTAATCAGGTGAGATGTCCAGTCCAACTTCTACGTACCCTCAACGATGAAATATCAACCATCAGAATCCAGAAATGAGCCAATTTGGGTGGCCCCAGTTCCGTCAGCGGTACCGTTGTTGCACCGAAACCTATTTAAGCGCTGTCAGCGGATATGCTGTAGGGCCAACGGATGGTCCTTACGTCCTTCGTATAAGTGCAGAGAACAGATTATCTGTACAAGGTTTTCCCTCCAATGTCAAGTCGTAAGACTCGAAAGTGGCTGTTTTCTTGGTTTTTGCGACGCCATTGCCGGCACCTTTTTTTCGTGGCGCCGTTTGCTACGTGTCAAACGGCGCCACGAAAAAGGTGCCTTGCATTACATTACATATTATTACATAATCGCGTTGACTTTCTTACAAACTGCTTGGGTAGGTACTTGTTTACTGTTCAAAATATTATACATCCAAGTAAACAAAACAGGTCTGCAATTTTGTTTGAGACCCTTAGTTTTTGAGTATTTATCAATTTATAAGTTTTTTCTCTTAAATCACGTTTTTCTGTAATAAACTGGCGTAGGTTCCTAACACGCATTTTTGAAGGTGTAAACAGAATTAGTGACAGCCTACCATCGAAAAGCCAATTTTTATTTTGGTACGTGATTTTAAGAATTTTAAGCGCTTTGAACCCCTGCTGATTGAAAGTCGAAGTTTTGCAAATCCCAGGACCCCCCACCCCCCAAGTATTGCGGTTGTTAGCTGAGAAATTGACTTTTTGCTGAAAAACGACGTTTCGAGGTTTTCTTCCCTGGTGACGAACCAATGCGATGTGTAGTTGGAAACACGTACTTGGCAAGTGGCAGAAAATAGCTTGGGTTGAGCAGCTCTCCTGTTTGAGGAGTCCGGAGAATTTAGGCGGCGATGCCGCTTCGTAGCGAGAGCGCATCAGCCAGGACTTGGACGATGTTCCTTTCCATTGAATACTACATTGTACACAGTTTAAATCAGTGGTTCATAAATTCATTTATCCTCCATCAATTTCAGATTTTCAGGAAATCTTGTGGGCTTCTCAATGGTAGGTGGTCATTAAATTTTGTTTGTACACATTTAAAAATGTGTTTTACGGCCAGTTTTATGTTTAAAAAAAAAAAGAGTTATTTACGAAGAAAAAAACTTAAATTACGTACCAGATAACTCGAAAAGTAAAGGATCAAAGGAGAAAAATTACTATGGGACATTTTTGATGGGAGTTGAGCCGAGAAATTGATTCCTGGCCTGTGCAGAACTGTTTTGTGTACATAGTACCCTGTATAGTCGAACCCGGTTAAAGTTAACCTATACAATCGTATAAGAAAAACCTCTTCATAGGGAAGAAATTGTTTGGACCTTGCATTTGTAGTTAGAATTTTCTTTCATTCTGAAAAAATTTGTTGATTGCGGTTTTCATGTACACAGGGATGGTATTACAGCACTCTCTTTCGAACTACCACCTCCCTGTATGAAATTACGGCCGTTCTTTTGTATATTTCTTGAGTGTTGCATGTATTTCGAGTCTTGGCTCACACAGACAAAAGTTCAGTCTGGTTCAGATGAGATTTATGTGAGACCGTGTAGGGCCCAGCCCCAGTCCTACCAGTATTGGAGTTGGTGAGTCGCACTGATTGTTTGCATATTAGGTATATATTCTTTCAGGTTGAGGAGTTGTTGAGGAAGCGAGATACGAGAAGTAGCAAAGACAAAGAGCAGGAAAGTAAAGACGAGGAAGACTCCTCGAGCCAAGCCGATTGTGAAGGACGACCCAGAGAGGACTCGATCGCGTCGTCCATTTGGTCCGCAGACAACATACCAGAAATCAAAATAAACGAATCAGCAGGTAACAATTATTATTGCTAATAAGACACAACTACGAACTCGCAGTAATCATGGGAATCCACCTAATTATTCCACCCTCTGTGCAATAAGGCCGGGACACACATATCCGCACCGAGCCCGCACCGCATCATGGCCGTGTGTTGGACACCACACGGATGGAAAGTTACACAAAGGAAGTTTACCAGTTAGTCCCCACCTTTCCGTTCCGACACCTCCTTTCCGTGCCTGCACCACATCCGACTAGTTCAGTTTAGTTTTCTGCGGACACGGTGCGGATCAGGATTTCCTTTCCTCATTTTCTCCAGTAATTTCAGTTACAGCTGGTTGAATGTGTACATCGACATTCTAAAATATTCGTAAAACTTCGTCTGATTTGCACATCAGATGAGGCAGCAGAGAGACAAATTCCCCTTCAACCCATCTTTTCTTCCAAGCACTGTGAACCCACATTCTTCTTTGTGGACGAGTTTGCCTCCAGCCCTCGTCTTCTTCCTCTATGCGAGTGCCAAAATACCCACATCCCTGAAAAATTCCTCAACATATCTGCGTCTTGGAGGGCAAATGAATATGTGCCGGAACCATATGCGCGGCCAGCACTCGGAACTGTGTGGCCTAACACTCGGCTGTGATGCGGAGAGGGCTCGGTGTGGATATGTGTGTCTTAAGGCCGTGCTAACTCAAAAAACTGGATCTGTGGGGTGCCGATTATTAGTTTGTGATAGTTGTATTTTTGGCACCAGGGGTGCCAAGAATTGAGTTTCGCCGTATTTGTAGGACTAATGTTCGGCGACCACTTGAATCAGTGTAAATATATATATTTTTCTTTTGAAAGTGAAAAAAAAGTAAAAAGCCATTCCAGGCTGGGGCTTTTCATCCGACTGCCCTGCCACCGTTGCAGACGTGGTCAGCTGTCCTCCAATGAGAGGATCAGAATTTGACTTCGGGCCCATGGACAGAGTGGACTTTGCACTCTTAAATCCATACTGCATTTGCGGACGAATTTCCGTTCCTAAAGAACGCTCTTGATTTGAAGAGGAAGACTAAAATGCGAAGTGTAGAACTGCAGTTTTAACCTGTTTTGAAAAGTTCCATTCCTAAAGGTTATCTTTCGCAAAGTGACGATTCTGAGTTTCAAATGAAGAGTTTACAACATTGTTGCAGATTCCCAAATGATTCTGTGGTAGAATGACATACTTTTCAAATACCTTTTTAGGTTTTATTTCTTCGTTAAATTCAATATTTGGTAATGCTAATAAAAAGAAGAGAATTCAACCTTTCGATTAGGTCTAAAGGTGGCCTGATTAATGTGAGGGTAAGCATATAATAATAGCATCGAAGTTCCGGGCCATCAGAATACTGAACATTTGGGCGGAAGAAAATGTTAGGAAGCGACAGGTCATTTGGGAGGAAGGAAATGTTAGGAAGCGACAGGTCATTTGGGAGGAAGGATATGTTAGGAAGCGACAGGTTGTTGCTGTTAGTGGATAAAAAGTGACTACCTACCTAATTTTAATGAACTTTATTTTTTTAATAATGGAAATTTTCCGATACTTTCCATCAGCGGATGATGGTGAGGATATTAACGTGCTCGTCCCGTCGTCGGCCGCATTCTTAAAAGATGTACCAGAGCCAATCGTTTGCTCCACAGTTGTTTTCTACAATACATCTCTGTGGTATTAAACTACTTATTGAGGGAGACTGAAGAAAGAAAGACGGAAAACGGCCGAAAACTTGTTGAAATCGGAAGAAAACGATCGAAAACAACAATGATAAACTTTAACAGTTATTGGAGGTTACTTCTCAAAACGAAGGTTACTCTTCGGAACACTCTTCGTTTCGAGTTGAACTGCAGAGTGGGATTGCGAAGTCTTTAGGAACAGAAAGTTCTCCTAATTTTCATAATTCGCAAAGTGAACAGTACAAATGAAGACTTGCAAAGTGAAAAGTCGAAGAGTCTTTAGGAATGGGCCCCTGATTATTTTGCTCTTGGCTGCCCATTGCCTCGTTCCCTTGAGTGGAGGGGGGTTCGCCCACATGGGTCGTACTTGGACATGTCATGGCAGTCACCCATCCAAGTACTAACCACAGTCGTGGTATGTTAACTTCGGTGATCTCACAGGAACCGGTTTATTCCACGTGATAAGGCCGTTGGGCTTTTTGGATTTATTTTGACACTACAGTGAACAGGGACAGAAGTAGAGTAATGTAAGCTTTGTTCACACTGGCTTTTTCTGACGGTTAGCTGACTCCTAGAAAACCGTAAGAAACCATCCATAATCCAGTACCGTCGTCATAAGCATTTGAGACGAGTTTGAGTTTGATAACGGTTGGGGATCGAGGTGGCAGTGCATGGTCTTTGGAGGCTTTGTATAGTCAGAAAAACACTGCGAACAGCTGGTCATGGATACTGGAGAAAAGAGTCTGAGAATCACTGCGTATGGCCAAACATCTTTCTGACAGTCAGTTAACCGTCAGATGGTCACTGCGACGAACCTGTAGAAAAGTAAAAACAAGACAAATTGATTAGGCCTGATATTTTGAGTACATACCTAACTATTTAAAACGACTTCCATGCCAAAAACGTTAGAAACCACCATCTTCGAGGAGTAGCTGTGGCAGACTGACTTCCAGTGTTTTTTCAGCAGTGTGTGTGTGTTTTTTCAGTAAGCCAGACTGTGATGGTTTGAGGTAAGAGGCGAGGTGAGGTGAGGTGAGGCGAGGTGAGTGAGAATGGAGGAAGAAGGTTGCTGGATCGAGCACCTAAAAGGTTACACCTATAACAGCCAGGGAGGTTATCTCCTATAGCTGCCAGGGAGGTTAACACCACTAAAGGTACTAGAGGGAGTTTGCCCAGTGGTTCCACCAGTCTGGGTTCTTTTGTGAGAGAAGGTAAGGGGGCATGAGAGGAGAGAGAGAGATAAGTCGACGACTTAAGAAGAGCGTAGAATGAGGTGACAGGCGCAGTATTTATAGTTCCCATTCCACTCTCCTCCTGTCCAGAAGGAATAGTGGGGAGTGATTGAGCCTATGCGCCTGTGGTCACGTACGCCACCTCACCCGTTGCGTTTATTAACTTGAACACTCTTAAAGGTATGCAAAGTATGATGTTCTGGGAGGATCACGACACAAACCTTGGAAAATAGATAGGTGTGCACATGCGCAGCAGATGTTCCCCCGTCAAATGAGCACCTTTTTTAGGTTGTAGAACGTCCCAGAAGCTTACAATTCTTTACAAAAAAACTAATAATAAATAAATGAATAAACCGCCAAGGGGGTTTCAAAATCTGGTGATTTTACCCTGTTTTCTTATTTTGCAGCGTTGGTTTTATTTATTTCTTACCAGCAAATTTTCAGAGAAAATGAAGCTATTGCAATGGGTCTCATTTTCAGAACGTGAATTTTTGAAAATTTTGTAATAGGCAAATCCGTTTTAGAGCGTCCTGAATTCTTCCCTAGATTTTAACAAAAATTGTACAGTATTTCTATTGGGTGACGTTTCCGACAACGATTTTGGCCCGTCATATCTGCGGTAAAACAAAGACTACTACCCTTTATGAAACCGAGTCTCTTAGCTATAAGATTATTGTAATATTGTTCTGCTCCTTTATTCCAGGAGAGCGAAGTCTGATAGGGAACGGGTCGAAGTCCAGCAGTTCAGACACCGTCATCGCCGTAGGGCTAGAGGATGGAGGTACCTACGAAATTGACACAATATTTGCAAGTTTTAAGCATTTATTTATTTCAAGTAAGACGTTTCTCAAACTCCCTAAAGGTTGTATTGTACCGGTAACACCCACAAATGCCTGTAGTATTTCATGCGTTTCTTAATAGGCCTTTTTGGGGTAAAAATAAGACTAAAACACTTTATTTGTACTCTTTATGAGCAGTAAACACCACAGAGACCCTCAATTTAAAAAATGCCTCGAAATGAACGTTCTCGAAAATATAAGCCTCAAATTCAGCTCTGAAGGTACTATGTCGTCTCGATTTTCAACAAATTTTCATACTTGTTTAAAAATTGAATCATTTTGAATTCGAGATTTTGAGCAAGATCTGTCTCAGATTTAATCCTAAATGGCTCGATTTCAGGATCCAATGGAAACCTTCACTTACATTTTTTGCCCGCAAAATAATAAATTTAAGTTTCCTAAAACGTTGACGATCAATATTGAAAATATGATCACTTTACCTTATAGACTTAATTTAGTCGCATTTGACACACCATTTAAGTGATATGACAAAATTTGATTAATTTGGTGATATTAAACGTTTCTATTGGGCGAAAACCCTCGAAAAACCAAATTGGGCGTTTGGCCTCCAGTGTGTTTTACTGCCGAAGTGAAACATTGCATGAAAATATTTAGTCAAAATCAGTTCACTCAATCGATTTGTCGATAATCAACGAAATTGAATCGGTATAAGACAAAACGTCTACCTACCGTATAGCCAACTTTGTTGGATGACGTTTCACGTAAAAATACGTATTGTATTTTTACCCCACTTGCAATAACCAAATGAGTACTTCCTACTTCGGTTTCTGTTTCCGCCCCATTAATTAATTCATTGTGCCCACACAATGTCACTGGAGATAAAGATGTGTAAGAAGCGTTCAGTTCCAGTAGTTGACTCCCACTAGTTCACTCAGTTCTGAGATGCGTTCTTTGGAACAAGTTCACCAGTTCAACGAGTCCCTAATCCAAATTCTAGTTATCCCAACCTGAAAATCAGAGTGTTTTGATAGGTGTGATTCAATAAAAAGTTATCCAAATTTAATAGGTTAATAATATATATTTTCATAAAAAATCACAATGGTTTGGATAATCCATCACAATAAAAAATTTCGCAAATGTTGCTGGAATCTAATAAGTAAAAAGCCTTGCTGACGATCAGCAACGAGTGGCGAAAGGAGGGGTCGATGAGCGGATGAACTGGTGGGACTGATAATTATGAGGAGTTGTGAAAATGGAGTGAGGTTAGGATCGCCCGTTCAGTGAGAACGTCAACTCTTTGGTCTTCTGTTCAGCTGGGATACGTTCAGCTGAAGATCCGTTCAGTGATGAACGCCAATCCCTAACTGGAGAGAACGAGCCGTACGGGCTGTTATGAACCCTTTTCCACAGATGCTTCCATGTCATTTGAATCAAAATCTCATAGAATTTTCGTCTCCACAAGCACAACTCGTTTGAACATCTGAAAACTCATTCTGCTTCCTCACTGCCGGAAGGTAGGGAAGCCTTGGTTCGTGATTGAGTAAAACAAAATCTGTGTCCTCCAAAAAGAAAATTTCCTCTACCATTTCGCGTTTCAGACATCAAGGAACATTTTTGGTTCCGTATCTGTCTGTGGTCAGTTCCTTGTAACGCCCATAACACCCCAAAATAAAGGTCGAAATGGGCTGCAATTTGGAGGATAGGTGCGGGTTGGGTCACAAATGGTTCCATACCGAAATCATTGCAAAAGTACCTACTGTAACTTTCGTCTGCGCATGCGCAAACGTGAAATACTTGACACGCCCATAACCACCTTAATTGTCGTTGAAATGAGTTCAGACTTGGAGGGTCGATCATGAATAATACTTTGGTAGTTCAGTATGAATTTCATTGGAATCGTGCTGTAACTTTCGTCTGCGCATACGCGAACATGAAATGTTGAAAAATTGTCGTTATGTTTCATCTTATTACGCATATTAGGTAATTTATTGCTACTCTATTTATTGTTATTAAATCATTTTACTCATAATTTTTTTTTACCAACTCATTCCATACGTCCATGTTAAAATACGTGAGGAAGCCATGCTGACCACCTAACTTCGCAGACTTTGTCTTTGTTCACAATGAAACACAATAGAGAGTTTTTGCAGCACCCTCACGCCGAAACGAAACGGAAAACGACACCGAAACGGAAATGGCGGATAGGGCGACCGAAGTCAGATGCTAACCTTTTTCGGCTCAGTTTTCGTTCGGCTTTGGCATCTACCGGCTGGTGAAGTCATGCTAACGTTATGTTAACCTCTCTTTCATTCATTTTACTCCGTGGTGAATACAAATCTATGTCCACACATTACTTCAATTCTGCATTAACATAGACAGACGCGAAGAAACAGCTGTGAATGCGACGCTCCGCATTTATTTTCCAAGGAAAACAGAAGAAGGTAGGTAGCGTTATACAGATGTAAGGTTAAATTACGTTTCGTCATCTCAACACGAGGAAAGCTTACACCGTGAGATCCCGGTATTTTTCGTCGTCGCAGTTCGTCAAACTTTTCGGTGTCTGAAGTGTGCATACGCAGCACTGCTTTCGTTTCGTTCGTTTTGGCGTGAGGGTGCTGCAAAAACTCTCTAATGAGACACAATCGTTCACTGCGCCTCTACAATGTGTGATTTGAGCCTCTATTACGATTATTATAGGCAGAAAGAGGGCACCTCTCGCTCGCTCCAAGCTGAACAGCGACGACCTGAGCGAAGATCCGCAGTCCGACAGCAGTTACCAGGATATGGCGGAATCCATAAGAAAAATCCACAGCCTAACCGACGTTGTTGAAGTTTAGCCATAGGTATTTGATTCAAGCCAGGCACTGCTCAGGCACCTGTCTAATTCAGTAACCTACTGATGATAATATCGAGTAGACTGGAGCTTGGAGAACTTGTAGGTCCGAATCCCAATACTGTAACTAGGGATGGGTGTCGAAGTTGAACTTATCTGTATACATTGGGTAGATGTATCGAACTACCAATATGTAGGGATGTGTATGGAGGGATGTATGTCCACTCATACTATTTTATGATATTACTGATAATATATTGATATATTAAATTACAAGTTAATTTTCCATGGTATAAAGTAATATAAATTAGTATTGGTATCTAATTTTCGTTTAAAATATATCAATAGTATCATAAATAGTATGATTAGAGTCATCAAAAAAAGTTTGATAGCAAGTCATCATTCAAAAGAGACCATTGATGATGGTTTTTAAAATTATTAATTATATTAGGTTCGTTTGCACTGGCTTTTTCTGATGGTTAGCTGACTCCTAGAAAACCGTGAGTAACCATCCGTGAACCAGTACCGTCTTCATGAGCATTATTTCTGTTTGATAATGGTTGGGAATCGAGATGGCAGTGCATGGTCAGTTCTCTTCCGCCCTGTTTTTTGTGTACCGGTATGACATCAGAAAACTGGCTTCGGATAGTCAGAAAAGAGTCCGAGAATCACTGCGGACGGCACAACGCCCTTCTGATGGTCAGATAGCCGTCAGATGGCCACTGCAAACAAACCTGTTATGTTTAATAATTATTACGGATTTGTGCTGAGCATTATAAAGAGAGATAGTAGGTATTAGAGAGTTTTTCCTTACCACGGTCGGCCTTAGCACGGTGTCCTAACACCGTGCGATTACCGCGAACCAGGCGGAGAACGCATGAACTAGCTAACACGGGACGTACGAAGCTCTGCTTCACCGTGGCAGCAGAGCTTCACCCGGGCCGTACGAACCCCTTCTCATACGGCCGTACGAACAACTTTTCTCCGTGTAATCCCTGGAAGTTTCACTGATAACAGCTGGTTAAAGCTGACTCAATCCTATTTTTTCTTCATCAAGACAACATATCAATCGACCTAGCTTTTTAGCAGTAGTTTTTATTTGTTTATTATTTATTACTTATTATTTTTTATTATTTATTTATTACTTTACTATGGAAGACGAATTGAACGGTTTTATCGATCTGTATTCCAACAATTTGATTGACGGCGACAACGTTATTTTGCGTGGAAAAATCGTATTTTTAGGCGTGTTCAAATATGGGTAATCAGGGGAAAATAAATAAGTATAAAACGCGTTTCTCCATTTTTCCCTCCACGAACTGAACCTTTCAATTGTCAAGACATTTTTTTTTCCCTGCAAATTTAACAAGGGGGAAACAACTCGCGTTTTTTTGTACATTTTCGGTAATTTTTAATTAATTTTCGTAATTTTTTTATAACTTGTCAATTTTTTATAATTTATTTGAAATTGTTTGTGATTATTGACATTTTTTGTAATTTCTCATAATTTTTGGACTATTTTTTTTTGGTATTTGTATCTAATTTTTTGCATTTTTTCGGCCGAGGGGAGGAGGGTACATTTTTGTCCTCGCCATTTTATAACAATTTTTCGTAATTTTCGGTAATTTTTGGTCATTTTTTTAATTTTTTGTTTACACAAAAATTGCGAGTTGTTTTCCTCTCGAAACTTAAGCTACGTTTCTAATTGAAGCAGCAAGACGTCAGTTGAAACGATCAAAACAACAAGATACGAAAGCAAATTTTAATTCACAACTCACTCTTTCACGATTTCCAACTAATCAAAACACATGAGTGAATTTTACTTACCTACAAATCTTTTGAATCCTTAAAAAGATCACTACGGATGATCACTCAACACAACGGAACACTGGAGTAGAATCCGCCATCATGCTTCAAAACAATTGGGCGTCAGGTTATGATAAGACACCGTGCGTTTTATCGACGGACACCGTACTAAGACCACGTGACATCCTGAAAAAGTTAGCATCCATGATGCATTCCCCTAGATTCCTTACCACGGTGTCCCGACACCGTAGTAAGGAAAAACTCTCTATTTATTCATAGCTTTTACTTACATAGTTACTAAGCAACAGTTTCAAAACGCTGCAAATCCCTGCACAACGGTTTATTATTTTGTATAGAATACCCTTCTGTTACAGATCACAGCTCTATGTATAGATAACCCGTCTATATAATATAATATGTACTATTCTATGCATAATTATGTAGATCGCAGACCCTCCGTAGGTTAGTACCTAACCCCGTACTCGTTACTAGGTACCTACCTAAATCACGAGTTAAATGTTGCTAAAATAATTCTGCCGATGACAAACAGTACCTAACAAAAAGAAACACACATAATGAAGTTCTGAAAAGAAATTGTTGATGAGGAGTGAAAAAAGTTGCAAAAGTACCTACCAACAAACTCCAGCCCCTTCTACGTAGATGGTATAATGAACCGTTGTGTAATAATTTACCGTTGAGTAATGATTTACCGTAGTAATAATTTACCCATCAATAATACTTCAACGTTTGTTCAAGTTTCACTACCTACCAACAAACTCCAAAAGAGCCATCATTTTTCAAATTAAATAATATCACAGAACAACCAACTCGACTTCATACTCCGCCAATATGGTCAGGTGATCCCTACCAATGATTGGCCGTATTCACAAATTCCTATTGTGGGCGCGTCTCTGGTTACGAGATTTGGTTTGAATTGTATACAATTTCATTCACACTGGAGTCGAAAATGCCTGTCGGTGCAAACTTCGGGGCCTTACTGTGAACGAACGGCTGGACGTACGATGCTCCGGATGGTCTTAAAAAACTCGCAAGTTCAAGAATTATTTAAAACCGTAAAAATATTTACGTAAAAAAATGGTATAGGCGTTTTGAAAATTTCAACCCCTATTTTGAACCCCTTAGAGATGACTCACAGTAACGTCGAGCTTCGAGGACCAACTAGACGCCGAACGGAACCTATAACCCGAATTTCATCAATTTTTTTTCATGGTAACTAAGAAAAGTGGCCAGTTCGCCGTACGGCGGACAGACAGAAATATTTTTATTGCAGTTTTGGATTCTACATACCTTGAAACGTAAACCATCAAATTTTGAGGGGGGGTAAGAATTTTTTTTTTCATGCTCGATTCCAATGGTTCATTATTGAAAATAATAAACCAAAAGTAGAGAATCCAAAACTGTCAGTAGAGGATGAATAAGGATTTGGTAGGTACCTACCTGAGGAGTTTAGTTTGGGGTGGCTTTTATAAACTGTTAGCGAATTTTCGAAGAAAAGGAAGCTATTGTTCTCGGTCCAAAATTTTTAAAACTCGAATTTCCGAAAGATTTTTATACCAAAATCCGTTTCAGACCATCCTGAATTCCCTGCCGAAAGACACCAAAAATTATATGTATATATATATATTTATATATATATTTATATATTTATATATATATTTATATATTTATATATATATTTATATATGTATGTGTCATTCCAGACGATAACTCTCGACAGAATTGAGATAAAAAGTTCAAATTTGCACGAAAAATCTGTCTTGGCAATCGACAGGCTAAGTTCGAAGATGGGCAGAATCGGGTCACCCTAAGGGGGAGTTTTGGGGAGTTTTAGGGGGGGAAAATTACCCATAAATTCCCAAAATGAAAAAGTCTGACAAGTGACACCTCATTTTAAAGGTTTTTGTACGCTGAACACGATGGTGAAATCAGAATTGCGATATCTCATTCCATTCTCAAACTGGAGCACTTTGAAGATGAAGGAACGTGGTTATTTCTTGAGATGTTCTTCCTGGTTCGTCTGCTCTAATCTGATAACGGAATGGGATATCGCAATTCTGACTTCACCATCGTGTTCAGCGTTGGAAAATCTACAAACCGAGGTGTTACTCGGCAAAAAATGGAACAAAAAATTTGTTACGTACCCAATACCTACTCTCTGGTATTCAAAACATTGTTGATTTCCCCCTCCCCCTCCTTCCACCCCAAATTTTACTTTGCGTAAAACTACTCCTGTTTTAATTTTGTATGGTATCAAGTTGGGAAAACATTGGCCGAAAATTAATTTTCAGAAAATTTTAGGCGGAGGAGGAAGATGCCGAAAACTTCGAAAATTCGCTCTTATAGCCATGCTGCATGACTGTGGTTTTTTAATACACGTATTCTGTATTATGTTTCCTCTTAGAGGTATTATGTTCAAGTAATCCTGAAAAAGGACTTCTAATTTAATTTAGGTTTATAGGTACCTACCTAATAAAAAATGCTACACGATTCATGGGGCTATGGTATATCGATATAAGTTCAGCTATCAGTATTCTTGTAGTATTGATAAATGGATACCCATCCCTGATTGTAACTGTTGTGACTTGAAAAGAACCTGAAACAGCACGGCTGCCAGCCACGGTAGTTGCCTATGAGTGATGAAGTGATTTACCTACCAAAATGAATTCATTATTATTCTCAAATCAAAAATTCTTGCTACTTTTTTCTAATTTTGTGGTGTGCTGTGCAACATTATCTTATCGGGGAAGGATGTTGTGACCTTGATGGTATGGCACCTAAACCGCACAGAGAAGAAATTTCTTTGTAACCATTCCATTGTGTAACCTCCTCTCATATCAACACTAGCATGACTTTTTATTAAATACACAGTTAATGAACAAGTGTGATCTATCAATCACCTATCAACTCCTGATGGTCATAGTAATGTAATATTATATCCAGAGAGTCATAGTAACGTAATGTAATATCCTGTTAATCTAAATGATACAACAGTAACTTTGATTGTTCCTATTTTTTTAAATATTAAGCATGTTCCTAAATGGTACCTAATTACGTACCTAGGTATACTTCGAGACAGGTACGACCACTATCAGGTAGCAGGTATCTGTCTAGCCTACCAGTGCCTCTAGTTGGATGGATATGAACTGTAGAGGTAGATAATGACGGTTTTTCTATGTGCCATAGAAGGAGGGATAGAAATGAAAAAAACTAAATAAATAATAATAATAATTAACAACCAAGATGGTCCTCAGTCGGGGAATTAAGTAATTATTAGGTGAAATTATTGAAGTCACCAAACAAGTAGCATAGAATTTGAGATCTTACACGACATTTAACGCAGATATACCATGTTTTCCGGGTCCCTGAATAGAGTTTACCCTCTTTTTAAGAAAAAATAATAAATTATAGGGCATTAAGAAGGTAGTTCCCCCCATTAACAAGGTTTGAACAATAATCAAAATATATGGAACACTAGAGACTATTGGACCGGATTAAAGAAAGATGGTTTGTTTGGACCATTGGGTTGTGGCGGTTCAACGGTTTTCACGTTCGTGCATGGGCAGTCGCTGCTACTGATACGTATGCGACGAAATTCATAATATGGGGCCAACTAGGACCTAATCCAGAACTACCGTCAAAATTTGAGCCGATTTGAACCACTGGGTGGCGAGTTATGTGGGTTCGACGTTTTTCTTGATTGTGCATGCGCTGCTACTACTACTACTGCTACTGTTCCGAATGTGACAAAATTCATTTGGGACCAACGAGGACCTAACCCCGAACTACCTTTAAATTTTTAGCCGATTTGGACCACTGGGTTGTGAATGATTCGGGTTTGACTTTTTTCACGTTTGCGCATGCGCTGTGTCTACTACCTACCAATCCGAATGCAACAAAATTCATGTGGGATCAACTAGGATCTAACCCCGGACTACCATAAAATTTTGTGCCAATTTGGACAATTGGGTCGTGAGTTGTGTGGGTTCGACTTTTTGTGAGAATGTTAAATTTGAATTTCTGATTTCCCACTAGAAATGAAATATTAGGTAAATCGCGGAGTAGTTAAACACAAATCCCACTTGCAAGTGCATCACTTTAAACATTGAACAGAACCACAATGAATGGATGAACGGAACTATGAATAATGAATAAATAAATTAGAAAAATACGTCCTCAGAGAAATAAGAAAAGGTCACAGCAAAGGTTCTTGAAGGTTCGCCATTTCTAATGTTGGGTTGGTGGCAGCATTGAGAACCTTCACCTCCAAAGCTTTGCTCCGCCTCCTTGCACCGACAGCCAATCAGATGTCAATAGACCTGATACGTCATCTGAGTATGAGTTTTTGTACTTCCCGTCATCTTTACACGTTCCACCGTGGAAATTGTGATATGGGAAGCCTCAGCATTCTCTTGCTGTAACGTGTAGTGTATATGTGTATACACTACACATATACTTGTAGAGAATGCTTGATGTATGCTAATGTAGAGATGTGTAAGACGTGTTCAGTTCCAGGAGTTATCTCCCACCGGTTCACTCAGTTCTGAGATGCGTTCTTTGGAACACGTTCACCAGTTCAGCGACCTAAAAATCACGAAAACGGGGTTTTGACAGGTTTGATTCAATAAAAAGTTATGCTCATTTTAGTTCAATTCGATATACTTACTTTCGTGCAAAATCACAATGGTTTGGAAAATTCACCACAGTCAAAAATTTCACTAGAATCTAATAAGTCTGCCTCACTGATGATCAGCAACAAGTATAGAAGGAAGGGGTCGATGAATGGATGAACTGGTGGGAGTTGGGAGGGACACGAGGGCGAGGGGGAAGAACGGCTGAATGGGTGAACTGAGGAGTTGTGAAAATGGAGGGAAGTAGGAACACGGGAGGGGCGGACGAATGGCTGAACTGGTGAACTCGTGAACTGAGGAGTTGTGAAAATGGGGGAATGGCGAGCGGGGAAGGGAAGAACGATGGGAACGGCAAGTGGGGAAGAGAAGAACTGTACGAACGTGGAGGGGCGAAGCGAGGGGTTGATGAGCGGATGAACTGGTAAGACTGATATGAGGAGTTGTGAAAATGGAGTGAGGTTAGGATTGCCCGTTCAGTGAGAACATCAACTCTTTGGTCATCCGTTCATTTGGGATACTTGCAACTGAAAGATCCGTTCAGTGCTGAACGCCTCAGCCCTATGCTCATTTAAAGAAGATACATGAAGAGAATGCTTGAAGCTCTACACATATAAGTGTAGAGAATGAAGAAAGCGTGAAGCTTGAAGCTCAGTCTTCCTTCTCGGACTGATCAGGAAGTACAAAAACTGTCTATTTCTTGCCGAAATTTTATTTTTAATCACTTTCATTAAAAAGATATAGCTTATTTTTGAAAACGGGCTTCGAACTACCATTTCTCCAAGAGTTGTATTTTTTTCACACAAAAAATTGTTCACGAAAATTCCTCATTCTTTTAAATTGTAAGTCTAACGGAGAGCTTTCCAGAAAGGTGCTGTATGATGGATACGAAATGAACGGAAGTGGGTGAAGGAAAATGCGTGTGGCCTCATCTGGTATTGCACTGTCGCTCCAACTGAAGCAAATTGCAACCCACGTCCATTCCTACGTACATCTGCTATTAAACTGCAGATTCCTACGAATTAAATGAGCCACAGTAAGTAATTATGGGTACCTACTTGTGTGTTATACCGACCACACCTGAAAAGGTGAATTGAACACTGTAATATGCGTAGAATTACATGGTTTATTGAATATTTACATTTTAAAACAAAATGAAAACTATCTGCACCTTTAATTAGTGTTGGGTTGACATAGCCACCTGAAACTTGGCGATGTCCACGAGAAGTGTATCGAACGGATTCCCGCCTTCGGCCGCCAGTGCCGTCCGCCACATGTATTCTACTAGATAAGATTCAAGGTGGTGGCGGGCTGTACTAATTTAATCGCCTCCTCTTCACTCCGTGGCAAATCCCAAATCTTCATTTTCTAACACACTGAACACCGATTAAACACCGACAACTGATGATTCAGAACTAATTTTATTTATTTAGTTTTAATTATTTAGTATTTTGTAATGATATATAAATAAATAAATAAATAAATAAATAATGCATCGCCCGTTATCGCATCGCGCAGCGTTAACGCAGAGCATTGTACCTTGAGCCCGGAGAGGTGAGGGGTGTTGCGATAAGGCAAATCCTGATATTTATTGTCTAAAGTCCACACTGAAGGAATGAGTAATTGAAATGAATGAAATTCTACTTCGAACGTCGATGGTGTGGTCGGTATAACACACAAGTACCTAATTATGTATAAAATGCAACTTGTAAAAATAATCTGTATTTTTTGTATTGGAGAAATAAATAATTAAAATGTAAATCCAAGTGTGTGGGAGAGAAGCTCTACTGCCCACCCGCATGGCAGAAGTCGTTTCCAGAGTGAGCAGTTGAGAGGTTGGCAGCCTTGGGGGCGGCAACGCCTCAGCTGGAGGCGGATCAATAAAACCGACGGCCTCAGCGAGTGGTGTTTGATGAATTGTGACGATCACATTGCTCAAATCCGTTTATTACGAGCTTCCTCGTTCCTGTCTGTACGTGAATAGCCTTCCGTACCACAAGCCAGCCTTCCCGCCTACCTGCACATCAGGTACACGTGGGGTTGAGCGGCCCATACAACGATGTGCTTCCGTGTCGGTCCAGCCAGGATAACTGTCTTCCTCCTGTGCCTGATTCTTCTCGAAGGATCTTGTAAGTTAACTTCCGTGCTTTTGGTTTATTATTTTCAGTAGGTAATGGACCTTTGGAATCGAGCGTGAGAGAAAAAAAACCATTTTGACACCCCCTCAAAATTTGATGGTTTTCGTTTCAAGGTATGTAGAATCCGAAAATGCAATTAAAACGCTGCAAATCCCTGCACAACGGTTTATTATTTTGTATAGAATACCCTCCTGTTACAGATCACAGCTCTATGTATAGATAACCCTTCTATATAATATGATATGTACTATTCTATTATATACATATTATGTAGATCGCAGACCCTCCGTAGGTTAGTACCTAACCCCGTACTCGTTACTAGGTACCTACCTAAATCACGAGATAAATGTTGCTAAAATAATTCTGCCGATGACAAACAGTACCTAACAAAAAGAAACGCACATAATGAAGTTCTGAAAAGAAATTGTTGATGAGGAGTGAAAAAAATTGCAAAAGTACCTACCAACAAACTCCAGCCCCTTCTACGTAGATGGTATACTGAACCGTTGTGTAATAATTTACCGTTGAGTAATGATTTACCGTAGTAATAATTTACCCATCAATAATACTTCAACGTTTGTTCAAGTTTCAGAAGTACCTACCAACAAACTCCAAAAGAGCCATCATTTTTCAAGCGAAATAATATCACAGAACAACCAACTCGACTTCATACTCCGCCAATATAATCAGGTGATCCCTACCAATGATTGGCCGTATTCACAAATTCCTATTGTGGGCGCGTCTCTGGTTACGAGATTTGGTTTGTATTGTATACAATTTCATTCACACTGGAGTCGAAAATGCCTGTCGGTGCAAACTTCGGGGCCTTACTGTGAACGAACGGCTGGACGTACGATGCTCCGGATGGTCTTAAAAAACTCGCAAGTTCAAGAACTATTTAAAACCGTAAAAATATTTACGTAAAAAAATAGTATAGGCGTTTTGAAAATTTCAACCCCTATTTTGAACCCCTTAGAGATGACTCACAGTAACGTCGAGCTTCGAGGACCAACTAGACGCCGAACGGAACGTATAACCCGAATTTCATCAATTTTTTTTCATGGTAACTAAGAAAAGTGGCCCGTACGGCGTACGGTGTACGGCGTACGGCGTACGGCGGACAGACAGAAATATTTTTATTGCAGTTTTGGATTCTACATACCTTGAAACGTAAACCATCAAATTTTGACGGGGGGTAAGAATTTTTTTTTTCATGCTCGATTCCAATGGTTCATTATTGAAAATAATAAACCAAAAAAAGTCTGCCTGTACGCCGTACTGAGCACTTTTCTTAGTTACCGTGAACCAAAATTAACGAAATTTGGTTTGTAGGTCCCATTTGGGGTCTAGTTGGTCCTCGAAGCTCGGCGTTACTATCAGTCATCTCTAAGGGGTGAAAAATAGAGGGTTGAAAATTGAATAACGCCGTAGCTCGAAAACTTTTAATAGAAGGGTTTTGACGTTTTTAAATTGATCTTGAACTGAAGAATTTTTGAGGCCACCCGGAACATTCTTCAACCATCCGTTCGTTTGCACCGAAAGCTTCGTCAACATGATCGTGAATTAAACTGTATAAATCCGGCCTAATATCATCACTAGGGAGCGCCTGATTATAATCAAGGATGGCTGTATGAAGTCGAGTTGGTTGTTCTGCGATATTATTTCATTTGAAAAACGCTGCAAAGTCCTTGTCACATGGGTTTATTATTCTATTGGAGTTCTAGAGATTTTTGTTGGCTGTTAAATGTATTGTTTCTTTCATGTGGAATGATTGAAATAGCTATTTCTGATGATTTCCACCAATTTTGGCCCCCAAAACATGAAATAGGTACGTTTTTTTTTTTAAAGATCATCTTTGATCATTGGTAGTGGCATTTAATGGTCTTGATTCACCTGTTTACACTTTTTCCAATGTTATTGTACAAATTGATGGTGATTTCAGACAGTTTTCCAGGTTTTTGACTCATAAAAAACCAATTTTGGGAGCTGAACCTTTGGTAAAACCTCAATTTCCGCGTCTTTGGTCAAAATCGACTTCATATTCGGTCTTCTCGTCCTCAAAAACATGGAAAAAGATACCTCAAAAGCTCATGTTACTAACATGTTGTTAAAACGCAAAAAGTACCTATTTTTATACACATTTTCACTCATAACACCCCTGGGTATATTCCGATCGGGCTGAAAAGTTTCGGGACACAACTAGGGCCCAAATGGAGCATGTGTGCGAAAGAACGACTTTTTTAGACCGAAAATGAAGCCTGTACACGTGATACGGCGTACGGCGTACGGCGGACGGACATTGCATTTTTGGAATCTACGCACCTTGAAACGGAAAAGACAAAATTTTGAGGGGGTGTTATAAAAATTTTTTGTTGAGCGAATACATAGGTGTATTATTCACAGAATAATAAACCAAAATGATGGCTCTTTTGGATTTTATTGATGGGTAGGTACTTTTTCAGCTTGAACAAATGTAGAAGTATTATTGGGTAAATTATTACACGACGGTTTATTATACTATCTACGTAGAAGGGGCACCTGTACGGGTAAATTATTACACAACGGTTTATTATTTGCCTTATGCTTCATGAATAACTACAAATTAATGATAATAATTAAAGATTGAATTATTGAATCCCGCGCATTCCAGGGCCGGCTCTAGTACTCGATTTAGGGCTTTCCTGGGGGAGCTCGAGGGTAGGTATTGACCACGGAAAACAGCGATCTACGCAGAAGGGGCATCTATACAGGTAAATAATAAACCTTTGTGTGTAATAATTTGCACCGTTTTAATTTCGAAATTGAAACGATCATTATTACACAGGTACTGTCATCGTTTGATCGTAACAAGGATCATGTAATAATGACCGTTCCTAGGTACTGTCGTTGTCAGTCACAGCCAGGTGGCCAAATGCACTTTACTTTCGGTCTCCGTATTTGTTAAGTTTCAAAACCTACCTACAGTAAAATGATTAGGTCGAGCATAAAAAAAAGTATCCCCTCCCCCATCCTCTCATAATTTGATGGAATCCGTTTCAAGGTACGTAGAATCCGAAAATGGGACGAAAAAAAATTCTGTCCGTCCGCCGTGCTTCGCCCTTTTCTTAGTGTCAATGAACCAAAATTAATGAAATTTGGTTTGTTGGTCCCGTTTGGGCTCTATTTGGTCCTCGAACCCCTATTGTTCACTCCTTAGAAATTTTCTGAACGCCGTTTTTAACGATATTTTGACGTTTAAATTTTACATTAAGGTATCTGCCTTTTATCTATCTTTCTTTTACAACAAGGAAACTATCTTGCGTTTTGAAAGATATTCGTGACACAAACATAAATTTGAACACTTAGGGCCCCCTAATAGCTGACCTTCGCCCCGTTTCCCGTGGGCAGTTGCACCAGCTAATTACACGGGAGACGTAAGTGAAGAAATTTATTTAAGGTAGGCCTAACTAGTTCATTCTAAAACGGATTCATCTAAAGTTGATACATTTCCATAACCCCCCCCCCCCCCCCCCGAAATGTCACAGTTTCCTCAATAAGATCTCACTGTTGAAAATCAAAACTAAAAATATTGTTTACGGACGTACAAAATGTTTGGGTCAATTGTTTTGGGCTATGCACCTGTATACAATCAAGTGAAGAGAGTTGAATTTTGGTTTATTATTCTCTAAAAAAAATACACCGATGTATTCGATTCGGAAATTTTTTTGGAACACCCCCTCAAAAGTCGCTGTCACACGGGTTTATTATTCTACTGGACATACCTACAGAAATGTTGGCTGTTCATTTATTGTTTCTTTCATGAATGTGCAATAATCGAAATAGCTATTTGTGGTGGTTTCCACTAATTTAGGCCCCCAAAAACACAAATTAGGCTCCTATTTATTAACAGTATATCTTTGATCATTGATAGTGCCATTTAATTATCTTGATGATTCACCTGTTGGTATTACTTCTAGTGTTATTATACCTACAAATTTATGGTGATTTCAGACAATTTTCCAGGTTTTTGACCCATAAAGAATGTATTTTGGGAGCTGAACTTCGTTACAACCTCAGTTCTTCACTCTTTGGTCAAAATCTACTTCATATTCGGTCTCCTCGTCCTCAAAAAACATGGAAAACGATAATTCACAAGCTTATGTTACCAAACCACACACACAAAAAAACTCGAAACCCCCTATTTTTTCGTCCATGTTTTCACCCTGGGTGTATCCGATCGGGCTGCCGAGCTTCGGAGCATAACTAGTACCTACCAAATGGGGAACACAACTGTGTGCGGAATAACGACGATTTTAGACCAAAATTTAACGTACCTAATTTAAGGTTGAAACTTCGTTAGGACCTCAGTTTTCGACTCTGGTCAAAATCGACTTCATATTCGGTCTTCTCGTCCTAAAAACCATGGAAAACGATAGGTAGGTAGCTATCAAGTTCATGTTACTAAAACACCAAAAACCCCTATTTTTACACCCATTTTTCACCCACAACACCTTTGGGTATATGCCGATCGGGCTGAAAAGTTTCGGGACACAACTAGGGAGCCTGTCTGTGAAAGAATGAATTTTATGCATTTTTGGAATCTACGCACCTTGAAACGTAAAAGAAAATTGTTGCGAGTTCCTCCCAGAACCACAACACTTGCATACTTAAGTTTTCGCAAACCTTGTATAAGCCAACTTTAGTTCTCGCCAATAAACGGTACGAGTGGGGACTCAAGCCACAGGAGCCGGTGCACAACCTGGAGCCCCACCATCCTCTCCCAGCAAGAGGATGGTAGGAGAAGGCTTCCGGGTCTATATAACCCCGGCTCCTGCGCCTTTTTCCTCATTCTACGCTTCCTCTAAGTCGCTGACTTATCTCTCTCTCTCTCCCTCTCCTCACCTCATCTCTCTCCTACACCCAAAAGAACCAGATCATGGTGGAGGTTCGCCCTTAACCAGCCTGGCAAATTCTCCTAAAAGATTGGTGGAGGTCCGCCCTTAACCGCACATCCAAAAAGAATCAGAACATGGTGGAGGTACGCCCTTAACCAGCCTGACAACAATCCCGAAAAGATCGGTGAATTAATCTGCCCTTAACCGCACAAAATTTCATCCAAAAAGATTCGGCTTACGGTGGAGGTGGGCCCTTAACCAGATGCCGACACACTCCCACCTCGCCTCTCGTGGTGAATTTTACGCCAATTTAAATTCATCACAAAAATATTTCAAGGGGTTGTTCGAATTTTTTTTTCTTAGCGAATACATAGGTAGGTGTATTATTCATGGAATAATAAACCAAAAGGACTCGGAAAAGGATAAAATGTGATTGGCTCCATATTCTCACTTTTGGTTTGGCTTACGTCAGATTTGTATACCGACTGGTGACAGTTGATAGCGTTGAAAATGTGAATTTCAGGTGAAACGTTTTGCAACACGGCGAACGACTGCATAATGGTTCAAGGGTCTACGTGCGTTGAAAAGAGATGCGTCTGCGAAACCTCATCGGACACTGGCCTCTTCCCTCCTTGCGTTATCAGTAAGTTCTCAAGTACCTACTCGTCTATTATTGTACAGGTAAATAAATAAATAAATATAAATAAAAATTAATATAAAAAAATAGAAATAATAATAATAAATAAAAAAATGCTGCAAATCCCTGCACAGTGGTTAATTATTTTGTACGTTTGTTCATTATTGAAAATAATAAATATAAATAAAAAATTAAAATAAATCTTGTACACGTGCCATCACACTGACTAGAATCACCTGCCCACTAGGCAGCAGCCTAATTGGGTACTTGATGGATTTTAGTAGGAAGGTGCCTGCTAAGTGCTGTAAGCGCACTCTGATGGGAGCACAAGCAAATGGTAGGCGTTTTCTGTCGGTTAGCTGACTCCTAGAAAACCGTAAAGCTGGGTTCACATGGTCGCGTAAACGCTCAAAAGCGTAAAGCCTCCTGATTGGCTACCGCCTAGTTGATGGGGGGGGGGGGGGAAGCGTCAACGCCGAATTCACTTTTGGAGGTGACTGTAGCGTATTGGAAATGTAGATATTTTGAGCGTTTACGCGCCGTAAAGCGTGCGCAGTAGACCCCATCCAAAATGGCGGATCCGTCACAGCTGATCTCCCACATCTTCCTGTAGACGAAAGACTCGAAAGACAAAACAACGCGGGAAAACAACAGCTGGACAGTCTCCCAAGGCGCATTGCGCATTGGCGTTACGCCTCCATGTGAACCAACACTCCCGTTTTCAGCTTTTACGCACCTCCCACCCTCGCCGCCTACGTCGATTACGCTTTTGAGCGTTTACGCGACCATGTGAACCCAGCTTGAGAATCGAGAAGGCAGTGCATGAGCAGTGTGTAGTGTAGTGATGGGCGTTGAATAACGGAACCGCTTAGAATAACCAGTTACTGAGATAACCGGTTACGAGAAAACCTATTGTAGTAGTTATTGGAATAACTACTTCACTTCTCCTGGGCATTGGGGTTGGGCAGTACTAAAAAGATGGTACCTACGGGCTAGCAGCACATAGGTAACTAACCGTCTTGCTGTGCATAATTTGATGTGGGGATGGTATTGAGTAACTACCTGCCACCGATAACGCCGCTTTACCTCTTAACCAGTTACCGGTTAGGACCTTTTGCTTCGCTTCGACGTGAGATGGTATTGTAGGTACACTATAGGACACAGTATACCTGTAGCCATCACTCTTTGCCGTGTACTCCGTACCTAACAAGTTACCCACCTATTTTAGGATGGTATCCCTCTATCAACAATTTATTTCTGTTATATTTATGGTCAGCATTTGTATGTAAGGTCTCGTCTTTTTCTATTTCTCCTCTCACATTTGACTTCCTCGTTCTCTTCCTCATCTACTCTTATGTTTTAAAATTGTATTAGTTCCCTTATTGCATAATTATTGTATTTCAATCCAAGGTGGGATTTCAATCCTATTTTGAAAATAAAGTTTACAAGCCTCATCAGTGTGACAGATTCACAAGATGAAGCGGTAGGAAGGAAGGTATCATACGACGAACTTTTCGTCATCCACTCATGTTTGTCTCTCTACTCCACGGGAGAATAGCACCCCATCCGTAAACTGGTAACCGTTTTATCAGAATAACTGGTTATCGGAACTAGTTACTGACCGATAACTGTTAGCAAATACCAGTTATCAGAAAATATCGCTTTAGCCCATCACTAGTGTGGTGTGGGTATCTTCTGAGTAGTGGAATGAAGATTAGTGGTGGTAAGAGTAGTTCATTTGAGGAACACAAGTTCATTTAGTTCACTCCTTGAAAGGAGTAGTTCTTTTGAGTTAGTTCAGTAGTTTATTCAAGTTCCAGTCGCACGACACAAACACTGAACTAGAACGAAGATATACGATGCCAACTTACTTCCTGAACGATACCAGCTTAGTTCCATATTCCTTTGAACTGTCGTTCCGTGATACTATAAACTCCTTATGTAGTATCCATCCCATCTGAACTAATTCCTATCAATTAACTCCTAATGAACTAAAGAACTATAGTTCAGTGGATACTACCAACTCCTCATGTAGTATCCACCGTTTCTATAACTAAATGACTACCTACCTCAAGTCGCCTTGTGAGTGAGTGAGTTACTAGTTCTTTAGTTGTTGGTTAATAATGCACATAACGATAGTTCTTTAGTTCCCCCTTCCTACATACATCTGTATACACTGGGTCCTTGATTCTTTTACTCTGTACGAGTGAATGAACATTCAGTGAAGTGAGCAAAGTCCAGGAGTAGTTCAGTTGGCGGAGTTAGTTCTTCAAGAGTAGTTCAGCCAGGAACTACTTACCTCTAATGACGATCAGAAAACTTGATTTATAGTCAGGAAAGCACTCACTATTTATAGTCCAAGAATCACTGTGAATGGCCATACGCCTTTCTGATGGTCAAATAAACCTGATAGTTCCGGTCAAGCAGCATGTCCTTATGAGTGAATTTTTAAAATTGTTGTAGCCAATTTTACGGGGTTTTTAAAGCTCTCAGAATTTCATTTTAAAGCTATAGTTTTGACCGTCAAAAACTGTGATTTGAACCACTTGGTGTTTTCTCATGTCCTGACTGGCCATTTTATACGACTCTTAGTATACCTAAGTTTTTCAAATAATTTTTTTTCAAATAATGATTTTTCAAATAAGTACTGTATAAATTGTTAGGTATTTGTTTTTAGTCGGTTTTACTCATTTTTCCCAAAATGGACCATCTTCGTACGCATCCTTTCGTTTACCATTACAAACATTTTGGCGAAATTGGGCATTTTTTATTCAAGAAATGTAACATAGTTAAATAGATTATTCAATCATAATCAGAACTACATGACTGCGGCTACATGATTGTAAATTCCAATTTTGAACTGGTCTTTGTATCAACTTCATTACAAAGGTAATGTTATTTTAGGGAGAAACAGTTATGGAGACAACTGTGAAGTTGACAGGAACTGCAACGACAGGGATTCCAACCTGATATGCGCCAAAGACATCAAGCTGTGCAAATGTAGGAGGTAAGGTGGAAATGTGCCAGTTTATTCTTCCCCAGCGTTATCTACCTAAGTATCTGCTGTAGGAAAGTGATCTCAACTGATCGGTTTGTTTTGCAGAGGATTGACCTGGGACGTGGTGTCCACCAGGTGCCACAGCTTGGACGACGACAACCCATTCATGAGTGAGGGATTCCAATTAATTTTTCGAATAAATACTGTTCAGTTAATACACATTCTATTTGCTGAAGAATTTCATTTTAATGCTGCGGTACTTTACAGGAGATCTAGGGGAAAAGTTCGATCCCACTAGGGACATCATAATCCCATCTGTTATCCTTATGACCTTAGCAGCGACAGCCTGGCTTTGTTTCAAGTTGTTCTGCAACTGGTGAGTAATGATCATTACTATAATTTGAGGCGATGGGCGAATTGAAATCAGCACTCATGGGGGCGTCTTGAGACGCTGTAGTATGCCGAGAGTAGGATGAGAGGAGGACGACCTGCTCCGCATCTTGTTTCCATCTCTTCTGTTGGGCAGCAAACTGTCAGGCCGGTCCTCCACTGGAAGCGATACCGAGCAACTAAGCGATCAGGCGATGAGAGGTGACTTTAGCAACACAAGGGGTCCTCCATTAGAGGTGACTAAAGTCTAGCAGTGCAGTGCCGTGGAAATGAAGAGCCGAGCTGTGGTTGAGGAGAAGGGACGAGGGTATGGGAAGCTGAGGATGCTTGAAAAAGCAACCAATCCCATCGAAGGGATCCAATGCTTGTTGCTTGGTACAGCCCAAACTCCACCACCCAAATACATGTGCAGTGGAGGCCCCCTAATTTACTTTACCGCAAGGGGATCATTCACTCGTGTACCGATGAATACGCGTAGTCACTCAGTATCGGTTCCAGTGGAGGACCAGCGCTGAGGTTCTCACAAACTATGTGGGAATGGGACATAAAACGCCATGGGTCAACTCTCTTTCCCTCACTGCTCGCCATGCTCCGTAGCAAGCAAGGGTGTGAGGGTGAACGCGGGGAACATAAACACTGGAAGGTGGAGGGGAGTGTCCTGTGTCAGGCACTGCCATTTTTCGCTTTGTGAGTGATCGGGGCGTAACCCATCCTCTGCCTATCTCATGCCATGACCGCCACATCCCTCCTTATATGCTTATCCTCCATTCAAATACACAGAAGCGAAAAAATACGACCCGTGTCTCATGGCTGTTTCCTGTCCTATTTCCGCATAGTGTGAGAACCTTTAGTGTCCCAAGCTGACCACCAGGGGCGCTGATTGAACTTCGTCGAATGTCACTTAGTGTCGAATCAATTTATTCGTTACTATTCCACTCTCCGCATTGACTTCCTCTTAATGCTTTAGCACAATATCTTTGGAGTAATGTGATTTACCCCACAGTGGAAAGACGTTGCGGAGAAGGAGGCGAGCTACAGAAATGACGAGGGCGCTGGAAGAGGCACAGATACCGGGAGTTGTGCCCTCACAGTCAACCACTTGGGTCGCATCGTACCGTGGTAAGTCACTGAGATTAAGAATAATCACTGTTTTGGATGAATGCGTGTAAAGCTAAGACGAATGAACTTCACTCCGAATCGAGTTCTTGGGGCATGTCCAGTTCACAGTTTCCACTTGGGGGTTCCAACCACTTCGAGCTGCCACTTGGAAGTCTGCATGATCTCTCTAATCAAGCGAGTTGGGGGGTTCGAATTCTCATCGATACGTTTGGTGAGAAGATTGTTGACTACTTGAACATAAAGCTCAGCTAATCCGTTAGATTGGATTAGTTTAGGAGAGGACCAAGATTAATTTATGAGGGACTTAGGGGAGGACCACGCCCAATCCGCCGCACCGAAACCTTGGCTTATCCTGCGTAGCATTGCCCTGCAAGCCAGCCAAAAGTCTCTGGGACCAGTCTACTCCCTCTACTAGACTAATCCCCCCCCCTCCCTTCACTCCTGCTAGGTTATTCACCAACACGATTTCCTTTTGTACCGAGGACCCGAAGATACTGATTCGTCGAGCTTCCAGTGGTGAGCACTCGAAGAGGAGACGGAGCTATGTTTTGTCCTCTTCCTTGCATAGTCTGCACGAAGGGTCGCCTGAGTAGGCCCCCGATTCTGCTCAGATGTTTACAGGACCACCCATGCTCAGTCAGCGTCCCCACAAGGAGTCCCATTTTCTTCTTTAGTATTTCCATTGCTGCTGAGCCTCTCCTCCCACAGGGTGCCCCCCTTGTCAACTTCCTGAATCTTTGTTCTGGGATGTTCTCACAACAGCTCCTGCGTTCTTCCCTCACCCTTTCCCCCCAAGGACTAAGGAGATTTTGATCCTTTGCTAGGTAAATTGTTTTGGTTCGTAATAATAATCGATTAGGAGAGTACAATAGGTAGTTATCGACAAGAGCGGGGATTTAGCTCCTTAGTTAAGATTTAGTTTACTGTTTCTCTTTTCTGTACTCTTCAGTGAATGGTTAGGTGCTTGAAAAAGTAAAAAAAGTAAAGCCATTCCGGGCTGGGGCTTTTCGTCCGACTGCCCTGCTCAGCTGTCCCCCAGATGAGAGGATCAGAATTTGATTTGATCATTTCGCTCTTCACTTGGCTACTCATTGCCTCACCCCCTTGTGTGGAGACGGGTTCACCCAATGTAGCTTTTGGGGAACCTGTGACCCATCCAACTACTAACCACGTTCAAGGCAACTTGGGTGATTCACGGGATTTAGTCTGGGGCGGTACCTGTAACTCACATATCAGTAACTGTTTTTAAGCAAAAATCAGTTTTGAAAATCATGCAGTCTCTGCCTCATAGGAATCCAACTCAGGAGGTATTTGATCTTGCAAAGGTCTTCATTATTCGTCAGCTATCTGTGAAGGTTTGGCTCCTCTTTTATCATAACCCTCCCCCTCAGGCCTCAGCTGGCTCTTAAAACACATATCCCAACGTACGCTTTCTACATAGTCCATAGAAATCTAAATGAAAACAGGAAATTGCCCAAAAACGGCTAGAGAACAAAACAGTGAAGTGGAATTATGTCGTAGATAGTGCAAAAAGACATGGACAGTATTGATAACTTGATAAATAGCGTACACTTTAAGAAAATATGTTTATTGTAAGTTATATTTGTATAACCTAGGAAAAATCATTTTATTTCAGTACTCTACGAGAGATATCACAAGTTTGCTCTTCAGTTTCTTTCATTTTTACGTTTTTTGTTGAGTGTTTTGTGCGATTGTTTCGTTAATTACCCTTTTTTTAGTTTTTGTTTTGCAGTGTTGCAGTTGTTGTAAGATTTTGTTCAGTTGTTTTGTGCGGCGGCGTGGTGACCGTAAAAGCCTAACATAATTCCACTCAATCTGACACTTTGTTGGGCTGAGTGGTAATTACACCAGCAGAACATGAGAAGGAATTTACTGACTCGAAGCTCGACGACTCGGGCAAAGCCTAATGTCGAGCAGAATGTGATATGAACGAGGAGGCTCTCGGTACCTACTTTCCATATGTTGTATTTACCGACTCTTGTACATGTAAAATATTCAATTCTATTGTATAACTGGGATGGGAGGGTACACACAGTAACTAACTACCTGCGACAGGTATGGAGACAACGCATCCCTCCCCGAGGTACCTGTTTGAACTGTAAGACAGTTACTGATGATGAAAATACGTAACACTACTCATCTTCTTCCTCAGTGTTCGGTCCTATGAGCAGCGTGGACTCGCGGAACTTCCCGCCTTGTCTCATCCTCCCGACAGGTCCGCCTCCGTACGAAGAGGCTCTCAAGCACAAGGTGATCCTCAGCAGCTACACAGCGCCTCCTCTGAGCAATCAGCACGCGGACCACGCTCAGCTGTGATCACTTCAACCGTCGCAAACACCTTGGACAAGACTGGACACTCAATTTAACATGACGTTAGTCGAGGAGTCCACTGCAACTAGTGACTGATGATAGGTACCTGCAGAAACCAAATTTGTACTTAACAAACCCCAAAGGAAACGGGAATGCTTCTCACAGTGAAGTCCCAGAGGTCAAACATGAGAATGGGGAACTTTATTTCCCAACTTTTTGTTTTGTTTTTTGAACGAAATATTCAGAACTCATGAAAAAGTGGTAGTCTGAAGCCCATTATCAAAAATAAGCGTTATTTTTTAAATAAGTGTGCAATTAAATTAAAAATGTGGCAAGAAATGACGTATCAGGTCTACTGACAGCTAATTGGCTGTTGGCCCAAGGAGGCGGAGCAAAGCTTCGGAGGCGAAGGTTCTCAGTGCTGCCAACAATCCAACATTAAAAATGGCAAACCTTCTTGGGCACTTTCAAGAATTTTGCTGTGACCTTTCGTGAACCTCCCCTCGGTTTGATTTTGAGGACGTTTTTAAATTTATTTATTCATTTGCGGTTCCATCCATCCTTCCATTACAGTTCTGTACATCACTTAAAGTGAGGCACTAGCGCTCCAAGCGGGATATGAGATGAAACTACTCGGCATCTTACCTGATATGTCATTTCCAGCAGGTACTCAGGTAGGTATGCAAATTTCACACTCGTTTTCTGCCAAGACTTTCCGACACAAACACCTCATTATGTGGTCAATAAGTGTTCATTTCCGTTACTGAACAGAATTTGGCCCAAAAAATGGGAATTTGTCACCCACAAAAATTGCACATAAAAAAAAGTTCTTAAAAATTCGTTATTCTGCATTTAAACAACATTCTTTCTAACACGTACAGTTTTGTCAAACTTTTGACCCCATAGTTGCAATGTACGTTAAATTCCTAGTTAGAAGTACCCATGGTCGTGAACGTCCGTCTTCCCCTCCTTAAAATCTCGTTGAAAGTATCAAAACTAGAAAAGCGTCATTTTCCATTTGTTCTTGTCAGGTAAAATGTATATGATGATCAGTAAAAATCCGAAATCTGTTGAAACTAAGGCCACCATGATTTTGAATGGGAGATTCTATCATGATTTTAGGAAAACTAGATTGAAATTTGCATAAGAAGAAGTTATTAACTCAGTAAAAAACCCAAATAGTTATTTAATCAATTGCAAGGATTTGCAGACAGACCAAATTTGTTCAGAAAGATACGTAGGTAATCCACCTCATATTCCATTAACTGTGCCCTACAGGACTAAAAAGAAACGAAGCAATAAATTATTTAAATGAATACATGTGTTTATAATTCAGTGGATTTGTGTGAAGTATTTGAGTGAACAATTCTATGCGTATTATAGAAGTTGTGATTCGCTATGCCGTTGCACAGATTGTTCCTTTTACTGAAACGTTTCCTGTAAAACTAACGAAGACACAAGAATGTGAATAGCTAACACGTAGGATTTATAACGCACAGAACTATTATGTTAGGAAAGGGAAAGCTGATGTTACCATTAGAAATGTTGATGGAGTCTCAAGTTACGATTTTCCAAGTGTTTTTACTGATCGTGTTTAGTATGTGATAAGAAGACGTCATAACGCTTGGAAACAGAAAATTCGTTGCGGCTGAGAGGCAAATGTAACCGTGAAAATTGATTACAGCAGTTGATGCTACACCTACACTAATCAATTCATCATTTAGTCACTTGTAAAACAAGATGTTACGGACAACCATTGACGTAATGTGCATAAATTTGTTCGGTGGAGGCTACAGGAACCATTAAGGTGCCTACATCCATCTGACAAAATAGGGAATTTTTGTCAATTTTTTATGGGGGGGGGGAGGCAGTTTCGGGGTTTGGAAAACTGCTAGTTTGAAGCCCGCTTTCAAAAATAAGCGGAGGAGGGCGATTAGAAGTAAAAATTCGGCAAGAAATGATGTATCAGGTCTATCGACATTTGATAGGCTGTTGGCCCAAGGAGGCAGAGCAAAGCTTTGGAGGCAAAGGTTCTCAATGCTGCCAACAATCCAAAATTGGAAAGGTTGGGAACCTTCAAGAACCTTTGCTGGGAACTTCAGTGAACCTCCCCTCGGTTTGATTTTGAGGACTTTTTCAATTTATTTATAAATTTGCTGTTCCATCCATCCATCCCTCCATTACAGTTCTGTACATCACTTGAAGTGATGCACTAGCGCTCCAAGTGGGATTTGAGTTGAACTTCTCGGTGATTTACCTGATACGTCATTTCCAGTGGGAACTCGGGTAGGCATGCAAATTTCACACCCGTTTTCTGCCAAGAATTTCCGAATTACCTATGTGGTTAATAGGTGTTAATTTTCGTAATTCAACAGTATTTGGCAAAAAAAGGAGAATTTGTAACCACAAAAATCGTCCATTGGACGAATGGTGCGACCCTTTTGTTTTTGGTTCACTGTACTCATAATAATGAGTACTCAAATTTTTTTCGTTCTGTAACCCTTCGAAATAGATGCCCCATTCATTCCAAAGCGGATTTTGCCACTAATACAATTTCAAGGTGCTTATGACTCCCTGTAGTTGAAAAAGGCAAAACTAGTGGTGGCTCAAGTTGAGAGTAATACGGAGCCCTATGTGCTGTTGGTATGGGCCAAAACATCTTTATAACAAATGGTCTTCAAAGGCTAACATTTAAAAATAATGTTGAGAAATACGTCGTGGATTACAAAGAAAACATTATAACCAACACACGTACCTATGCCAAATTAACTCAGTTTTTTAAAATCATATTTCGAAGACTTACAATACAATAAAGGATTGCTGGACTTGCTGGGATGCACTTAATGACGTATATGTAAAACAGCTCGTTGAGTACCCACTGGAGTAGCAAAATATATAAATTGTTCAAAATATAGTTATTTTGAACAATTTATATATATTATCCATCTTGTCTTGATGAACAGCACTTGGTGGACCAAACACGTGAATATCGAATTCCAACATGGCACACCCAAGTTGCCCAGCAGGCGGTGTATGGAGATTTGCACTGCATCCATGCGACTCCCTATGTTTTCTTTGTACTCCACTCACCGTAATATTTCCTCTCTGTGAACTTTGTTCAACTGTGACTTGGTTACATCTTTCATTCTGTGATTCACAGGGGCTCTTGGTTCTGGGATCCACACTTCTCTTCACAACTAGGGATGGGCGTTTCTGTTCTTTTTGAGGAACGAAACGAAACAGTTGTTAGTAGTTTATTGTATGGAACTGTTTTGGAAAAGCTGTTTCAAAATAACAGCTTCGGTAACAATAACGCTTCAAGAAATTTTGGCTCTGTGCCAAAACAACAGAAATGCGAAACTGTTTCTTCGTTTTAACTGCTGCAAAGCTGTCTTTCGCAACAGGAACGGTTTCGTAACACCGTTTTTTTCCCCCCTAACGAAACTGCTTCTTTGTTTCTCCTACTGCGAAGCTGTTTCCAATTGAAACGGTTTCGAAACACCCCGTTTTTTTCTCCCTACAACAGAATTTTTTTCTTTTCCAATAATGAACCTTTGGAATAGACAACGACAATTACTGGCCTATCGGACTATTGGCAACTTTGGGACCCGAAATCGAATCAAGACCGTAACACTTCGTTTCGTCTGCGACCGTTCTTTTGAAACAGTTGTTCCACGTTTTGAGAAACTGTTTCATCGTTTCTTTTCAAGAAACAGTTCCGCCGAAACGTTTTTCACGTTTTTTCCCATCTCTATTCACAACTCTTTTCAGCGTTTCTCCCGCCGGGACATACTCGTACATAGAGGTTGGGAGTGTTGGGTCTGAACCCCTATCTGAAACCTTCGCAATATTTTTTTTCAAGTCAAATTTATTCGTCTATTCATTAACAAAACGAGATATTTTTAGACAATAAGCCCGGAGTAACTGCAACCAAATGTTGCTGTATATATTGTATATCTTCCAGTTCTTTGGCTCTAGTTCAATAAATGTAGTTTCTAAAAGAATAAATCAGAGAAAATATTTCTTTTTCTCTATATCCCAATATTTTGGCCCTTACTATAAACAATAAAATTACGAATGGATAAAATGTCTGCATATCAATTCTACTGAAATAAACATTTAATTTTAGATGTGTAAGTAGTTTTTTAAACACGACGCATGGAATTATATTTTAAAAGAATGCTGAAGGTAAGAGAAATAAAAAGGGTAATTTGTGTATTAATGAAACATTAGATATATTTTGCCTAGAAATGAACAATATTTAGATCAAACCTTGAATGTTTCCAATGTTACGAGTTTATTTGACATGAGCACAAGTTAGTTACAATGTCTATGTTGTTGAAAATAATGTTGATTTTTTTTTCCTTGTATTAAGTAGTAGTAACATTATACCTGTAAATACAACTCTACGTGTATATGCCAACTAAATTTCCAATCTATGTTTGTATATATCTGTACAGGACCACATACTAGCTAACAACTACATATTTTTTTGTAATAACATTTGTAATAAACTACAGTTTCTTTTCTTTACACAGTTCATCTTGCCGTTCCTTCTCTGAGAATTGAATGCCCAAACTAACACAGTTTACGAAGGTTTAAGAGGATTTTCTGCATACAAGGTAAAAATATACAATTTGTAATACTTCGGTATTTTCAAATGACAAAATTTCGTTCATAAATACAAATAAAACAATGACGGATAAAATATAATTATTTACAATGGCTGTCTTCAAGGGAATAAAGCCTTGGCGATAATTCGATAACGAGAAAGAAAAAGCTGAGAAATAGGAAGCGGGAAAAACTAGATTTATTATGGCAAGAATGCGTCATACAATGTAAGTAGTGGGTTTGGAGGTCAACTAGACAGTAATGAGCCGTAACAGAGGCATCACAGAGAGCTTAGTAACTTGAAGGTTGAATAAGCACCGAGTTTGAAACAACACTGAGAAGATATATGTAGAGGTAGAGTTTGCAGAGCGAAGTCATTTCATATTTAGAGTTTGCAGAGAGAAGTCATTTTCTATTTAGATTTGCAGGCAGAAGCCATTTTCTATAATCTACAGTTTGCAGATTGAAGTCGTTTTCTTTCTAGAGTTTGCAGAGAGAAGTCATTTTCTACCTAGAGTTTGCAGAGAGAAGTCGTTTTCTATTTAGATTTGCAGATAGAAGCCATTTTCTATTTAGATTTGCAGATAGAAGCCATTTTCTATCTACAGTTTGCAGATAGAAGTCGTTTTCTTTCTACAGTTTGCAAAGAGAAGTCATTTTCTATATAGAGTTTACACAGAGAAGTCATTTTCTATTTACAGTTTTCAGAGAGGTCATTTTCAATCTAGAGTTATCAGAGAGGTAATTTTCTATCTAGAGTTATCAGAGAGGTCATTTTCTATCAACAGTTTGCAGATAGAAGTCATTTTCTATCTACAGTTTGCAAAGAGAAATTATTTTCTATCTAGAGTTTGCAGAGATAAGTCATTTTCTACCTACAGTTTGCAGATAGAAGTCGTTTTCTATCTAGAGTTTGCAGAGATAAGTTATTTTCTACCAGTAAATCGAAACGCAGTTGTTCCATCCTACATTTATTTTACGCCTCTTTCTAGATCTGCTGGATGAGTCGTAATGCAAAAATATCTAGTACAGGGGAGCAGAACCCAAATTTGTACGTGGTGACTTTCACATGGTGGACGCAACGACCACTTCATGGGCAAGATTAGCGACACCAGTTAATTTGAAATTGTGTATCGTCAAAACATGAGGTTTGTTTGGACGGACAGTTTTGAACGGTTAGAAATGACAGCTGACCGTTTGGACAGCGCCAGCACTGATTCAGAATCGATAGCTGGTTGTTCGGAGAGGCAGTTCTGAACTAGTTCGAAGGTTTCTGGATTTGTACCTCATCACCTCATCAAACGAAATATCTTCAGCATTTCCTGTTTGTGACAGAATGCGACGGCAGTGTTTACCCGAGTGAATTATACGAATCAGATGATGAGCTCTCATTTCTTGCTCTCAACACCCTTGAGCGCCCCAAAAATGAGGACCACTTGGTGGTTACAGTCGTAACAAAGAAGGAAGGTTATCAACGTTTGGAGCCAGCGTCCAAGTTATCAGTTCCGAATCATCTGAATGCGTTCAGTCAGACACTGCTGGGAACCATTCTCACCCCCTCTCCTCTAACTAAACACACCCTCTAGACACCCACCTCTCCTCGAAAACGCAGTTCTACCTTGTCATCACAACTGTCTGTCCAAACAAACCTATTTATGTATGAGGCAGGACCTTGATGACTGTGTTGGTACGTGCTGCTAGTATTTCCCGTTTTCCACCTATTTCGCTATCAGGTACGGCCAAAATGACGGCAACTACACGTGGAGTCAAATGCTGACTATCGGAGCCTTAGCTTATACGTAATGTTTTCCACAATATGAACGTATCACAGACATGCGCACCACCATTTTCACCAAGAATATCAGAAGGTGGGCAGCAGCAATTTCAAAGAATGGAGTTCTCTGTCCTAATTTTGAGACAAATAGCCTGGGATCTTCTAGCACAGAAACAGCAGTACACGGCGAGTCCAAGGGTACCAGGAGGATACCACCACCTTAGGGATGGGATACCAATATTTTTCTTTTGATATCCGATACCTCCCCATTAAAATCGCAATATTGATATTTTCTTCCGATATCATCGTTATTTTAAACCAGTGAAATTTTAATAACCTATAGGTTTAAGAAATCCAAATTTCTTGCATTTAAAAATCTTAATTTCTTACATCTCAAAAATCTTAAATCTTAATTTAGAGGTGTAAGAAATGAACTTCAAATACCATAAAATTTTTACTATATTACACTCAAAATAGTATAATGCTTGCTGGTATTTTTGCAGGGCTTGCTCGAAGGAAGTTCAGTAAAAGACTGTAAAAACCTCCAAAAATACTGGTTAAAAACTGCTCTTGAAAAAAGTGGGTTAAAACAACTCCTAATGATCAGAGGTAGAGAAATGCGCCATATTTGATTTTTGGTCTTATTACCATTTTGTGAAATTGTAAATGGTTTTGTCGGACCTCCCTCCACAATGACCCTTTGAGGTATTTGAGCGTGTTGACGTCTTTTTGCAATTCTCCGATGGAGTTGGTGTGAGACAGCCCCTTTAATTTTTCCTCCAATCAGATTCCCGAATATTTTACCTCAGTTGCCCTCGTCTTCTTGTTTCAACGCCTGTCAGCCGTGGAGGAAGAGCGTTGAGAACGCATTTCTAGCAGTGAAGATAGAAAGCTACTTCGACGCTCTACCTCCACGGTGCCCATATCATCTACCTACTTACCAAGTTTTTGCCACGAAAATAAATAAGTTGAAGAACTAGAAAAAAAAAATTTGGAATGCCCGTAAAACTTACAGTTTCCTAAGAAAATTGGCTTGAATAAAATTTTAAAAAATTCTTCCAATCGGTTTTATATCAATATCGATATTTTTATTTGATATATCAATTGATAAGAATATCGATATTTTTTCGATATCCCATCCCTGTATCGTGGCAGCCACCTGCCTCCCTCACTGATGCCAAGTACACCAAGACCACCGTTGTTTACATCCCGGAACCTTGGGTGATGTGGAGGGTAACTGAACCTCCTGAAAGATGAGCGATTTCCAGCATCGTTCTCATCATGCATTTGATTCGCTTCGCTTCAAGCAGCATCCACCTCTACAATAAAAATAAAAACTCAAGAACTAAACGGGATAAGGCCACTTCACAAATACCGCCCACCATAATAACAAATAGGTCGCGAGACAGTTGACCCCCAACCTCAACACATCCTAACAATGCATTCAAAATAAATACTGCGAATTTGTAAAATTTCAATAACACTCGAAGTGTAGGTTTTCGAAGCGCACATCTGGATTACTCAACTCTATTGAGGAAATCCAGAGATGTTTTTTTAGCTTAACTTATAACTTCCTCTTACAAAAATTATTAAAGCCTACTTCCATGTTTATAACAGCGGCGACATTTCAGGAACTCGAAAAACATTAGGTGAACTTATTTTTGATGGTTAATTTTCAAAGATAACAAAGCTACTGAAAATAGTTTTCATAAAAACTAAATCCTAGCCAACATGCAAAACAAAAAAATTCCAGCTCAACAAATACATCAAGACAAGAAAAGAATGAAAAGTAAAATTAATAACAAATAAAAGGGAAAAAATCTATACAATATTTACGTTTACTTTACAGCTAAAATATGAATTTTCAAAATTCGTCCTTTAAAAATACATAGGTACGTAATTTAAGTACAAATCAAGTGGGAAACGTCACAAATACAACCTTTACAGAATTCGACACACGTGATCTGAAATAGTCCACCCGTTACGAAACATTTCAAATTCATAGCAACAAAAATAAAGCGGGAGGTCGAAGCATCCAAAGACTCAAAAAATTACCATCAAGCTTCAAGCATTAAAAAACAAGTATTTGAAAATGTAGAAAAATACAGAACAATTTCATAGACAACAATTTTGATTAAGTTAATGAAAGAAGGTATGGGAAACGACCTGATCGAGCGTTGGAAGATTTATTAAAACCAAATCAGAATAAGATTCTATACAACCGAAGAAAGGAAAATTATAAATTCATTTTAACTAACCCGCAAGCCTCGGTGGTCCCAAGTATCCAAGTGGATGACACTCTTTTTTTTATTTCATGAAAATCACAGTTACGGCTGAATCGAGCCACCGAACTTGAATCATTCGAATTATCCTCGTTCTGCTACGTGGATTTTTCCGCAGTTACATCTACTACCTAGATAAAATAGTTCGATGAAACCGTTACACATGAATTACGTACGTTATAACCAGCTAAATACCTACGCTCTGGCAGGTAGGTACACTGGCTTTGTTCCAGCCAAAAACAGTGGTCGAACCGCGGTCACTGCCTTCTTGATTACAGTTCGAACCGTGGCAACAACTTGTTAAGGTTCGGGTGGAACGCCTTTTTGTCAACCCGAGCAACTCCCAACCAACAGTCCTGAACCCCCCCACTCGAACCGCGGTTCAACCGCACTGACTGGCTGGAACAAAGCTACCATGCAGGTACCTAGAAAAATATCAACTAGGTATTCAATTTTTGTTGTAACTTGGAGTGGATATTCAACTGTTATTTGGATTTTAAGGAGTATTTTAATGGAGTCGAAGTTATTTGAAAAAATTTATTACAAGTGGGTTTTGCATGAACTAACTAGTAACGAGGTAATTTCTTACAACCTTTAATTTATTAATGAGATAATTATTTGTTTGTGAATAAAAATTTGTATTTGAGAAATCAGAAACAGGATAACACGACTATTGCGATTATTGCACTTCACCTATAATATAAAAACATAAATGACATAGAATCTATTCCTACTGAGTAAATACAGGACTGTACGGGAATGTTTGATCACCTAAACTTAATTCAATGAGATTTCGTTTTCTAAACTGCTAGGAATATTCTGAACTTTCGCATTACTTAAGGCTAAATGTAACGCTTTTAGTTGCAAAACCTGCCACCACGTGGCAGCACCAAAATGAAGGAAATTTCCTTGACTCCTCACAGGAGAACGAATCAAGATATTTTGAATCTGAAAACGGATTTGATAAGATATCAACCCATAGTTTGGACGAAATTGGTTTAAAAAATTTGCACAATTTTTTTGCGCACTGTTCAAAAAATGTTTTGATTAAATTGAAACTTTTTCAAAAATGTGGCCTTATACAGCAGTGTGCCCATGCATACAGTGTACAAATCCGTTTTCAGAATTTCGATCGGTCAAAAATTACGATCGTAATCCTTAAGATTGGTGAAACAATAGATTGGAAACAATAGTAGGGCTGACGGGGTGGAGGAGTGCGCGCGCGAGAGGGGGGCATTTTAGTGAGGTGGGGCCGCCTCGACCCCTCGGCCGCTTGGACCCCTCGCATGAACATTCTCGGAATCGAGTCTTCCTGATGTTGGTTGGAAAAGAAGTTTTGTCTGTGAGCAGGATTGGGTCATAGCCAAGTCAAATTGGACTTGTGCTTGCTGCCTAATAAATGTGCACTAGCTGGAAATTCTTTTAATCGAATTTGGGCTTAATACGAGTAATGTGAGTTTGCGACGGACTCTGGCTTGTGCTAAACTTTTGAGAGCCAAAAAACTGCGAAATTTTCGGACCTTTTTCAGCTTTTTCGCTTCTCGAAAACTATTTTCACTATAATTATGCTAGAATAAGGAGCATAAAATTGCGCGTCGATTGGAGTTTAGTACGTCAAAATCGCTTCAGCCATTTAGCTAAAATCGCCAAAAATAAGTCTTATTTCGATTTTTCCCAAATTTGTCGATACGTCCCTAAAATTTTGATACGTGATTCCTAAAAGCACATATTTTTCAAAATAGGCTCAAATTTCACATCTTTAGACACTTTTTTCCAAAATTGGTATTTTCGGAAACTGGCTTGGTGCGGTATCCTAGAGTGTGATTGTCTATTAGAAGATGAATAAATCGTTTTGGTTTATTATTCTGCGAATAATACACCTATGTAGTCGTTCAGCAAAAATTTTTTGGAACACCCCCTCAAAATTTTTTCTTACACGTTTCAAGGTGTCTAGATTCAAAAAATGCAATGTCCGTCGCCGTCCGCCGTGTCACGCATAACTGCCTCAAAATTGGTCCAATTGAGTCGAAATTTGCACCAAATACTCATCTAGGGCAGACATGGTGCCCGCAAGCTTTTCAGCTCGATCGGACCAACGGTTTGGATTTTATGGACAAAAAACTGGCAAAAATGAGGCGTTTTTTTAGGAGTTTTGAAGTGAAAACCGTTGAACGGGTAAGTAACGCCCATAATTACCGTAAAAATGGTCGAATGTGATTCAAATTTGGAGGGTAGGTGGGGGTTGGTCCAAAGATGGTATCTATATTAGGGATGTTTGTTACCTAAAAGTATCGGAAAAAAACACGGGAAAAACGAATTAATGGCACATTGTTTATAAATGGTGAAAAAATTGTTTGACATTTTGATATTGATGGAGTACAGTTCTATATGTCCGCAAGAATAATAAACCCATGTGACAAGTACTTTGCAGCGTTTTTTATTTACTTTTGTACATATATTGTGATAACATAAATAGGTATTATGCTTTTTGCCGTGAAAAGAATCACAGTTTCACAGACAATAAGGATAGAGATAGAGATAATAATAACCCCTACACATATATCCATGTCACGAGTTATCTGCTTACAGAGTACCTAGATAGTTCCTCTTATGAACTCGCCAAAAAGGTTGCCCAAATTCCAAGAAGCCGACACTTCGATTTGATTTTTTCGAAATCAGGTGACGTTTATGCAACTGTGTTTACATAACTATTATAGTCGATGAATCTGAATGGTATTTACTTTGCCAACAGTATGTACCTACCTGATGTTTTTGATGTGCCAAAACTTTATTGCACTGCTCCAACAAAAATTGGCTTCACAAAAATGGACTTCTACAACAACGCGTGCGTCCATATTTCGTAACTCCGTTACCCAATTTCCATGGGAAATGTTGCGATCATAGTGTTTAGTAGGTTTCATGAGTCTGTTTGGTGCATTACTATGGTGCGAAACTTTAGTGTTTCCAGAGCGAAAACTCTGGACACAAATTTAAAAATTTTTGATTGGGTAAAGATAAAAAACTTAAAAAAACTAGCGACTACTTCTTCCAAATTCAAGGACAATTGGAAATAACGATGAGAGAGCGTTGTTTTTTCGTAGTGTGGACCCCTAGGGATCTACATTACGAGATAATACAAAGGGATCGCTCATTCTAGGAGGACAAAATGATAACAAAGTTGAAATATTGTTATGAAAATGTTCTGCTCCCAGAAATTATTGATCCAAGGATACCACGTTCGCTGGAAATACGGGAGCCTACCCAGGACTTGGGATGAAAATTCCTCAAAGTATAATACTTTATTTTGAAAGCAAATATAGTATATTCAACAGCAGAAATGTTTCAAGTGTTTGATGATCTGTACCTATATGTCCCTAATTTCGATACTGCTCAGATTTGAAATACCCAGTTTAATTTTTCAAGACTAGATTCATTATCGACTTGTATTTTTTGAAACATCTATATGCATGTAGGCACGCTGTTGTAGGTAGCTGCCAATCTTTGTGAACAATACAAAATTGTTGCAGTGCGCAAAAGTAACAAAATTATTTTGAAAGTGTGTATGTAGTCTGTATGTATGTATTTAGGGACACAACTTGCAATACAATCTAAAATTATTTGAGTTTTGAAATACTTCACTACTAAATTCCGGATGTGACAATACGTTTTGGAGATATAGCGAAAAATACGAGAAAAAAATTGGATTTCAGAACGCTGTTTTGAGAGTGGTGGTAGGTATGGTATTTTAGCTGTATATCGGAAACTATTGAGTCTACCGAGCCTATTCTAGTATTCTAGCAAATCTAATTCAGTTTCAAAATGTACACTTTTTGTCAAAAACGCGCTCTATCATGGCCAAAATGGGGGAAAAACAAAAAAAGTGCGAAAATTTTGAGGTTTCTCGCATTTTGACCAAAATTTTGGGGGCCACCGTTGTCAAAAACATGGATTTTGCGTATCAGTCACATCCCCTACAAGAAAAAAACGAAATCTACTACCCCCAACTTAGGCCCCCCTTTTCTCGTAGTCCACAAACGTGAGACAAGGCTTGACCCAATCCTATTCACAGACAAAACTTCTTTTCCAACCAACATCAGGAAGACTCGATTTTGATGCCGACCTTGAGTAGGAGAATTCGGAGAACGTTCATATTAGGGGTCCAGGCGGCCGGCACCACCTCACCAAACTGCCCCCCTCGCTCGTGCGCACTCCTCCACCCCGTCAGCCCTACTATTGTTTCACCAATCTTAAGGATTACGATCGTAATTTTTGACCAATCTCAATTCTGAAAACGGATTTGTACACTGTATCCATGGGCACACTGCTGTATAAGGCGACATTTTTGAAAAAGTCTCAATTTAATCAAAAAATTTTTTGAACAGTGCGCAAAAAAATTGTGCAAATTTTTTAAACCGATTTCGTCCAAACTATGGGTTGATATCTTATCAAATCCGTTTTCAGATTCAAAATATCTTGATTCGTTCTCCTGTGAGGAGTCAAGGAAATTTGCCCCGATAGTGCTGCCATCTCTTATCTGAGAATCTCACTAACTTGTCGTTACATTTAGCCTTAAATTGGTTGCGTTCTTGTTATAGGTGTTGCGTAGTTATATCGCTATCCGAATAATAATTGAGTTATCCAACAAGAATAGTTTATTTATTGCTAGGTTTCGAGTCTGTAAAACGTTATGACTTTATGAGTTCTATTTTAGTCTTGACTGAATATTGACAGATAGGGCAGTCGCTTCGAGGGAAATGAATGAATGTCCGCACAATTATGTCTGGATACAGACATGACGAAGTGTCACCACACCAGCTCTTTGTAAAGTGGAGGAACATCGGTCAACTGTCCAACCAAAAGTTATAGTAAATGGCAAATGCTTAGTCACGGAGGGGTGGTTGTCTCACCGGGCAACCCGTTTCCCCACCAGATTTCCTGCTCCACTCCCTCACACATTCTAGTTCTCGACCACCTACTGCCTGGGATTAGAAAGGGTGACAGACAACAGGAGTGCCTCATACTTGGTCGGCGCGTTGGTGAGCCCCTACTCTCCTACGACACCCACCGAGGTGCTGGCCATCTGGTGGGGGAGCGACTAAGCGTTTGCCATTTACTATAAGTTTTCATCTCCTAACTTATCAGTGAGTCCATACGCTGATTTGATCGATATAGTCTATTAGATTCCTATATTTGTATATGAACTCACCAATTCGCAAAGAGATGCAGAATGGGGTACAGGGTACCCCATACTACCCCATCTGACTCACAAGCGTCTCCTCTCACTTCGTTTCTTACCTCCGCTCCACAAGAGATGAAATGGTGAAGGCACGTCCAAAGAGCAGGACATTACAGCTTGGCTTATATATAATATACATTATTATATAATTTGAATTAGCCAATTTCCATCCCGAATCAACACAACCGCTTGAGCTACAATTTCTTGCTAGTGAGTTGCAATCGGTTCTGTACCTTCTTTTTGGTGGTATGTACCCTATTATAGGTTGAAGTGTTTCACTCCAGTGGTCCAACGTGTTTACGAGGTATTGGACACCTTGGTTTTGGACACTCTCCGAATGAGCTTCCTGAAGGACGAGGTCCATTTCGTGGCCCGGGTGAAGGCTTTGGTGGGAGTTAGTGACGACGGGTCGCAGATCTCCGAGGAGAAACCAGAATCTGAGCTGAAAGCGTGGGGCGCTGAGCTTGTGTTGGAAACCACCGTTGGGGCGTACCGTGTGTCACCTTCACAGTCACTATCCGACGAACCTTCAAACAACAAGTAATAACAGAAGTTTCAAGTTAAACCAACATTTATTTCTAGTATCCACCTAATAAGTATTCATGATTTAAATGGGGAGAAGGGGGTGTAACTGTCAGGAGGGGATGTCTACCGTGTACTTGCTCCTGGACAGGTACAGGTTGTGGTAGTTGCGGGTGGGGTGTGGATGTTGATTCTGATATGATGATCAGGATCCTGACAATAATTATTCACCCTTCTACAGCCAAAAATCGCAGAAAGCTTACTGTACTCACCCTCATCAATGTAAGACATGTTCCCACGGAGGCCAGGTGATGAAAGGGAGAGGTGAGAAAGGCGAAGCGAGAGTTCCGGAGTGGCAGGGGTCGATCTCCCGCCTTCTAAAAGATCCTGGTGACCGCTGTCCTCCGAGGGTCCTCCCATCCTCTTCAACTTTCTGTCGGCGCTCACACCCCCATGGAAGCAAGAGAGCAGCTGTTTTCCACTTCGCCTGGAAAATCACCAGTCATTAAGGGCTTATAGAAAACCGTGTAAACCAAGAAGCGAAAAGTTCTGCTATACTACTCCGAAAATTAGGGCAGAATCAGACTAGGAACACACGCTTGTGCTTACACAGCTGAGAATGACTGCAGCAAATCGAAAAGATGCCAGCCACCAACTTGTTCTAACGTGACCTTTATTGTGATATCAACTTTATGAGGGAACCATGACTGCGCAATACGCATTCTCATATAGAATCATCACGGTGTTCATCAATAAACACCAGCAACAGATTGTGTCTTCTAAACATTAACAGTGAAAGCAGTGAAATATCTCAAATACATGCTGTAGTGAGATCCTAGGAGATTCGGACGCCTGCATAGGGGACCTAGCAGACAGCGCATCTACAGGGCAAATGCAAGAGATAGCCACAGTTTAATGGAGCTTTTTATAGATCGATGGGATTCTACAGTCACAGGGTTGTATTTATACACCTAAAATACGGGCAACCCAACTGAAGATGCAGTTTGATCTAGTCCTCTGCATGTACAGTTATCGTAGCAGCTGGATAATGTGGAATGGTCAACATGGATGAATACTGAGTAGATATACGATTGATATATCCAACCAACTGACCTTGCAAAAAGGTATATAGGAAACAACTGTTGTAATAAGAATGATAAAAATAAATAAAAAGAACCCGAATTTTGAGCCCTGTAACAGATATGTGGGGTCCCTAGAGGTGGCTTCTAAGCAGGAACTAAACAGTGAAAGGAGGTGGTAAGGTGGATATTGTAATGGATGTGGAGGTAAAACTAGCCGCCCATACAGCGTAGTTTCTTCTCCACTCAAGAAAGGTAGGAAGACAGTGTGACAGCTGCCCCCGGAGACACCGGTTTGATTACTACGCAATACCTCCACGAGTTGATTCGTTTTCGCGAATCGACCGCCCTATCATCAGTGCGTCAAGAAGATCGGGAAAGAGCCCGGATCCAATATGGACGGGATTCCCATATACCGTCACACTCCTCCTCTTAAAAACATACTTATTTGATGAATCAGAATGTGAAGTTAATACTGACATGGGACTGAAAGTAGTATGGAGTTCTGGTTCCGGAATGGTTTGCCTGAAAAACTCCAAAGCTGATAGCTTCCATCGTAATGGTACTACTGCAAATTATTTACTGGCGGAGAACTTGGCTCCTACAAACATTGTACTGGCCGAATTGGAAATAGAGAAAAAATACAAAGGAAAAAGAGACAAGAAATACAATTGGGTGGCACTGAGCGCCTTAAGAGCAATAGAACAATGGCTGGAGAAATATTATATATATATGATAATTGGCCAATAAGATGTTCATACACAAAGGGGTTTATATGAGATTTCCTTCTGGAAACCTCTGGGTAGAAATTCCTTCTGGAAATAACCATAACGTAAGTGAAGGGGGTATGGTGAATTTCAGCGCATACTACCAAACCACGCTGTGCTACCACGAAATGGATGAGGGGGTGTAACTAGCCAGCCATTCCCCCTCTCCACTCCAGAAAGGTAGGAAGTGTGACAGTTGCCCCTGGTGAGACATCGGGTTGATTATTACGCTTCCAGGAGTTGACGATTCGTGGGAACCCCCCATCAGCCGCGTGACAAAAAGATTGGGAAGAGACCGGATCCAATAGGGACGGGATTCCCATATACCGTCACAAGATTCCTCTTGCAAACCTGGAAGTTTGGTTCCAAATGCCACTGCTGTTCCTCCTGCAACCTCAGGAGCTTGGCTTCAAATACCACCATGAAGTCCAAATGCAGTTTTAATCACTCCGATCCTCCAGGTTATTTTAACGCTTGGGCTCAACGCCACCTTCAAGTAAAACAAAGACCTGTTGTGAAGCCCAAACAACAGAATAATGTTATTCCCAGAGTCACCGAATTCGGAATGAATCTGATAAACGTGCTGGGTAATATGGAAAGGGAAGGGTCGATTGATAGAAAGGCTCCATCTATTAAAAGGGAAGCTGAAGGAGATCCAAAAGCACCAGTTAGACGTTAGTTAGTACAGTAGTCACCATTTATTTCGGTCGGTGGTTAAACCACTGAGCCAGTTATTCCGGTAAAAACAGCATGCGACGGAACAAAACATGTGTTTTACAAAGGGTTTCCGTCGGTTAAACCGGTCGTGACCGCCGCGTAATCCAGTTAGGAAGTTGATGGCAGGGAAGGCATGGACTAACCTTTATTTAGCTCTATAAAAACAACTCAGCTCCCGTGTGACATCAGTTGTTCACTTCGCGAAGTGATCGTTCGTTAGAAAGGAAAAAACAGTTGTTGGAAGAATTTTACAATCTTCCCCAGATGAGCCAGCGAGAAGCTGCTCTCAGATTAGGGATTCCACAACCACTCAGCAATTTATCGAAAAAACCAGCCACTCTAACTGAGATCAGTTGTAATGGATGAGGGGTTTAACAACGCCGCCCATACAGCGTAGTTTTCCCCTCTCCATCCTCTAGAAAGGTAGGGAGGCAGTGTGACAGCTGCCCCCGGAGACAATGGTTAGATTATAACGCGATGCCTCCAGGAGTTGACGATTCGTTTCCGCGAATCGACCGCCCCTTCAGCCGCATGTCAAAAAGATCGGGAAGAGCCCGCATCCAAGATGGACGGGATTCCCATATACCGTCACACAGTCCAGCAGCACAAAATCGAAAAAGAAAACGCAAATGCAACATTAAGGCAACCGATGATGCATTATTCACCTGGCTCAAACAGGCACTTGCATGAATGCCCCTATTAATCGTACCATCTTGATGCAAAAAGCGAATGATTTGGCGGAAAAGGTGGGTGCAGCGGAATTCAAGGCAACAGACAGGTGGCTGACCAGGTGGAAAGCAAGGCACTGAACCGTTTTCAATAAGCTTTACCTCAGAAACAGACGGTAATTACTGATTTCCTTTTTAAAAAAAATTGATCTGTACAATTTTGGAATTCATGATGAGTCGTCTAATAATTGCTGCCAATTCAGAGCATCGTACTGTTACAAGATTTCGTCTTCGGCCACCTAATTTTCAATATTTTTACTAACGGAACTGGTTCTGAACTGTAGTGCGCATCTTTCCCAACATGGAACGTACGTTTTTTTTTTCAAAAAAATCGGGTTTAAGCATCAATAATTAATCCTAAAGTTAATCTAATCCTAAAAAATTTCGAATTTTTATTTTTATTTTCATACAGCCGTGTTCTATTGACTAAAAGAAACTCAAATACATTTTCAGATTGAAAATTGACTGAAATTTGAATATTTAAGAATGGATGTTCTTTCGAGCGATCGCAGCGCCATCTCTTATCGTAGAATCTCACTAGAGGCCCGTCCACATTGGCCTTAAGAACGAATTTTTTCCCCTTCCCCCCTCCTATCTGCCACCTACTGCGGTTGCCGGATAATTCATTCAGTTTTGGTTTGGCCCATTTCGATCGAAATAAGCAGCGACTACTGTATAATAATATACATTAGATGTATAATACACATATCACGTGCTGCAACCTGGTGTATAGGTACAATAAATTAGATGAAGCATACAGTGATATATAAGTGGATTGTAGCTAGATTTATGTTTATACAAGATCTGTTATCCATCCAGTTCCTACCATGAAAAAAATGTTCGTAGTAACAGAGATGTGTCAGGTGATATACTTGAAACATGCTGGCAGTTTTGGAAAGTCAATGGGACTCTTGCGTCTTGTTGTATCTACTTGGATTCGAAGTGCCAGCTCACAGTGAAAAGGTACATGCTTGTTCCGACAAGCAACACCGGACTCTAGTTCTAATATTCTTTGATCAAAAAGGTGCCTTTGGTATTGCTGTGACATAAGTGACAATTCTGCATCTAATCAAACCTCAATCTCCAAAAGGCGCGAGCCCGTCTGGAAGAGAAAGAGGAAGATGGGGTCCGTCATCAACGATCCTACGATTGTCATGAAAGGTTAGCAGGGTTCTATCAGTTATCGAAAATGGTCTTCCAACTCACGTGGTGTGGTAATCGCCGAAGGTGGACCGCGTGTAGGCACAAACTGAGCATTTTCTTCTTCGGCAACTCGCCAGATGTTTCATTCCTTTCTTCAGCTGGCTGTTGAGAGTCGCGCTTTGCTTGGCCACCAATTTCAAATCGCTAACCTGATCGGTAGAACGTGGATATTGTTATTATGAAGTATATAACAAGCAGATATATTACAGAGAGGTATTACTGTTCTGAATGGTTTTTCAAGTTGTTGGAACTACAAAAAGGAATACAAAAAGTTTTTAAATGTCTCAATTCCCAAGTATTTTTTAGTGTTAGGGGTATTTATTAATTGTTTTAAAAATTTCTTTCAAATACTTGATAATAATTTATTTTAATTCATTCAATTTTTCTAAATAATTTAAATTTTTTTTTTAAATAATGTTTTGAATGTTCCTTTTAGTATTCCTTATATTATCTTGAAATTACTTTTACTCCTCTACCTGCCATATTAATTCGTAATTGACTACACAATGAGGGACCTTCAGGTCTAATATACAAATTAAGATTCTTATTCTTATAAAGAAATACAACATTTGGTTTCCAAAATTACCCCCAGCCTACTTCCAGGTAATGACGTCACCCAGTGAAGTTCTTCTTTCAAGTCAGTTTGGAAGGTGGTCAAAACATGACTTTCAGCTGGTTCTAACTATATAATTACGTCAATCAACAGTTTTTAATTTATATACACCTTTTTATATACACCTGTATATGCTAATAAACTTGAATCAACAACGTGGACACGCTGGCTCCATTAGAGCTCTCAGTTCTCGATTTCGTCGGATCCTCCATACACCCCCTTCACGCACAGGTCCAGAGATCTTCCTGAGAACTTTCCCAGCAATTCCCAGACGCTCGCTGGTCTGTGAGAGTAACCAGGATTTGCTGGTCTACATGACAACTGTTCGGTACATTGTGAGCTTAGCTCTCTGGACAACCCTCGAAATCTCAAGGCTCTCTGTATGCTCCATAAATACCTATTTCCTGCGGCGATCGGGGCTTTAATTATGTCATTATCCTTGGTGACAAGAGCACCACGGTGTTTAAATTCAGAAACAACAGGGAAGGGGAAGGTGCTTTGCCGGTTGGAGGTATAGTCTCGTGAAGTCTTCATATACACTGTTTTGCTCTCATTTATCTGCAGTCTGCGAGCAGCTGCAGCCCTCTTAAATTCCTCTACTGCTCCAGACAGGCTGGACATCCATCTCACAACTATGTCTAGATCATCAGCATAAGCGAAGTGCTGTGTCAATCTACTAAAGATTGTCCCTCTAGGATTGGTGTGAATATTACTCATGACGCTTTCCATTGTGAAATTAAAAAGACAAGCTGCGAGAGGGTCTCCTTGTCTTAGTCCAAATTCTACGGGAACTCTCTTCCAAGGGTGCCGCATCCAAGGGTCTTTGCATTCCTCATGGGCATACTAACCATACGGATGAGTTTTTTCGGGACGCCCAACATCCTCATTTATTTATAGAGCTGGGGACCGTTCCTAAAGACTTTCACTCTTCACTCTGCACTCTTCAAATCCACACTCTGCACTTTGCGAACGAATTTCCGTTCCTAAAGAAGAGGAAGAGTGAAATTCAAAAATTAGAACTGCAGAGTTTTATCATTTTTGAATAGTTCTGTTCCCAAAGGTTATCTTTCGCAAAGTGAAGAGTCTGCGTTTCAAATGAAGAGTTTACTTACTACATTTTTGCAGAGTCCCAAACGATTCTGTGATAGAATGACATACATTTAAAATCGGTTTTTAGGTTTTATTTCTTCGTTAAATTCAGTGTTTGGTATTGCCAATAAAAGAAGAGAATTCAATCTTTCGATTAGGTCTAGAGGTGGTCCAATATATAATAGCACCGAAGTTAGCTCCACTGAGGCCATCAAAATACTCTACATTTGGGAGGAAAAGTTAGGAAGCGACAGGTTGTTGGTGTTTTTAGGGGATAAAAAGTGACTACCTACCTAACTGTTTTTAATGGAAACTTTCTGATACTTCTCACCAGAGGATGACGACGATGTTGAACATGTTCGACCATCCGAAGGCCGCATTCATCGAGTGTGACTTAATTTCGTCGCCAGCAACATAAATTTCAGGGAATCGTTTCACCCTAACCAAACCTCAAGTAAGTTAACTTATAGAAAGACGGAAGACTTGATGAAATACGATTGGGAATTAAAAGACCGGAACAATAAACTGTAACAGTTATTGGAGGTTACTCCACAAAATGAAGGTTACTCTTCAGAACGCTCTTCGTTTCGAGTAGAACTGCAGAGTGGGAGCGCGAAGTCTTTAGGAACAGAAAGTTCTCCTACTTTTCATAATTCGCGAAGTGAAGAGTACAAATGAAGACTTGCAAAGTGGAAAGTTGAAGAGTCTTCAGGAATGGGCCCCAGGTCTCGCACTACACTATCATATGCTTGCCGAAAGTCAATTAATAGATGGTGCATGTCAACGATGTTCTCATATGTCTTTTCGAGGATCCGTCTGAGTATGAAGATGTGATCGAGTGTTGACTGATTCTGGCGAAAACCACACTGGTACTCGCCAACCTCGAACTCGTTGGTGCCAATCTCTAGTGTAGCCAACAGGTTAAAACCTTGTACGCTGTACAGAGCAGGGCTATGCCCTGTTGTTTTTACACTCTAATACATTTCCTTTTTTGTGGATAGGGCAAATGACTGCTACTGCCCACGCCTTAGACATTTACTTGGTTTCCCAAGTTAGGAGGATTTGTTGGTACAACTCCTCCCCGACAGCTTCTCCACCATTCTTCAGCAGTTCAGCTGGGATTCCATCTACAACGGGGGATTTATTATTACGCACCTTCTTGATTATGGTGTAAATTTCTTCTCACAGTGGAGGTGTTACATCCTCATCACCACTATTATTATCCTCCCAGGCTCTTTCTTGCAGCATTTTGGGCATGTTTCGGTTGAGGAGATCCTGGAAATAGCCTTTCCATGTAGGGGTCCTCTACTAGGCTCCCATCTTTGTTTTTAAAAGAAACTCGTCAGCGGTTTGTACCCAGTCTTCAGGAGACGTACACCTCCGAAAACTCTTCATGTCTTGTGGAAATCTGATGATTTTGCCCTGTCTTGGAGAATTTGTACGAACCAAGACTACAGTTTTGGTTAAAACTAGTGTTCAAGTTCAACAAATGACTCACCTCTTTTTCAAGACCCGCTAAATTTCGGGCGTAACGCCTCCCGTGGTGCTTCCCTTCAATATCCCGCAACGCATCCTTCAATCTTGCATTCTGAAAACCAGATGATAAAAAGGATAACGACAAGATTATCGTGAAAATGATTGCTGCTGAACGAAATTCACAATATTTTGTAGTGGGCTACACTGGGGAGTACAGTGGGGCTACACTGATTGGTGAGTCATCCTGAACATTTGAATAGAAATACGTACTAAATTAGACAAATTGTCTATCACAAAATTATATCAGTTGAATTGAGGAGTTGAGCTGAGGAATTGATAATTATGACTGATATTAGAAGACATCTAACTATTATTAAACTGCTTGAGATTGGTAGCATTAAGAAAAAAACGCTCACATTATGGAAACAGAGATAGAAGCTCAAGGGGAGAATATACAAGATACATAAAATATTAACGTGGGAAAAAATAAATAAATCAATAATCAATTATAACCTGAGGGCAACAGCACTGCCTGCGTATCATCAGCTAAAGCAAGCGGCAAAAAAATCAGAAAACCAGGAAAAAAGTGAAAAGTACGTAGCGGCAGAGGCACAAAGTGCAGAAATACCACAATATTATTGTAAAAATTCAAAAAATAAGTACCTACTGTCAAAATAATACGTTTAGACATATACCTAGGAGAAAAGCAGCCTGGTGGGGAATTTCTCACAGGTTTTTAGGTTTTAAAAGATAAAAATTAATTTGGCTTATTTTAAAAATCATGAGTATATTCCTGAGGGAACATAAGAAAATCAAGTCAGTTCATTATGATAATTATTATAGTCCGTAAACAACAATGTGCATGGAAGTCGAAAAACGTTTGGGTAATGAAGTTCAAGGCTATGCCAGGTTTCAGGAAGTAAACCACACAGTGCTAGAATATCTTCCACGCGCAATATTAGTGCAAGACTGTCAGATGGTTATAAAAGAGTAAGGCTAGGTTCACATGGAGACGCAATTCCGGACGGTAGTCCAGCACGGCTACGCGTTCTGCAATTCTATTGGCCAACGCAAAATGGATTATTGCAACGCCATATCTTGGATACTATATCAAAATCTCCAGATATTTTCCGCTGTCGGATCCGTTGTCGTATCTGCGCACTCCTCTCCTGTTTTGTTGTTCAGCCATACTGAAATTCGACATTTGTGATTGATTTTGCGGTTTCGAGTTCGAGCAATTGTTTGCTTTTTGCGTTTGCGTTTTGTTATGATTCCGCTGCCATGTGAACGCCTCTGCGGCAAAAATTCCGGCAAACACGTTGCCGTGCCGGATTGCCGTCCAGAATTCGTCTCCATGTGAACCTAGCTTCAGGCTATCGTTTCAGCTGTGCTAGTCTCTGTCATCTGGTCACGTTTTACATACATATTTATATTAACAAAATCAGTTAGAACTTGATGTAATTTATACTTCATCCCACCAGGTTTGCTACCTAGAGAAAAATGCATGGAAAATTGGCTCATTTCAATACTTGAATCATACATCTTCTGAAAATGAGGGAATGGACATTTATTATACATTTGTCCGCAATATATACATGAAGGTTGAAAGGGTTAAAACGAAATGAGGGGGATGAAAAGAGTAGGGGGTGGTCTTCCACACTAATTTATTAAACAATCCACACTGATTTATTAAACAACCTTTACAGAGTTGTTAGTGGACTGGGTTCGGGTTTTTGCAATCCATCATCAGCCAATAAGTGCACGAGATGTAAATCACAAGGTCAGATTCACTTGCATGTTTCTTGTTCAGAGGTTCTGAAAGCAATTTTTGAAAATGGGGTATTCATCATTTTTAAACAAATTGTTTTCCAAAGAATATTACTTGGAGTTAAAGAAAATCGGGTCTGTTAGCCAAGAAAAGTTAACATAAGGTATCTAGATACATTGATACTTCAACAACTGATATTTTGGATCACTGCAACCCACAATACACAAGGGGTTTCACGTTCTTTATATAACTACATGAGAGGGCGTTCCCTCAAAGTCATAAAACACATAAGCTTTGTTCGCACAGGCTTTTTCTGACTGCTGGCTGAATCCTAGAAAACCATAAGAAACCATTCATGATCCATCTTGATAAGCGTTTGAGTTTGATAACGGCTGGGGATCGAGAAGGCAGTGCACGGTCAGTTTCGCGTCCCCCCTATTTCCTGTGTACTGGAATGACAATCAGAAAACTGGCTTTGGACAATTGGAAAAACACTGCGAACAGCCAGTAATGGATACTATACGGTCAGAAAAGAGTCCGATAATCACTGCAAACGGCCGAACGTCTTTCTGACGGTCGTGTAACCATCAGATGGCCACTGTGACACAAGCCTATATATAGAAGCAAATAGAAAACGAGTTTGAAAAAAAAAGATGGGCGTGATGTAGAGATAATTCACTGCCTCCTCAAGCTTAACGAAATCGAGATAGAAATAATATAATAGAGAGTTCCTAAGAGATAAGTTCCTTAGGGAACGGCCATATCTTTTGGCCACATCTAAGGCGAGCAGCCTTTGGATGCTAACCAATAAGTCCGGTTTGACAGAAGTGGTGGGGGTAGGAGTGAATTAAAAAGTAACGTCACTTAACTTAGCACAACGCGAAATCCATTCCATTACATAGCATAGGTAGGTGTACTCACTTTTTTATCCTAAGTTGATATCGGAACAATCTAGCAAATTCTTTGAAAGACGCTTGGAGTAACTTTGAAAGACGCTGGCGATGGCGAGGACCGACGACACATGACGCGTTAAAAAAAAACGATAAAACGCGGCAAAAAGCTGTGCACTGTTACCCCTGAGTAAGGTTAAAGACGATTCCTAAAGTTTGTGCTCTGGGAGATAACGCGCCTTATGTATAAGGCCGAATAAGTCGAACTTAAGGAAATAAGTTTGAACTTGGGCGACGCGCATGCGCAGTTGAGATAAATCCGAACACATCTTCCCGACTTTAGTCTTTAGGAACTCTCTAATAGCTGAAGTTTCCTCTAATGTAACCTGACCACTTTTAAATGATGAAGTAACGTTAGACTGAATGAGTTGAGACCTTGATCGCCGAGATCTCTATGGACACTGTAATGCCTTACTGCTTCTACGCACGCACGAAAACATATAGCCTGGTCGTAACCTAGACATAGGACTCGCGCTTTTTCAAAATCCGGTATCTTTATTTTGCATTTCATTCATTATATTACACAATAATTATTACCTTCTCCCACAATCTACGTTCTTTTCACAGTTAATTGAACTGAAACATTCAAAAAGCCATCTTAGTTTTAGACTGACTGGAATACCCCATTTCACAACCTCTGAACAAGAAACATACAGGTGCATCTGCGATTTGCATCTCGCGCACTCAACTGACTGATTACGGATTGCCGGTACCAATAACAACCCTAGCAACAACAAGACTGTTTAATAAATCGGGGTGAAACGGGAAGACTAGGTAGATCTTTTCATCCTTTGATGAACTTTCCTTTATTGAAAGGACAAATCACTATTTTAAAACGCTATGTGTACCGAGAGGCTTTTTAAAATCTAAATTTCATTAGAGATGCGGGGTGACGTCATGCATTGCAACAGCTTCTTCAAAAATCTATACCAACATCCACAACGCGTTTCCTAGCGCCAGAAGTCATTTTTCTTCGACATTTTAGTTTACTCCAATGTTTAGAGGAGTGTTAACAGAAATTCATAATCTGAAGTGAACGTTCTGGATAGAACATGTATGCCACTTGCCCACTTCTAGGTTTTTCCTACCGTTTGGGCTACTATATACTCCTACATAATAGAGAGTTTTTGCAACACACTCTCGACAAAACGAAAGCAGTGCTGCTCATGCGCACTTAAGACACCGAAAAGTATGATGAACCGTGACGACGAAAAATACCGGGATCTCATGGTGTCAGCTTTCGTCCTGTTGAGATGACGAAACGTAATTTAACCTTACATCTGTATAACGCTACCTACCTTCTTCTGTTTTCCTTGGAAAATAAAAATGTCGAGCATTCACAGCTGCTTCTTGGCGTCTTTCTATGTTAATGCAGAATTGAAGTCATGTGTGGACTTAGATTTGTATTAACCACGGAGTAAAATGGATGAAAGAGAGGTTAACATAACGTTAGCGTCACTTCACCAGCCGGTAGATGCCAAAGCTGAACGAAAACTGAACCGAAAAAGGTTAGCATCTGACTTCAGTCGCCCTATCCGACATTTCCGTTTCGGTGTCGTTTTCCGGTTCGTTTCGGTGCGAGGGTGTTGCAAAAACTCTCTAATCAGAACTGCTGTACATTGATTGAGTTGGGCGAACAAGACAAGCAAAATCAATTTCAATGATCATATCGTCACCTCTCTCTCCAAAGAGTCCTTTTCAGCGACGATAGCCGTCACTTGGCGGACGACGTCATTCCGAGCACGTTCCAGTCGCCGACGCGTTGCTTCTGATTCCTCTGCTTGGAGTTTCAACTGTGAAATTGAAAAACTCGTAATTTTAATATCAACTGCGCTACAACACAATTTGTTTTTAAACCCGAACGTCATTCTACAGGAAACCGACGTTAGCTCTCGATGAATCTAAGGGCCAATCAGCATCACATTGATGCGAGCCACACTGAAGCCGGGTTATTGTTAATAAACCTTTCCCACTCAAGGAACTATCCATCAATCCGTTCTGGTAGCTGACTATGCCCAACAGCCTGACTACCTGGAAGCCATTGAATTGCCGTTATCTGAGTAACGCCCAGTAACGTCATCAGTTTCGTTATTTTCCTCCCATTGTGGAGTTGAACAGATGAAGATAAGTTTATCACAAACACTGACGGAATCTTGATGTATTATTATTATACAGGGTGTCCCCAGTAATAAGATGTCACAACTGCAAGGGATCGATTCCTTTGACCCTTACGAACAAAAAAGGTCTCCTAGAAATTTTTCTTAAAACGCTTAGTTTTCGAGTTATAGCCATTTTACGTATTTACGTCACTTTTCGCTAATTACGCCTTTATGACCTAGTACGTCCGTTAACATTCGTCCTACAGCAAATCTAAGGGTATCGTTGGAAAGAGCGGGAAAAAACCTAAAATACGACTCTAATAAAGGTTAAACACTCGAGTGTACAGTGGATAATATTACGGATAAATAAAGACAAAACGGGTTTTTAGTTTTTCCCCCATACGCCGATTTCAACTTCAAACCGGCCATCCAAAGCCGCACCTTCAAGAGAAACTTCTCAAGAATCACAGACCAGTCAAGTTGGACGTGAAGAAGGGGTCGTGCATGCAAAAAGTCGAAATTGTCGCACTTTTTCCAGTTTTTGCAAAACATCTTCCAAAGTACGCGTCTGACAGAAAGGATGACCCTATACGTTTTTAAAGAAGATAGAATTCGATACCATGTTAGACCAGAGCGACTTCCATACGACCATTACTTTCCAAGATACAGTACTTAAAAAAATTGATAATTTGTCCAAAAAGTAAAAATTTTTCGTTATGGTCTCTTATTTGTGAAATATCGTCAAAAATACTCATTCCACGAGAAAAGTCATGAGGAACGTATTCGAAGGAAATTTAATTAGCTTTCATTTGACAGCGGACGGGCACCTGTAGGTCCAACGGTTCTTTCAAAAATGGCAGATATCCAGAAACAGTGAAAATGGATTTTGGGAGAAATACAAGTAACGTGTAAAGTGTTGAAACATCTCTCAAAGTCGTTTATTTAATAATAATAAGATATACGTGGAAGAAGATATAATAAAAAAAAAACCACAGTCATGCAGCATGGCTATAAGAGCGAATTTTCGAAGTTTTCGGCATCTTCCTCCTCCGCCTAAAATTTTCTGAAAATTAATTTTCGGCCATTGTTTTCCCAACTTGATACCATACAAAATTAAAACAGGAGTAGTTTTACGCAAAGTAAAATTTGGGGTGGAAGGAGGGGGAGGGGGAAATCAAAAATGTTTTGAATACCAGAAGAGTAGGTATTGGATACCTACGTAACAAATTTTTTGTTCCATTTTTTGCCGAGTAACACCTCGGTTTGTAGATTTTCCAACGCTGAACACGATGGTGAAGTCAGAATTGCGATATCCCATTCCGTTATCAGATTAGAGCAGACGAACCAGGAAGAACATCTCAAGAAATAACCACGTTCCTTCATCTTCAAAGTGCTCCAGTTTGAGAATGGAATGAGATATCGCAATTCTGATTTCACCATCGTGTTCAGTGTACAAAAACCTTTAAAATGAGGTGTCACTTGTCAAACTTTTTCATTTTGGGAATTTATGGGTAATTTTCCCCCCCTAAAACTCCCCAAAACTCCCCCTTAGAGTGACCCGATTCTGCCCATCTTCGAACTTAGCCTGTCGATTGCCAAGACAGATTTTTCGTGCAAATTTGAACTTTTTATCTCAATTCTTTCGAGAGTTATCGTCTGGAATGACACATACATATATAAATATATAAATATATATATAAATATATAAATATATAAATATATATATATATATACATATAATTTTTGGTGTCTTTCGGCAGTGAATTCAGGATGGTCTGAAACGGATTTTGGTATAAAAATCTTTCGGAAATTCGAGTTTTAAAAATTTTGGACCGAGAACAATAGCTTCCTTTTCTTCGAAAATTCGCTAATATAAAAGGGCGTAGGGACCTAAGGATCTTGTTAAGTAAGTACCTAATTTTTGACAGCCACGGCTTGGGAAAAGTTTAAAACGAAGGAGATGCCACCGTACCAAAAACATTTTTTGGATTGTGACGTTTCTTGCCCTAAGGCTTCTATAGGACGAGTAACGTAAGTCGACGAGTACTTAATTATAAATTGCTTTGGATAAAATGTAAGCAATTGGTGCAATGCCACAATAACTTATGGGTCCAATATTTTCAGATGACTATTTATCCAGGTAGGTAATAAGATCTTTAGTTGTATGGTACCCGCAAAATACTGCCTTTTTCTCACTGGATGCATCTCTTAGGTTTTTTCCCCCGCTATTTCCAACGATTCCCTTAGATTTGCTGTAAGAAGAATATTAACGGACGTACAAGGTCATAAAGGCGAAAAACAGCAAGAAGTGACGTAAAAAGGCTACAACTCGAAAACTCAGCGTTTTAAGAAAATTTTCAAAGAGAAAATTGTTTGTTCGCAAGGGTCTAAGGAATCGATCCCAGCAGGTGTCACTGTACACTCTATATATTCTTTTATATATTCCTATATGTTCCTTAGACGTTACATCATAAAACCCAAATACTGATAGTGGCTCGTAACTGTTCAGTAGGATACCCCCATATATTTACGCAGTCACAGTCGTACACTGCCCACATGTACCCATACCCACCTGTCGATAAGCTTCGTTCTTCTCCCTCTCCAACTTGTCTTTCCATTCGCCTATTTTCTCTTTCTCAGCTTTGATCTGAAAAAACAGTAAATTTCTTTGAGTTCAGGGCTTGGTTATTTAAATACAGGTATCAGAAGGAGACGTTGAACCTGCAAGGACAAGTACAAGGTGAAACATACCACGTTGTTATACAACAATAAACATCGACAAGTGCGATAACCTGCTTGAATTTGGATCCTGATATACACTCCTAGTTTGAACGTAATTTTCTACCATGTTGCTGACCAATAGTATTGAAACGCGTGAAACATGACCTTCAATGACTAAATTTAAAAGTCATGTCCGAATATTTTACACGTTATTCCACTCTACAGTGACCTCAAGATTTATTTAAAGTAGGTTTCACACAGCAAGAGGACAGCGAAGAACGGACGAATTTTAACGATTTTACGCAAAGAAACGTAACCATTTTTGAGGAGGGTGGTTTTTGAGGATGTGAGCATTTTTCCTCGGTGTATTCGAAAGTAACACAAGGTTCACCATTGAAAATAATAAATAAAAACAATAGTATTGAAAAGCGTGTAACATGAACTTGTATGACTAAATGAAAAAGTCATGTCCGAATATTTTACACGTTATTCCACTCTACAGTGACCTCAAGATTTATTTAAAGTTGGTTTCAGAGAGCAAGAGGGCACAGCAAACAACGGATGAATTTTAATGATTTTAATCAAAGTAACCATTTTTGAGGAGGGTGGTTTTTGAGGATGTGAACATTTTTCCTCGGTGTATTCGAAAGTAACACAAGGTTCACCATTGAAAATAATAAATAAAAACAATAGTATTGAAAAGCGTGTAACATGAACGAACTTGTATGACTAAATGAAAAAGTCATGTCCGAATATTTTACACGTTATTCCACTCTACAGTGACCTCAAGATTTATTTAAAGTTGGTTTCAGAGAGCAAGAGGGCACAGCAAACAACGGATGAATTTTAATGATTTTAATCAAAGTAACCATTTTTGAGGAGGGTGGTTTTTGAGGATGTGAACATTTTTCCTCGGTGAATTCCAAAGTAACACAAGGTTCACCATTGAAAATAATAACTAAAAACAATAGCATTGAAAAGCGTGTAACATGAACTTGTATGACTACATTTAAAAGTCATGTCCAATATTTTACACGTTATTCCATTCTTCAGCGACCTCAAAATTTATTTACAGTTGGTTTCAGAGAGCAAGAGGACAGCGAAGAACGGACGAATTTTAACGATTTTACGCAAAGAAACGTAACCATTTTTGAGGAGGGTGGTTTTTGAGGATGTGAACATTTTTCCTCGGTGTATTCGAAAGTAACACAAGGTTCACCATTGAAAATAATAAATAAAAGAAAACCACAGTCATGCAGCATGGCTATAAGAGCGAATTTTCGAAGAAATAACTGATTTTATGTAAAATGTGATGTTTGGGATATCCGTAACAAATTTTTTGTTCCATTTTTTCCCGAGTAACACCTCGGTTTGTAGATTTTCCAACGCTGAACACGATGGTGAAGTCAGAATTGCGATATCCCATTCCGTTATCAGATTAGAGCAGACGAACAAGGAAGAACATCTCAAGAAATAACCACGTTCCTTCATCTTCAAAGTGCTCCAGTTTGAGAATGGAATGAGATATCGCAATTCTGATTTCACCATCGTGTTCAGCGTACAAAAACCTTTAAAATGAGGTGTCACTTGTCAGACTTTTTCATTTTGGGAATTTATGGGTAATTTCCCCCCCCCCCCCCCCCCCCCCCAAACTCCCCAAAACTCCCCCTTAGAGTGACCCGATTCTGCCCATCTTCGAACTTAGCCTGTCGATTGCCAAGACAGATTTTTCGTGCAAATTTGAACTTTTTATCTCAATTCTTTCGAGAGTTATCGTCTGGAATGACACATACATATATAAATATATATATAAATATATAAATATATGTATATATATATATATATACATATAATTTTTGGTGTCTTTCGGCAGTGAATTCAGGATGGTCTGAAACGGATTTTGGTATAAAAATCTTTCGAAAATTCGAGTTTTAAAATTTTTGGACCGAGAACAATAGCTTCCTTTTCTTCGAAAATTCGCTAAAAACAATAGTATTGAAAAGCGTGTAACATGAACGAACTTGTATGACTAAATGAAAAAGTCATCTCCGAATATTTTACACGTTATTCCACTCTACAGTGACCTCAAGATTTATTTAAAGTTGGTTTCAGAGAGCAAGAGGACACAGCAAACAACGGATGAATTTTAATGATTTTAATCAAAGAAACGTAACCATTTTTGAGGAGGGTGGTTTTTGAGGATGTGAACATTTTTCCTCGGTGTATTCGAAAGTAACACAAGGTTCACCATTGAAAATAATAACTAAAAACAATAGCATTGAAAAGCGTGTAACATGAACTTGTATGACTACATTTAAAAGTCATGTCCAATATTTTACACGTTATTCCATTCTTCAGCGACCTCAAAATTTATTTAAAGTAGGTTTCAGACAGCAAGAGGACAGCGAAGAACGGACGAATTTTAACGATTTTACGCAAAGAAACGTAACCATTTTTGAGGAGGGTGGTTTTTGAGGATGTGAACATTTTTCCTCGGTGTATTCGAAAGTAACACAAGGTTCACCATTGAAAATAATAAATAAAAACAGTAGTATTGAAAAGCGTGTAACATGAACTTGTATGACTACATTTAAAAGTCATGTCCGAATATTTTACACGTTATTCCACTCTACAGTGACCTCAAGATTTATTTAAAGTTGGTTTCAGAGAGCAAGAGGACACAGCAAACAACGGATGAATTTTAATGATTTTAATCAAAGAAACGTAACCATTTTTGAGGAGGGTGGTTTTTGAGGAAGTGAACATTTTTCCTCGGTGTATTCCAAAGTAACACAAGGTTCACCATTGAAAATAATAACTAAAAACAATAGCATTGAAAAGCGTGTAACATGAACTTGTATGACTACATTTAAAAGTCATGTCCGAATATTTTACACGTTATTCCATTCTTCAGCGACCTCAAGATTTATTTAAAGTTGGTTTCAGAGAGCAAGAGGACACAGCAAACAACGGATGAATTTTAATGATTTTAATCAAAGAAACGTAACCATTTTTGAGGAGGGTGGTTTTTGAGGATGTGAACATTTTTCCTCGGTGTATTCGAAAGTAACACAAGGTTCACCATTGAAAATAATAAATAAAAACAATAGTATTGAAAAGCGTGTAACATGAACTTGTATGACTACATTTAAAAGTCATGTCCGAATATTTTACACGTTATTCCACTCTACAGTGACCTCAAGATTTATTTAAAGTTGGTTTCAGAGAGCAAGAGGACACAGCAAACAACGGATGAATTTTAATGATTTTAATCAAAGAAACGTAACCATTTTTGAGGAGGGTGGTTTTTGAGGAAGTGAACATTTTTCCTCGGTGTATTCCAAAGTAACACAAGGTTCACCATTGAAAATAATAAATAAAAACAGTAGTATTGAAAAGCGTGTAACATGAACTTGTATGACTACATTTAAAAGTCATGTCCGAATATTTTACACGTTATTCCATTCTTCAGCGACCTCAAGATTTATTTAAAGTTGGTTTCAGAGAGCAAGAGGACACAGCAAACAACGGATGAATTTTAATGATTTTAATCAAAGAAACGTAACCATTTTGAGGAGGGTGGTTTTTGAGGATGTGAACATTTTTCCTCGGTGTACTCGAAAGTAACACAAGGTTCACCATTGAAAATAATAACTAAAAACAATTACAAGTCCTTCCTCAAGACCAACTGCTGCACTAAAACACCCGTTACCAGGACACCATGGAATCCCTACGGGAGGGTCCGGGAATTGAGAGAAAAACGGAAGTAATTACGATGCAATACGGGAGTTTACAGGGTTTGGAACGACCAAGTCGAAGAAAAAAGACGGTTATTAGGGACGTTTAAGAAAAAGAGGCGAAATACCTTTTCACAGTCCTCCTCGAGGCGTATGGCTTTCTCCAGGTGAAGGAACAGCTCGTCCTCTTTTTCGTGCATTTCTGCGTCTTTTCCTTCAAGACGCCGCTCCAGTTCGCGTTTGGAGGCCGCCAAACAATCTCTTTCCGCCTGAAAGAACAAGAAGAAATTAATTTTTTCTCTCTCTCTGCTCCTCATCAACTAGTTTAAACCGCAGTTGGCCCTGCTCGTGATTCAGGTGAAAATTATACAGTCCCAGTATCGTCCAATATCAAAATAACTCTCGTGCCCTGAGCCGATCCAAATTTCACCTGCATCTACCTTCCCGAATTTTAGCTAATTTCGACCATTCTGTCGTACCTGCAAGGATTTTCGGACTCACACACACACGGAAACGGGACCAAAGTTGTTCAGAAAGAGCTGATACGAAAACCTTTAGAAATTACGATTTAGGAGGACAAAAATGTTTTTCCTCCCAAAATACCACGAGGCTTCCGCTACCTTGGAGGACTCTGAAGCAATACTTAAAGCGTTTTCTCGGGGTTTCCAAAACAGTTTTGACATCAGTTCAAAATAATATTTAAGAGCTGGAGTCAGAAAATTGAACTTTTCATATAGCTGGGATGAAATGAAGGTACCAGGTATTCAATCTAATATTGTTTAATGGGCGTTTCCGCCAATGATTTTGGCCCGTCTTGCCTATGGTGAAACAAACAAACAAAAACAAGATAAAGACTTGGGAGGATGAAGCAGGGGACATAACGCAGGTAGTTAGAATTGGCTCACCAGTTGTAAAATATTGGAGAACGATTTTTTTACAGCTCCAATATTTTACAGCTGGTGAGTAAATTCCAACTTTATTACGAGTATGTCCGCTACTTTATCATCGTAAGTCTTTATGTTTCAGCTATGGCTATCCTTATCTTGTTTTTGTTAGTTTGCTTTACCACAGGGCGAAAATCTTTGGCGGAAACGTCGCCCATTAAACAATATTTAGACTGAATACCGGGTACCTTAATTTCATCCCAAGCTGTGGTTCATTATCGGTCTTCGGGATATATAAACATTGAACTTTTTGTGGCACGCCTACCTACTCAATGGTCAATACCTCGATGAAGAGATCTGAACGACTCTCCAGTTCTTGACCTATGGTCCATGTACCGAAAGTGGTCCGTAAGGCACTCCAATGTGGTCCACGGGACTTTAAAAAATTGGGAGACAGAATTTGGAGATCGAGAAAAAAATACGAGGAAAGGAAAAAAGAAAAAACGGTGCAAAGTCCTTGTCACATGGGTTTATTATTCTACTGGACACACTTACAGAAATGCTAGCTGTTCATTTATTGTTTCTTTAATGTTAAATAATTTAAATAGCAATTTCTGATGGTTTCCACCAATTTTGGCCCCCAAAACACGAATTAGGTACGCTCCTTTTTTTTCAAATTATCTTTGATCATTGGTAGTGCCATTTAATTGTCTTGATTCACCTGTTGACACTTTTTCTGGTGTTATTATACAAATTGACGGTGATTTCAGACAACTTAACTTCCCAGGTTTCTGACTCATGATAATCAATTTTGGGAGCAGAACCTATGGTAGAACCTCAATTTTCCACTGGTCAAAATCTACTTCATTTTCGGTCTTATCGTCCCAAAAAACATGGAAACCGATACCTCAAAAGCTGCAGTTTCTGGACACAACTAGGGCCCAAATGGAGCCCTGCGAAAGAACGGATTTTTTAGACCGAAAATGAAGCCGGTATGCATGATACGGCGGAAATCGCAGTTTTGGAATCTGCGCACCTTGAAACGTAAAAGTGAAACTTTTGAGGGGGTGTTATAAAAAAGTTTTGCTGAGCGAATACATAGGTGTATTATTCACAGAATAATAAACCAAAACGGACGTAATTTTTAGGCACTAGGTCAACTGTTCGTTGCCAGATGTGTAAATAGAGAATCACAGGCGTATTTGGGATCGTTGACGATTTACTCAAGCGTCATTTTCCTAAATACGCTGTCCATGACACGGATCCAACCGAAGAACGGCTCGTAACCCGTTGAATGTCGATGTGACTTCTGTTCCTGACGACGTGCAAGAAGAATTGATCGACAGTATCAGCTAAGACTCAAATTGGAAGAGTTGTGGTGCAAAAAAGCTTGGTCGTACCCAAAAATTCGCAATATTGCACTGAAACGTCTCACACTCTTCTCCACCATCTACCTATGCGAGCAAGGAATTTAAAAATGCTCTAGTCTGCCAATTCGAGTAGGCACTATAGCTTCCTCACTTGAATCACACGAACGTATAGAATAGTTGGGTAGGTTCATTTTGATACGGAACCATCTGCGATTCAACCCGCGCGTACCCTCAGAATTGCAGCTCTCTTCGACTATTTTTCGAAAGTTAGAAGCGTTACAAGGAAACGGGCAACATTTCTTGTTCGCGCATGCGCAGACGAATGAAATTCGTATGGAACTATCAAAGAATTATTCTTGATCGACCCTCTAAATCTGAGCTCAACAATATTTAAAGTAATAACGGGCGTTTCAAGTATTTCACGTTTGCGCTTGCGCAGATAAAACGATTTCCATGATTATGGAACGGGACCATTTGCGATCCAACTCGCGTGTACCTTCAAAATTTCAGCTCTGTACGACTGTTTTTCGCATAGTTAGAAGCGTTACAAGAAAATGGACAACATTTCATGTTCGCGCATGCGCAGACGAAATTTACAGTACGATTCCAATGAAATTCATTTGGAACCATCAAAGTATTATTCCTGATCCACCCTCTAAGTTTGAACTCATTTCAACGATATCTAGGGTAGTTATGAGCTCTTCAAGTATTTTATGTTTGCGCATGCGCAGCCGAAAGTTACAGTACTTTTTCAATGATTTTGGTATGGGACCGTGTGTGACTCAACCCGCACCTATCCTCCAAATTCCAGCCCGTTTCGACCATTATTTCGGGTAGTTATGGGCGTTACAAGGCAGACAGACACGGAACCAAAAATGTTCTTCGATGTCTGAAACGCAAAATGGTAGTGGAAATTTTCATTTTGGAAGACCAATTTTTTTTACTCAGTCGCGAATCCAAAGCTTTTCCCTACCTTCAGCAGTGAGGAAGCAAAAAGCATCGTTCTGAGCTGGTGAATCCTGAGTACGACTTACAACTAACAGTGGCAAAAACTATTACATCCCCCATTGATATGCCGGGCAAAAGTATGCAAGCACAACGACCGCATTAAAAACTACTGAACATTCTATGATAATTAAATTATTGAATTTAACCATCATGTAATTGTGTTTTTACGTTATTAAATAAAAATTTTCACTGTGATAACAAAAAAATTATACTCATTAAGAATACTTTTTCCGCTCTCCTCTTGCAATCTTTCTTGACTCGCAGCCGACTTACAGTTAAACAATACTTAATAAAAACGGTTCAACCAAAGTTATGACTTCTACTGGTTCTTAGAGGAAAGGACCCCGCACTTTTTCAGTGTAGAAGTGGTTTCACTAGATCGAGCCAGAAGTTGGCAAGGGGCTTCCTTTCAGTCTCCTGAAAAAAAGTCTCAATGGGCACAAAAAAATCTACCGTCAGGATTTTGAGCTATGGCCAGATTAAGCCCTTCAAGTTCGACTTTTTAAACACCTTCAATTGCTTAAATATCACTAGGGATGCATTTTAGAGAAAAAAGTGCATGAGTAAAATCGTTTTAACATCGTCCAAACAACTCGATGCCATACTTGTTTTAAGTCAAAAAATGTTTCTTAACGTTTCTTATATTTTCTTATACAAAAGAACACGGGGACTTATTGGCCAAAAATGAAGAAACTTTTTTTGACTTAAAACAAGTTTGGCATCGAGTTGTTTGGACGATTTTAAGACGATTTTACTCCTGCACTTTTGGTTTATTATTCTGTGAATAATACACCTATGTAATCGCTCAGCAAAAAATTTTATAACACCCCCTCAAACTTTTTTCTTTTCCGTTTCAAGGTGTGTAGATTCAAAAAATGCAATGTCCGTCCGCCGTCCGCCGTATCACGTGTACAGGCTTCATTTTCGATCTAAAAAAGTCGTTCTTTCGCACACATGCTCCACTTGGGCCCTAGTTGTGTCCCGAAACTTTTCAGCCCGATCGGAATATACCCAGGGGTGTTATGAGTGAAAATGTGTGTGAAAATAGGTACTTTTTGCGTTTTAGCAACATTTTGGTAACATGAGCTTTTGAGGTATCGTTTTCCATGTTTTTGGGGACGAGAAGATCGAATATGAAGTCGATTTTGGCCAAGGAGTGGAAAATTGAGGTTGTACCAGATGTTCAGCTCCCAAAATTGATTTTTTATGAGTCAAATACCTGCGAAATCACCATCAATTTGTAGAATAACACTAGAAAAAGTGTCAACACGTGGATCAAGACGATTAAATGATGGCACTACCAATGATCAAAGATAATTTGAAAAAAAAAAAAAAAAAATCGTACCTATACCTAATTTGTGTTTTGGGGGCCAAAATTGGTGGAAACCATCAGAAATAGCTATTTCAATTATTTCACATGAAACAAACAATAAATGTACAGCCAACATTTCTGTAGAATAATAAACCCCATGTGACAAGGACTTTGCAGCGTTTTTTCTCTAAAATGCATCCCTAGAGAGATATAAGCAATTGAAGGTGTTTAAAAAGTCGAACTTGAAGGGCTTAATCTGGCCATAGCTCAAAATCCTGACGGTAGATTTGTTTGTGCCCATTGAGACTTTTGTTCAGGAGACTGAAAGGAAGCCTCGTGCCAAATTCTGGCTCGATCTAGTGAAACCACTTCTACACTGAAAAAGTGCGGGGCCCTTTCATGTACCAAATGCTCACAATTATACTAACAATTGGAACTTCTATTTTCATAATACTCTATGTGCCGCGCGATGAATCGCATTTGAGAGAATCAAATCAACTGAGCGAAGGACACGCATTTCTGATAAAGCGTAGCAAGAGCCAACTTCTTCATTCTTACGAAGAGATTTGGTGTAAACCTGTGGCCCGAGTTAGCTAGGAAGATCTTCTGAGGCGACGGATCCTCTCCAACGGTGACAACCTACTCAGGAACTCGGTGGTTGGATTTTCGCTGAACCGAAGAAAAATTACTCGGCCCGAGCTAACGGAGTAAGCGATGAGTGGAGGAAGAGCACGGACAGGGACAACGGGCCCGACGGATGGATGTTCTGCTATTAGAGCAGAAGAATGACGGGTGTAGTCATCTCGACATGACAGCTCCAACAGGACAAGGATTGTCATCAGTCTTGCGCCTTTCGACATAGTTCGGACAGAGAACGTCCGGAAAAATCACTCGAGAGAGGGTTTATTAACAAGCAGGTCTACGCATGCCCAGAAAAAACTATACCAAAGTGTAGTTTTGTTTCTGTATAACCTCCCCAAAATTTTCACGTATCTGGACTTCTCAAACGAATAAAAACGCTGCAAATCCCTGCACAACGGTTTATTATTTTGAGTACAGAAAACCCTTCTGTTTCCTCAGCTCTCTGTATAGATAACCCGTCTAAATTATATAATATGTACTATTCTATACATATTATGTGGATCGCAGACCCTCCGTAGGTTAGTACCTAACCCCGTACTCGTTACTAGGTACCTACCTAAATCACGAGTTGAATGTTGCTAAAATAATTCTGTGATGAAAAACAGTAACTAAAACGGCAAAAAGAAACGCAAATAATGAAGTTCTGAAGGAAAATTGTTGATGTGGAGTGAAATAGATGCCCCTTCTGCGTAGATCACTGTTTCCTGTGGTCAGTACCTACCCTCGTGGTCAAGTATAATTAACCGTTGTGTAATAACTTGCCCATCAATAATACTTCAACGTTTGTTCAAGTTTCACAAGTACCTACCAACAAAATCCAATAGTCCATCACTTATCAAATGAAATAATATCGCAGAACAACCAACTCGACTTCATTCATACATCCATCCTTGATTATAATCAGGTGCTCCCTAGCGATGATATCTGGGCCGCATTAATACCGTTTCATTCACGATCGTGTTGACGAAGCTTTTTGGTGCACACGAACGGCTGGACAATGCTCCGGTGGTCTCAAAAATTATTTAGCTCAAGACGTAATTTAATAACGTTAAAAAAACCATACCCTTCTATCGAAAGTTTTCGAGCTACGGCGTTCTGAAAATGTCAAGCCCTATTTTTAACCCCTTAGAGATGACTGACAGTAACGCCGAGCTTCGAGGAACAACTAGACTCTAGGGGTGGGCCGTTCCAGCTGTCACTGTTCCGTGGAACCGAATACTTTACAAAAGAGACTGTCACCGTGACAAATTCGTCCCGGAACCGGTTCCAGCTGGAACGGTGTCGATTCTTGATGAGCCTGAAAAATTAAAATGAGGTGAAAACTTGTCTGATCTTGCTGAAGCCTTCAACTTGGCTCTCTAAGGTTCACTCCAGTTTCCTCTCATTCCACATTCCAGTATCCCACCACAATGTCTGATATGGCTGTGGCCAAGACATTAACCATGAAAGGAGAAGAAGAAGGAGCGGCTCCACCGCCCCACCGGTCACTGGAGCGGCGGAGCCGGTTTGTCACTTCACATCTGTTTGTCACTGGAACGAAACCTTCATAACTTTATATCGCTGTCACCTATCGCAGTCGCTGTCACGGCTTGTCGCTTTCCAGTCAAGGTTCTGATAATGCATTGGAACTGCTGTCACTGGAACGGCTATTTGGAACAGCGATAGTAGAGTCACTGTCGCGGTTGGAACGGTGACAGATTTTAGCTGGAACGGCCCACCCCTACTAGACTCCGAACGGAACCTATAACCTTCATCAATTTTGTTTCACGGTACCTAAGAAAAGTGGCCAGTACGGCGTGCGGCGGACAGATAAGACATTTTTTAATTGGATTTTCGGATTCTACATACCTTGAAACGTGAACCTTCAAATTTTGAGAGGGGGGGGGTTTAGAATTATTTTTTTTCATACTCGATTCCAATGGTTCATTATTGAAAATAATCAACCAAATTAATGTTGATTGCATTTTATTATTGTCTGTTACTAGGAAGGTTTCTAATCCAGACGTTCAAAGGTTCAGTTCATAAACCGAAAAATTCATGAAATCATCCCCACCACTTCAGTTTAGTGTTGGGTACCTAGTTCCTGACTGAACTAGTCTTGATGAACTAACTCCGCTAACTGAAGTACTCCTTGACTTAGTTCACTTCCCTGAACTAGTAGGACAACAGAGTAAAACAAATCAAAGACCCAGTGCCTAGTGACGGATTTAGGAAGGGGGGGGGGGGGCTACAGAACTATCTGTGCATTAAGAACTAAGAACTAAAGAACTAGTAACTCACAAGGCTGCTGAGTTAGATCTTTAGTTCTTGCAGCTCATAGGAACTGTGGATACTACCTGAGTTTACAGTATCCACTGAACGATAGTTCCTCTGGTTAATTTAGGAGTTGTTCTTGTGTGACCGGAAACGAAAAGGAACTGGAATGAACTACTGAATTAACTCAAAAGAACTACTCCTTTCAAGGAGTGAACTAACTGAACGTGAGTCCCTCGAATGAACTACTCTTACCCATCACTGCTTCAGTTCACGCAATGAAGTAGTAGGTACACGTTCTATTCACGGCGCTGGTACAAACCTATCAGCAGCAAATGCACTCGCGAGCAGGGCTGCCACCCGTCTTCCAACCCGCGCAGGGTTGCCCGATTCTAAGGCCTTCGTCTCGACACAACGTGATTCAAGATGCGTTGTCCCAAATTTGGGCCCTTCGAAATACATACACAACTGACATACCTACCTAATAATATTTGGAATGAAGCCCGTAAAATCAACCTAAGTTGGGGGAGGAGAACATTTCGTTGTACCATAAACAATATTTAGGTAGGAACGTGAATAATGATAATAATAGGTAATATTTACTTGTGCATACGACAAAAAAAATCCCATCTCGTGCCCAACGAAACTCAACCGAAATGGCTGGTATTTATAAAAGAAAATATTTTTTTTTAAACCATTAACTAAGTAGGTACATGAAAAAAAGCAGCCATCCAAATAGGTAACTTATAAAATAAGGGAAAAATAAATTAAATAAATAAAAATAATAATCAGTAGCATGAAATCAATGAATAAATTATAACAAAAGACTTTTGGAGGACAAACAATAATTCGCCATAAGCTTATATATCGTAAAGAACTGCCCACCTTATGAATTTATTGTTGTGGGTGTTACAATAATTTCAAGTTGGTTGGTTGAGAGGTCGTCCAAAGTTTATTCCACGTGTTTATTGAGCACTCGACCAGGGACGAGGTAAATCGTTTCTCGTGAATTATGGACCAATTCCGATTGCTCCTGTCACCTACGCGATTTATTCTGATTCCGAGCTATATCCATTCACCTCCATCACAACTCAAACGTTGGTTAGTTCGTACAAACCGAAGGGCCGCCCCCTCTGTGAGAAGCGCATCTGTAAATTGGTGACACTCCGGAGTTATATCCGGAAAAACAGGAGGGGGAGCTTCTGTAACAGCTTTTGGGATCGATACCTAGAAATGCTCGCACGAATGGTAACGTAGATTCGGAGAGGGCAGTAGATTTGCCACGACCCTGAACTTGAGCGTCGCATTTATCGATCCACAGATGGGATTAAATCATAATAAACTGCTTAGGATATTGTTCAAGTACTTGCTCATTTCGGATTTTCTAGCTCTTTACTTGGTTTCCTTCGTTGCATTTTGTTTCCAAGATCTTCTAAGTTTGACAGCGGGGAAGCCTTGTCAGATGTGAAACAGCCAGCAAACACCCCCTCCCCGAATCTGCTCCAACTTTAGGATCATTATTTATTCCGGTCTCAGGAAAATAAGGGCAGGAGGTGTCCCACGAGGTAGTGTGCTTGGGCCCTTGCTCTATCTCCTGTATACGAGGGATGTACCCAGCAATGACGACACGACTTCTGCTGATGCCCTACTACCGGTACAGTAGAGGAAGCAACTAGAAAACACATACATTGCTAATAATAAGGCTGGATTTTTCGACTACAAACTGTTGAATGCCTGCAAACTGTTGCCCCTTCACACTTTGTATTTTAAAAAAAAAACTCAACGAACAGAAATCTACTCACATTAACTTTAAGAACAAAAACATAACTAAGATACCAGTCAAGCTGAACGGGCAAGAGATTCCTTACGCCAATACGGCAAAGTACGAGTATCTAGGGATGACTCTTGATGCAGAACTGTGATGGAAGGAGCATGTCATTTAAAAAACGCTGCAAAGTCCTTGTCACATGGGTTTATTATTCTATTGGAGTTCTAGAGATTTTTGTTGGCTGTTAAATGTATTGTTTCTTTCATGTGGAATGATTGAAATAGCTATTTCTGATGATTTCCACCAATTTTGGCCCCCAAAACATGAAATAGGTACGCTTTTTTTTTTTTTTTGTTTAAAGATCATCTTTGATAATTGGTAGTGGCATTTAATGGTCTTGATTCACCTGTTTACACTTTTTCCAATGTTATTGTACACATGGATGGTGATTTCAGACAGTTTTCCAGATTTTTGACTCATAAAAAACCAATTTTGGGAGCTGAACCTTTGGTAAAACCTCAATTTCCGCGTCGTTGGTCAAAATCGACTTCATATTCGGTCTTCTCGTCCTCAAAAACATGGAAAAAGATACCTCAAAAGCTCATGTTACTAACATGTTGTTAAAACGCAAAAAGTAACTATTTTTGTACACATTTTCACTCATAACACCCCTGGGTATATTCCGATCAGGCTGAAAAGTTTCGGGACACAACTAGGGCCCAAATGAAGCATGTGTGCGAAAGAACGACTTTTTTAGACCGAAAATGAAGCCTGTACACGTGATACGGCGTACGGCGTACGGCGGACGGCGGACGGACATTGCATTTTTGGAATCTACGCACCTTGAAACGGAAAAGAAAAAATTTTGAGGGGGTGTTATAAAAATTTTTTGCTGAGCGAATACATAGGTGTATTATTCACAGAATAATAAACCAAAACGCTGCAAAGTCCTTGTCACATGGGTTTATTATTCTATTGGAGTTCTAGAGATTCTTGTTGGCAGTTAAATTTATTGTTTCTTTCATGCGTAATAATCGAAATAGCTATTCCTGATGATTTCCACCAATTTTGGCCCCCAAAACATGAAATAGGTACACTTTTTTCCCCCCCAGATGATCTTAGATCATTGGTAGTGCGATTTAATGGTCTTGATTCAGCTGTTTACACTTTTTCTAATGTTAGTATACACATTGATGGTGATTTCAGACAGTTTTCCAGGTTTTTGAGTAAAAAAAAAAACAATTTTGGGAGCTGAACCAATGGTAAAACCTCAATTTCCGCGTCTTTGGTCAAAATCGACTTCATATTCGGTATTCTCGTCCCCAAAAACATGGAAAACGATACCTCAAAAGCTCATTTTACTAACATGTTGCTAAAACGCAAAAAGTACCTATTTTTACACACATTTTTACTCATAATACCCCTGGGTATATTCCGATCGGGCTGAAAAGTTTCGGGACACAACTAGGGCCTAAATGGAGCATGTGTGCGAAAGAACGATTTTTTTAGATCTAAAATGAAGCCTGTACACGTGATACGGCGTACGGCGTACGGCGGACGGACATTGCATTTTTGGAATCTACGCACCTTGAAACGGAAAAGAAAAAAGTTTGAGGGGGTGTTATAAAAATTTTTTGCTGAGCGAATACATAGGTGTATTATTCACAGAATAATAAACCAAAAGAGAGCAGTTAAACATCAAGTTCAAAAAAATTTGTCGTTGCGTGGCAGATACTCCGAACTATCCTTACAAAACAAATTGCTTATTTACGAGCAAATTCTAAGGCCTGTGTGGACATATTATGGCATCCAACTCTGGGGTTGTACGAAAAAGACCAACAGCAAGACCATTCGAACATTCCAGAACAAGGTACTAAGAAGTATTGTCAGCGCTCCTCGGTGCATACGAAAATGATGCGGGGTCTCTAAGATGGAAACCGTCAGTGAAGTGGCTGAGTCCCCTGCGACTAAACACGAGCAGCGGCTTCATGAACACACGAACACAGAAGTTCTTCGCCTGCTAGAAACGTCATCCGACGTCTTAAAAAACAAAATCGCTCGACCTTGTGACGTGTTAATGTGACAAGCGCAGTGTGAAAGTGTTCATAGACAGCAGTTGCCACTGGGCTATGAACTCTACACACAGCTGAACACAGCACTAAAGTAAATTGACTTGATGGGCTCAATTCTTGTTTATGTTAATTAAAAAAAATTAGTTTATTGTTACAAAATTAACCTAATAACAAGGGCATAAGTACTACAATGCGCACTAGAAGAGCTTGCCAAACAACCTTCCGACAACCCAAACAACCTAAACTTGATTTTCAAAGCTTTTATTGGTTTTATGAAGAAAACGAGGGAAGTGCAGGATTTTTCGAAATCATCGTAAAAACCCTGAGCACCTTGAATCTAACTGTGAATTTCTATACTCTCTCGTACCTAGTACTTAGGTGCTAGTAGGTACTCCTATAACCGCAGCCATTGGAAAAATAGAAAAAAAATCACGGAAAAATAGAAAAACCACAGTCATGCAGCATGGCTATAAGAGCGAATTTTCGAAGTTTTCGGCATCTTCCTCCTCCGCCTAAAATTTTCTGAAAATTAATTTTCGGCCAATGTTTTCCCAACTTGATACCATACAAAATTAAAACAGGAGTAGTTTTATGCAAAGTAAAATTTGGGGTGGACGGAGGGGGAGGGGGAAATCAAAAATGTTTTGAATACCAGAAGAGTAGGTATTGGGTAGGTACCTACGTAACAAATTTTTTGTTCCATTTTTTGCCGAGTAACACCTCGGTTTGTAGATTTTCCAACGCTGAACACGATGGTGAAGTCAGAATTGCGATATCCCATTCCGTTATCAGATTAGAGCAGACGAACCAGGAAGAACATCTCAAGAAATAACCACGTTCCTTCATCTTCAAAGTGCTCCAGTTTGAGAATGGAATGAGATATCGCAATTCTGATTTCACCATCGTGTTCAGCGTACAAAAACCTTTAAAATGAGGTGTCACTTGTCAGACTTTTTCATTTTGGGAATTTATGGGTAATTTCCCCCCCCCCTAAAACTCCCCAAAACTCCCCCTTAGAGTGACCCGATTCTGCCCATCTTCGAACTTAGCCTGTCGATTGCCAAGACAGATTTTTCGTGCAAATTTGAACTTTTTATCTCAATTCTTTCGAGAGTTATCGTCTGGAATGACACATACATATATAAATATATATATATAAATATATAAATATATATATATATATATATATATATATATATATATATAATTTTTGGTGTCTTTCGGCAGGGAATTCAGGATGGTCTGAAACGGATTTTGGTACAAAAATCTTTCGGAAATTCGAGTTTTAAAAATTTTGGTCCGAGAACAATAGCTTCCTTTTCTTCGAAAATTCGCTAAAACGCTGCAAAGTCCTTGTCACATGGGGTTTATTATTCTACAGAAATGTTGGCTGTACATTTATTGTTTGTTTCATGTGAAATAATTGAAATAGCTATTTCTGATGGTTTCCACCAATTTTGGCCCCCAAAACACAAATTAGGTAGGTACGATCTTTTTTTTTTTTTTTTTCAAATTATCTTTGATCATTGGTAGTGCCATCATTTCATCGTCTTGATCCACGTGTTGACACTTTTTCTAGTGTTATTCTACAAATTGATGGTGATTTCGCAGGTATTTGACTCATAAAAAATCAATTTTGGGAGCTGAACATCTGGTACAACCTCAATTTTCCACTCCTTGGCCAAAATCGCCTTCATATTCGATCTTCTCGTCCCCAAAAACATGGAAAACGATACCTCAAAAGCTCATGTTACCAAAATGTTGCTAAAACGCAAAAAGTACCTATTTTCACACACATTTTCACTCATAACACCCCTGGGTATATTCCGATCGGGCTGAAAAGTTTCGGGACACAACTAGGACCCAAATGGAGCATGTGTGCGAAAGAACGACTTTTTTAGATCGAAAATGAAGCCTGTACACGTGATACGACGGACGGCGGACGGACATTGCATTTTTTGAATCTACACACCTTGAAACGGAAAAGAAAAAAGTTTGAGGGGGTGTTATAAAAATTTTTTGCTGAGCGATTACATCGGTGTATTATTCACAGAATAATAAACCAAAAAATTCCGAAATAGACATCTACTATTAATTACCTACAGAAATTAGTAGGCGGGCAAAAATGTGATCAACTTCTGATTGAACTTGTGATCAAGTTACTGAAAATCCAAGAGCCTCAAGCTTAGTCTACACCGGGCAACAAACTGTTTCCAACATGTTGATGGATGTTGGCAACATGTTGACGACCACACATGTCAACAGTGTTGCCCGTCTGGACCAAAATCAAGTTTTGTGGGAATAATAATGGAAGGGACTGAAAAAAACTGACTGCTGGAAAAATAAGTTGAAAAAAGGAAGTGATGAAAAATCATAACATCACTCATGCAAAACATGTTGAAAAAGTCGAAAGCATGTTGAGAAACATGAAAATGTGAAAAGATGACAATGAGTTGTCGAAAGGTGTGATAAAGTTTGAAAAATATTTGAAACGTGGTTCAACAGTTTTTGAAAGAATACTGCATGAGTGTTTGAGTTTTATTTTTATTTTTGAAAGTTCTCTACAAGGTTTTTTGAAAGATAAGTATTTTGAATTTTTGAAAGATTTCTGAAAGATGAGAACGAGTTGGAGAGAACATGAAAACATGTTGAAAAGAGTTGAAACATCACTCAATAATATCTTACTGTATCCTACATAACGAAATTGTATTAGTTGGCTCTGCGACTCTGGCTGAGGAGATGATTTGACTGTACAAACTGCGATATTTTCCATTTGAATGTAACACAGGGATACAAGCAACAGTCAAGAAATTTCTTTGATGTCACACCGCCAGATGTTGCCGCGTATCCCGTCAACTGTTGCTTGTTGACGATTACATGTTCCAACTCCAATATCAACATGTTGACAATTGGCACAGTGTGGGCTCAAATTTTAGTAAAAACGAATTTGCCGTCACCAAGTACATCAAAAGAAGTATTTTACTGCACTTTTGGAACTATAAAATTATTAAGTACGGCGACCGAAAATTAAACACAATAGATACTTTGGAAAACAGTGTTGTATGGCTTCGCTGGCGTTTCGCGTTTCGAACTGTAACAATTTACACGAAAAGCACTAAACAAACGAGCAGGTAATTCACCGTGTAATTTCACGGTATTGCATAATCAAATAATTCATCAGGTAGGAACCTGCTATTAGACGTTGGTTGAATAACCCTAAGAGGTCATTCAACTTGTTGCCACATTTGCTTACTAAAATGTTAATCATTACCTTCTCTGCAGGTTACAAAACAACTATGAACTTCCGTCTTTCGTGACTGAGGCGATAAAACTGAAACTTGAGCAAGTGTGGGGGGGAGGAATCGGAAAATGAATTTCAGTAGTTTTACTCACTCAGGGATAAGAAATCTAAACTCTCATCTGGAAGAAACGCCTCTCAACAGGTAATACCGTTTGAATGCTCTGGCGAAAGATAATCTTCGCCCTGTCGATCTGCACAATGAAACTCAAGCTCAAACGCTCTTTTGCACGACATCAGCAGATCAGAACGCGAATTTCTCGGGGTTTAACCAATTCGAGCGTGGTTAAGTGATAAAGCAGTTATGCGTTCAACAGCGACAAAAAGTACAGCCGGAAAGCAGTTTGTAACAACAAACCGGCTTGGAGCAGGAGCCAAATTTTCTTGCGGCCGCGGATGTACCTCGTGTAGGTGCATGTACCTCGAATCATATATGTAAAAATGAATCAACAGTCTGAATTTCAAGACTTCGGACATGGAGACCTATTTGGAATCAGTTCAAGCTCCTATCCCTTGGCTCAGCAGTTAAAAACCACTGGTGTGCGTCTGTGTGTTCTTCTTCTTGAAGTGCCGTCTCCGCTAACGAAGGCTGCAGATGATCTCAGTAGATCTGAGCCAGAAGAAATGGCTCAGCAACACCAAGGATTCCAGTCCAGTTCCGCACGTTTCACAGCCGCGATCCTCTTTTTCGGCCCAATCCTCTCCTTCCTGGTATCCTTCCCATCAAAATCGTCTGGAGGAGTTCATATTTCGCTCCTCGCAAAATATGGCCCAAGTACGCCACTTTCCGTCTCTTAAACATGTTCAACAATTCACGGAACGGACTGTTACGTTGAAGGATGAAGTCATTCCTCATGCGTGCAGTCCAGGGTACCTTCGGCACATGGCGTATCACCTACATCTCAAATGCCTCCAATCTATGCGTATGTCTTGTGTCCACGATTCTACTCCGTACAAAAGGATGGACACTCAAGTACCCCCGGTATCAACACACTCCGCATGTTAGTGAATGCTGTACACCTAATCTCAATCCTAATCTTAATTTCCTTGTCCAGATTCCATCCTTCAGTAACCCACGGACCAAGCTATCTAAAGGAGGCCACTTCCTCAACAGATTCACCCATCACTGTAAGTTGAAATGGAAGCAATCCTGATTTTTTTTATGGATATGGCTTTTAGCGAATTTTCAAAGAAAATGGAGCTATTGCAATGGTCCAAAATTTTCAGAACAGGAATTTTTGAAATTTTTCAATAAGCAAATTCGTTTCAGAGCATCCTGAATTCATCCCTAGATCTTAACAAAAATCTATGATGAACTAGAGCAGCGATTCCCAACCTGGGGTGCGCGCACCCCCCGGGGGGTGCGCGGGAGCCCCTTTGGGGGTGCGTGGAAAAAATAGAGTAATGGCGGACATTTTTGGGAAAAAATTTGATTAATATTTTTTGTTCTTTTGCCACACCACCGCTACCACAACCAACTGTGAACTGATCTACTCAAGTGTGAATGGGGTGTACCCACACATTTTTAATATTTTTTATCTTGAAAGTAGATGTTGAGAAAAGACAGGACCTACATCGTTTTTGTGCGAGGGATGTAGTGACGCGCCGAGAAGGGGAGGAAGAGAAGCATAGATTTGAGGGTATACTTGTCCACAATTGAACCAGATTTCAAAAAAATGTGTACCACGATACAGCCTCAAGGATCTCATTAATTTGCCCCAAAATTACTCGTTTATTTATTCATTTATAAATTTACGGGCTAGTCTAATTTAGTCTCATTCCTGTCTTCTTGTCAATAATGTAATTTTGCAATATTAAAACATTATATTATTATAGTTACATATTATGTAACTCCTACTCTTTCGATCTCTTTAGTTACCTACCTACCTACCTGTGTTACTTTTACCTTGATGCTCATGTGCATTGTTTTTACTACAAACTTTATTTTAAATCTGTGTGCATACTTATACACTATATTTTATACTATTATATATATACTTATAAAATAAAATGTGTGTATACTTTTTTTTTTTTTTTTGTTTGTTTTGTTCAAGTCTGTTATAAATCAACTTCTGACACAGCGCCTTTACTATACAGATCTATTTGGTATTTACGTAAGTCGGGGGTGCGCCGGCTGAAACTGAGTTGCTGGGGGGTGCGAATGAGAAAAAAGGTTGGGAACCGCTGAACTAGAGAGAGCCATGCCATCTAGTAGATTCTCTTGAAAGCTTGCTTAACTTGATTATTGCCACTGAACAGTTGCCCCTTCAATTGCAGTAATGAACAGATTTTTCAAAAGCCTGATGTGTTCAAAACGGGAAAAACCAGCTGCAGTGGAGAGTTATAACAAACACATTTGGGGAGTTCATTCCCCGGTGAAAACATGACAAAAGTGTTCAGTACAAGGGGAAACGTGTATATGTACTCGTATATATATTATGTGCCACGCCATACGATATCTGACCTTGTGTACATGATAAAAATTCCAAATTTCGCCAAAATGCCAAAATATTCCAAACAAAAGGATGAGTTTGAGGATGAGCAATATTCAAAAATTTCGGAGGGGGGTGGGGGTGGGGGTTAAATTTGAGTTTATAGCAGTCAAAAATCGGTAAAAAACGGCAAAAATTGGGAATAATTGACGAAAAATACTGAAAGTGGTACGAAAGGGTGAGTAAATATAGAAAAATACCATTTTAGTTATTAGCGAATTTTCAAAGAAAATGAAGCTATTGCAATGGCTTCGAAATTTAAATAATATAAATTTTTGGAAATTTTCTTCATAGAAATCCGTTTCAGACCATTCTAAAACGATTCCTGAAATTTAACACTTTTTTATATGTATATATATATATATATATATGTGTCACTCCAGACGATAACTCTCGATAGAATTGAGATAAACAGCTCAAATTTGCACAAAAAATGTATCTTGGCAATCGAAAGGCTAAGTTCGAAGATGGGCGAAATTGGCCTACTCTAAGGAGGGTTTTGGCGCATTTAAAGTGCGCAAAAATTACCCAAAAATCCCCAAAATGTTATTTTCCAACCAGTGACCCCTCATTTTAAAGTTTTTTGCACGCTGAACACGATGGTGGAATCGGATTTTAGATATCTTGATCCGTTCTCAAATTAGAGCATTTAAAGTGCGCAAAAATTACCCAAAAATCCCCAAAATGTTATTTTCTAACAAGTGACCCCTCATTTTAAAGGTTTTTGCACGCTGAACACGATGGTGAAATCGGATTTTAGATATCTAAATCCGTTCTTAAATTAGAGCATTTAAAGTGCGCAAAAATTACCCAAAACTAGGATAATCTTTAAACTCTTACCCCCCCCCCCCCCCCACCCCCTTAGAGTGGTCAGATTGAAAAATGTGAGAAGTATTAATTGAAGACGAGAGTTCGAAGCAAAAAAGGGGGAGGCAAACGATTAGTACAACTCCTTGAATTTCCCATTTGACATATAATTGTTATGATACCTTCATAGATAGACAAGTACCGGCCCACGTATTACTAGAAGGAAGACGAAAGAAAAAATCTATTTCAAATTATTCAATTTAGGTACTAACAGTAGGAGGAAGAAGTTTTCCTTTATTCAAAACCATAGCCATTAATTCGAATATTTCTTTGAAAATTCGCTCATTAAGTCATGCCGCATGACTGGTTTTTTTTTTCATACAGAATAGGGGTCAAATTTGGATTTTTGGGGTTCCTAAATCGGTATTACTGTCTAAATCAATATTAATTCACCTGACGTTGTGTGGGATGGTGATTCACGACGGAAGGATTATTTCGATGATACAAATATTTTTCTCAAAAAATAGTGGGTCAAATTTGACTTTACAAGGGTCAAAAATTGGTAAAAATGGCTAACGTCACGAACAAATTATATAGGTACCTAATTTAACGAAAAGTGGTATGGTTTTTCGCTATACCATCTTTTACACAACAGCACGGATATTTCTTTGAAAATTCGCTCTTATAGCAACGCTCTTATAGCACGACTGGAACTTGTTTTCATGATATTGATGTTAAGCCGCACATGAAAGGGAAATTCTGTCCAACAAAATCTGGAGTTCTGTAGAGTGGGACAAGCGGATAGTGTCATCAGCGTAACTCAAATATGAGACAGGCGTAACATTTACATGGATATCCATCTCGCATTCATCGAGTGCTTCACGGAACAACAGTGTGTATGTGTGTTAGGTGTAACAAAATTTGTGAGCGATGCCCAGGCCTTGATTTACAAAATTTATTTTCATACCCCATTTTTGTTAAAAGCGATCCAGACGGATTTCTTGCATGCCCGACCACCAGAAAGCTAAACACCCCACAAGATGAAAATACCTTACAACGGAAGAATCGGGGCTGTCAAGCGTGTTGGATTGAGAAGGAAATGGAAGGCAAGTCTCCATATTCGTAGTAACAAAGGCAAGAAATGCTTTGGACTCGGTTCAGTACGTGATGAGAAAACAAAGATTTACGTGGCCAGGAAGGAAAAATGTCGACGACCATCTAAGATCGGAGTGCTCGCACATCCGAAATGGATCTAGCAGAATAGAAACCATAAACAGTTAGCTTTCGCTGGGCCTTCCTTCATGTTACGCCTGTTACTCCTGCCAAGAGTACTGGCGCTCACATAAAACAGATTCACGTGTTTTAGACAATAAATTCTATATCAATTTCCAAGCAGATAAAATAGAACTTGAAGGCTTCTACTGCAGTCATGCAGCAAGACAGAAAGAGCAATTTTTTTTCTACATTTTTTACTTTGCCTTTGCTTTTGGTCTTGTGCACAATGTTTTTGTGCAATGAAAACGACCATCCAATTTTTGGTGATTTTGCAAGGTTGCCGTAGGTAATTCTGACTCCCAGAATGAAAGGTAAGGCCGCTTTGCACGTCAGCCTCTGAAAAAATATGACTTAACCCCTAAAAACAATCGCTGCTTCATTGCTCTGAAGGTCCATTTACACGAGCAATATTGACGGGAAAAAACGCCGCAAATTATTACACAACGGTTTATTATTTAGATGCATTTAGCTGCCCCATCTACGTAGATCACTGTTTTCAGTGGTCAACACCTACCCTCGAGCTCCCCCCAGGACAGGGCTTTCCTGGAGCCGGGCCGGGAATTGCAGTTTCATAAAAACGCGCAGGATTCAATAATTCAATCATTAATATTATTTGTCGTCATTCAAGAAGCATAAAGAGTAGCGGTGCGTGGGCTCTGAAAACGGTGGGGCACCAAACCAGAACACGAAACCAAGAGATTTGTCTACAAAATACCTCGCGGCAACAATTAGCACCCTTCCTTATTAACTGATTGATATTCAGCAAATTCCCTTTCAATCAACACTCTATCATCGTACGAAAACGTCCACAATTTCTACTGCAAATTAACCACCGAATTCATGTGTTATAAAAATATAGTACCTAAACGAAAATATAGCAAAACAATGACCCGTCGGCCGGTACCTCCTTGAATGGAGAAGCTATTGAGTTGGAGCTAGGTAGTTATCAGTGTGTTAGGACGCCGATCAATCCACAAGACCACAAACAGAAAACAGGACAAAACGCACGTAGGTACCACGAATACAAATCTGTCATCAGAACCGGACCGAACGCAAAACGCGCTCAATTTGACGCAAAAAATTAAAAACCGACAACTGACTCAACAGATAAAGCGGACATAATTCACAACAAAAACAAATCAGAAGACGAAAAAGCATCTCCTATGGAGATGACGAATCGAATGCATAAGAAGAAAAAACGCAACCTCTAACCACCCCTGTCGGCATGAAGAGTGTTTCTTCTCGACACCCTCAAGAAAAACAACAACAACAAATTGAATTGAAGGGATCGAATCGATTGTGAAAACGAACGATTTTGGAGTAGAAATCAGATTTTGGGGACTGGGCCCAATGTGGGCGTGGCATACAACATTTTTACTCTACTGAGCATGCGCGGATGGGCCACTTTTCTCAGTTGCCATGGCGACACCAGGTCCCAGGACCTGCCAGTTTCAAGAGCCTAGGTTTCGATTTCGATTGCAGGACATCGATTACTGTCACTTTATCCAATAGCATGCTTGGTCTCTGAAGCACACCATGGATGCTCTACTTTAATATTGAACATCCATAGAATTTCCATTCCATAGCCAGAGAAATCTGGAGGGTCGCTGTTGAACTTTGTGACAAATTCTAGGCACAGTGAACAAATTCAAATGCCAACTGAACAATGGAGTTTTTTTTAATTTACCTATACATATACATTGGTTTTGGGTGCCGGGGCAGTGGCCTAAGTGGCCTTATGGACGCAACGCCCCTGCATAATTTGTTCAAGTTACAAAAGTACCTATCAACAAAATACAAACGAGCCATCATCACATCTTCAAATGAAATAATATCGCAGAACAACCAACTCGACATACAGCCATCCGTGATTATAATCAGGTGTTCCCTAGCGATGATATCTGGGCCGGATTTTTACCGTTTCATTCACGATCATGTTGTCGAAGCTTTTCGGCGCAAACCAACGGCTGATCGTACAATGCTCCGGGTGGTCTCAAAAACTGTTCAGTTTGAGATCAATTTAAAAAAAATCAGTCATGCAGCATGACTTAATGAGCGAATTTTCAAAGAAATATTCGAATTAATGGCTATGGTTTTGAATAAAGGAAAACTTCGGTCTAAAATTTGGTTTTCTATGTACTCGTATATTCTCTTCGTATTTATTTTAATTTGTACGTTTTGTCCATCCTGATTCTACCGTTTGTTTATTACGTAATTGTACTAAGTGCTTATTTATTTGATCGCTGTGGGTAAATTCAAGGAGTTGTACTAATCGTTTGCCTCCCCCTTTTTTGCTTCGAACTCTCGTCTTCAATTAATACTTCTCACATTTTTCAATCTGACCACTCTAAGGGGGTGGGGGTAAGAGTTTAAAGATTATCCTAGTTTTGGGTAATTTTTGCGCACTTTAAATGCTCTAATTTAAGAACGGATTTAGATATCTAAAATCCGATTTCACTATCGTGTTCAGCGTGCAAAAACCTTTAAAATGAGGGGTCACTTGTTAGAAAATAACATTTTGGGGATTTTTGGGTAATTTTTGCGCACTTTAAATGCTCTAATTTGAGAACGGATCAAGATATCTAAAATCCGATTCCACCATCGTGTTCAGCGTGCAAAAACCTTTAAAATGAGGGGTCACTTGTTGGAAAATAACATTTTGGGGATTTTTGGGTAATTTTTGCGCACTTTAAATGCTCTAATTTGAGAACGGATCAAGATATCTAAAATCCGATTCCACCATCGTGTTCAGCGTGCAAAAACCTTTAAAATGAGGGGTCACTTGTTAGAAAATAACATTTTGGGGATTTTTAGGTAATTTTTGCGCACTTTAAATGCTCTAATTTGAGAACGGATCAAGATATCTAAAATCCGATTCCACCATCGTGTTCAGCGTGCAAAAACCTTTAAAATGAGGGGTCACTTGTTGGAAAATAACATTTTGGGGATTTTTGGGTAATTTTTGCGCACTTTAAATGCGCCAAAACCCTCCTTAGAGTAGGCCAATTTCGCCCATCTTCGAACTTAGCCTTTCGATTGCCAAGATAGATTTTTTGTGCAAATTTGAGCTGTTTATCTCAATTCTATCGAGAGTTATCGTCTGGAGTGACACATATATAAATAAATATATATATATATACATATAAAAAAGTGTTAAATTTCAGGAATCGTTTTAGAATGGTCTGAAACGGATTTCTATGAAGAAAATTTCCAAAAATTTATATTATTTAAATTTCGAAGCCATTGCAATAGCTTCATTTTCTTTGAAAATTCGCTAAAACGTAAAAAAACCATACCCATCTATTTCGTTTTCGAGCTACGGCGTTCTGAAATTTTCAACCCTATTTTTCACCCCCTAGACTATGCCCCCTATGACTGACAGTAACCAAATTTCATTAATTCTGGTTCATGGTAGCTTTCTATTAGTCCTATCATAATGAATGGCCTAAGGGCAAACATTAATGAATGAATGAATGTTGGCAAACTTGATAATTTGAATAAATAAAAAACCACAGTCATGCAGCATGGCTATAAGAGCGAATTTTCGAAGTTTTCGGCATCTTCCTCCTCCGCCTAAAACTTTCTGAAAATTAATTTTCGGCCAATGTTTTCCCAACTTGATACCATACAAAATTAAAACAGGAGTAGTTTTACGCAAAGTAAAATTTGGGGTGGAAGGAGGGGGAGGGGGAAATCAAAAATGTTTTGAATACCAGAAGAGTAGGTATTGGATACGTAACAAATTTTTTGTTCCATTTTTTGCCGAGTAACACCTCGGTTTGTAGATTTTCCAACGCTGAACACGATGGTGAAGTCAGAATTGCGATATCCCATTCCGTTATCAGATTAGAGCAGACGAACCAGGAAGAACATCTCAAGAAATAACCACGTTCCTTCATCTTCAAAGTGCTCCAGTTTGAGAATGGAATGAGATATCGCGATTCTGATTTCACCATCGTGTTCAGCGTAGAAAAACCTTTAAAATGAGGTGTCACTTGTCAGACTTTTTCATTTTGGGAATTTATGGGTAATTTCCCCCCCTAAAACTCCCCAAAACTCCCCCTTAGAGTGACCCGATTCTGCCCATCTTCGAACTTAGCCTGTCGATTGCCAAGACAGATTTTTCGTGCAAATTTGAACTTTTTATCTCAATTCTTTCGAGAGTTGTCGTCTCGAATGACACATACATATATAAATATATATATATATATATATATATATATATATATATATATATATATATATATATATAATTTTTGGTGTCTTTCGGCAGTGAATTCAGGATGGTCTGAAACGGATTTTGGTATAAAAATCTTTCGGAAATTCGAGTTTTAAAAATTTTGGACCGAGAACAATAGCTTCCTTTTCTTCGAAAATTCGCTAAAAGTGGATTTCCGACAGAAGAAAAACACACGTGAAGAACAGGAGTTGATTCCCTTGGAAAGTGGTTCATTTCGTCGGATACAATACAACACGAATGCTCAGCTGTGGGTGTGCTCATCTCGTTGTTCTCATCGGAACTTTTTCCACGACCTTTCGTTTTCTAACTTTCTTCGGAGCCCTCGGGGTCGAACTGATTTCAGACTTGGCACCGCCCTCGTCCGAAACGCGCCGAAGGTTCGAACCTTGGAAATCGGTTTCGCTCTGCCTCCGTAAATCATCAATTGACCCAATTATACCGACGAAGGGCAGAAAGGAGGCCCGAATGTGGATGCGTGGGTTTTTTGGGACGGAAAGGCGGGTTCGCCTGGTTATGAATGAATTTCGAGTCCGTTCGCAGAGCGGCGGGCTGAGGGTTAATCAATTCAACAGGAACCTACTGCTTTCTCAAACGCACACAGCAGACCAATTGTTCCTCTCACTCATTGAAGTCGCGTGCCACCTCGTTTCCTACACTGATAAGTCATTCTTTGTTCAGACATATTCTCTGGTTTAATTGCTGTCGCACCGCTCTGTTCCGCAATCCACATTTCTGTCGCATTCTTTCAACTATCCATCTTTAAAACGGCATCGTACTGCCAGTTTTAATACAATTTTGTCAATTTGCTCGAACTGAAAATCAGTTCTGAATTCCCATAATGCACTATTGGTTTTCACGCAGTTCCACGAGGGCAGTTAATGTTGTGTTCCTTTTTATTAGTATCCGTCGAAACGGTATCGTGATTCTACAGAACTAAACATCTATAACTGCAACGTTTGTTTTACTAGACACCCACTTCTCTTAAAAAACAGGAAACCACAGAAAAAGTTTGAGGCAGTCATCAAATTTCGATGACAATTTTTTTGTCCCTCGAAATTTTCATTCCCCCCCCCCCCCCCCCCCCCCGCCGTTTTTTCGATCTATATTTTTTTTTTAGCTTTTTTCTTTTTGACATTTTATGTCTTTACTTTGCTACATAAACTCGAAAATGAAACGCGGGACATGCAACGGAGACATGCAACGGAAATAACCCAAGTCCTGAACGGCGTGAGTTCAAACGCAGGCACGTACAAGGAGAGGATGATAACGACAGACGAGACTCCAACGAGAGAGAAAAAAGAAAACCAGTCATGCAGCATGACTTAATGAGCGAATTTTCAAAGAAATATTCGAATTAATGGCTATGGTTTTGAATAAAGGAAAACTTCTTCCTCCTACTGTTAGTACCTAAATTGAATAATTTGAAATAGATTTTTTCTTTCGTCTTCCTTCTAGTAATACGTGGGCCGGTACTTGTCTATCTATGAAGGTATCATAACAATTATATGTCAAATGGGAAATTCAAGGAGTTGTACTAATCGTTTGCCTCCCCCTTTTTTGCTTCGAACTCTCGTCTTCAATTAATACTTCTCACATTTTTCAATCTGACCACTCTAAGGGGGGGGGGGGGGGGGTAAGAGTTTAAAGATTATCCTAGTTTTGGGTAATTTTTGCGCACTTTAAATGCTCTAATTTAAGAACGGATTTAGATATCTAAAATCCGATTTCACCATCGTGTTCAGCGTGCAAAAACCTTTAAAATGAGGGGTCACTTGTTAGAAAATAACATTTTGGGGATTTTTGGGTAATTTTTGCGCACTTTAAATGCTCTAATTTGAGAACGGATCAAGATATCTAAAATCCGATTCCACCATCGTGTTCAGCGTGCAAAAACCTTTATAATGAGGGGTCACTTGTTGGAAAATAACATTTTGGGGATTTTTGGGTAATTTTTGCGCACTTTAAATGCGCCAAAACCCTCCTTAGAGTAGGCCAATTTCGCCCATCTTCGAACTTAGCCTTTCGATTGCCAAGATAGATTTTTTGTGCAAATTTGAGCTGTTTATCTCAATTCTATCGAGAGTTATCGTCTGGAGTGACACATATATATATATACATATAAAAAAGTGTTAAATTTCAGGAATCGTTTTAGAATGGTCTGAAACGGATTTCTATGAAGAAAATTTCCAAAAATTTATATTATTTAAATTTCGAAGCCATTGCAATAGCTTCATTTTCTTTGAAAATTCGCTAAAAGGGGGCAAGCCCCCTGGACCCCCGGATGCTTACTGCTTAGAGTCTACGGCTAAAATTCAAGAAAATTTTTCCACTTCATGGAAAAACATTGAATCATGGATAAGTTTTTGGGCGCTGTATTTTCGTTCACTAGGTACTTACTTTATGTAGCTGCACGTAGACGACCACTATTCGGATCTAACAAATTCCAACATCATCATCATCATTTCATTATTAGAAGGCACAGTTTTAGGTGCTACCTTCCAATCGCTACCTTCCAATTCGTTCAATAAAATGGTTTGTGCTCATTCACCAAATGAAATAATATCGCAGAACAACCAACTCGATTTCATACAGCCATGCATGATTATTATCATCAACTTCAGGGCCTTACAGTGCGGTTGGTGTCGAATTCTCAGGATGGAATCTACTTTCATTTTAAAAAATAATATAACTAACTGCGCATACCCCATTGTTTAGTATAATCCGTAGATGTGGAGATAGTTTCATTATTGTTTCGCTGGGTATTGTCGGTAACTACACACGCACATCTCCAAATTGTTTATCGGTTGCAGCGTTGCATTTTTTTCGGTCGCAAATTTTAGAATGACCCCCCAGGGCATAAACATATCCATGTTAACAACGTCACGAAAATATTTTGACATTTTATGTCTTTACTTTGCTACATAAACTCGAAAATGAAACGCGGGACATGCAACGGAGACATGCAACGGAAACAACGTCACGAAAATATTTCTGATAGCTGTGTACCCGCGCTTCGCAACGGTAGAACAGACACCCCCTGTACCCCCCCTCCTCAACTGATCAGAAACTTTCCCCAATGCCAACCCTAACTGCCTTTAACCCCCCCCCCCCCCCCCGTATCCTATGAAACCTCCCTACCTGGTTAGAAACATTCCTCAATGTTCACACAACAAATTCCCAAAGTTGCACTCCAATTGGTCAAGTAGTTTTGAAATTTCTGTAGACCCCCCCCCCCCTCTCATAACCTGTACCCCCCTCTCATAACCTGTACCCCCCTCCCACTAACATCCTGATTGAAGTACCACTTGAATGTACTCGTCGAGCTGAATCCAGAATCTAATTACAATCGGATTTACGTCCAACCGTTCAAAGTTATTATAAGCATAAACGTCCTCATAGAAGTGATTATAACACGTTTTGCTTCCGAGTCTGCGAAGCAGCGGAAGCCTTGTGTTCACTTTCGTGAGCCAAAAAATTTTTGTCTTCAGAAATCAAAATTTCCACTTGCATTTTGCGTTTCAAAGCCTACTGAACAAATTTGGTTCCGTGTCTGTCGGTCTGTGAGTCTGTGAGTCTGTCCGCATTTCCTTGTTACAGCCATAACTTCCACGATTTTGAATTGATTCAGCTCAAATTTTGAGGGATGGTGCGGATAAGGCCCCTTGAGGTCCCATACAAATTTCAACATGATTGATCCAGCGGTACGCCCTGCGCATGCGCTAACGTTAAATTCAACAAACACGCATAACTTTCACAATTTTGATTCAATTTCGCTCAAATTTTCAAGCGTTGTTTGGACAAGGCCTAGTGAGTTCCAGTATGAATTTCAGCATGATCGGACCCTCGGTGCGCTCTGCGCATGCGCTGGCGTGAAATAGATTCAATTGCCTTGTTACAGCCGTAGTAACCAAAGATTTCACCCAATTTCAATGTAATTCTCAGGGATTAAGCGGGTAGGGCCCATTGAGGTCCCATATAAATTTCAACATGATAGAGCCAGCGGTTCGCCCTGCGCATGCGCTAACGTGAAATTCTTCAAACACGCATAACTTTCGCAATTACGTATAATGGACGTAACGTATTATGGACGTAGTTATGTAATATGTATATTTCATGTAATGTTATGTAATGTAATGTTATGTAATGTAATGTAATGCTATGTTATTTTGCTTCCGAGTCTGTTCTATTTTATAATGGGTCACTCTGATTGTGACGAGGAAGCTCCTGTGCCATCACCTTGGCAGTGTATTTTAGTAGTATTTCATTCATAGCGTTTCAACGGATGGACAGATTCAAATGCGGATTTTTCATAAACCTTCCCAGATAAATTCTGCGTCAAATGGTACCAGCCGCAACTTTCTACGTTCAGCCGTTCTCAATTGATGCCGAGACAAACAAACAGACAAACAAACAAACAGACAAACAAACAAACAGACACTGTTTTATTATATGTATAGATGATTTTCGCTTACAACCGATTCGTTGCTACGGAACTTTATCTTCGCCAGTTATCATCGTACAAAAATCGTTCACCACTCGTTGGATAGCTCTCGATTTACCTAACCATACTACGTTAACCACTGCGGACTGCGTGGTATGAGCTGCGGTATGAGCGTGATTGTTTAAATGAATGTTTACGTACATAATACAGTGGAGTCCGGCTAATCCGAACTAATTGGGACTGAAGGCTGTTCGGACTAGGTACCATTCGTTGGAAATCTTGACCAAAACAATTAAGTACGAAGTACTTGGTGTGGGTGCGGGAGGGGGCGCTAAGACATAAAATGTCCCTCGTGGTTGCGTACTTGTACGGAAGCTGTACCCACCGTTTGTGTTCCTTTACTTTTCAAGGTGCGTAGATTCCAAAAATGCATGTCCGTCCGCCGTAAGCCGTATCGTCCATATCTGCCTTTATTTTTGGTCTAAAAAATTCGTTCCTTCGCACAAAAGCTCCATTTGGGCCCTAGCTGTGTACCGAAACTTTTCAGCCCGATCGGAATATACCCATGGGTATTATGGATGAAAAATCGGCGTAAAAATAGGGTTTTTTGGTGTTTTAGTAACATGAGCTTGTGAGGGTATCGTTTTCCATGTTTTTTAGGGTGAGGAGACCAAATTTATGAAGTCGATTTTGACCAACGAGCGAAGAATTGACGTTCTAACAATGTTTCAGCCTTAAATATACTTAAATTTTGGTCTAAAATCGTCTTCCTTTCGCACACAGGCTCCATTTGGGCCCTAGTTGTGCTCCGAAGCTCGACAGCCCGATCGGAATACACCCAGGGGTCTTATGAGTGAAGCATTTTGCAAAATTGGGTATTTTTAAAGTTTTCGTAAACTTTGGCTTGTAAGTTTCTGATGATTTTCGCTTACAACCGATTCGTTGCTACGGAACTTTATCTTCGCCAGTTATCATCGTACAAAAATCGTTCACCACTCGTTGGATAGCTCTCGATTTACCTAACCATACTACGTTAACCACTGCGGACTGCGTGGCCAACAAGCTGCGGTATGAGCGTGATTGTTTAAATGAATGTTTACGTACATAATACAGTGGAGTCCGGCTAATCCGAACTAATTGGGACTGAAGGCTGTTCGGACTAGGTGACCAAAACAATAATTAAGTACGAAGTACTTGGTGTGGGTGCGGGAGGGGGCGCTAAGACATAAAAATGTCCCTCGTGGTTGCGTACTTGTACGGAAGCTGTACCCACCGTTTGTGTTTTTGCAGTAGGTATTTTTTCAATGGTTTTGCCCACAAATTTGAACATTTTGGCTAGTTATTAAAACACTTTTTATATAATTTTTATTGTTTTTTGTGCATTTCATTACACCCACCACCCACCCATCTCCCCCCTTCCCCCTCCATATATTATATATTAGATTCAAATGTATCAATTTTCAATATACCAGAGTGATAAAGAAGTATCAAATTGCCTAGGGGTCGATTTCATTGACTGGAGTGTGGTTTTTAGGGGTATGCGTAAAAAGGCACATTTGCTGAAACGGACCACGTTTTGAGATGGGAAAAGCTGAATAACATAAAATCTACAGGATGTAGCGAAACAATTATGGAAGTAAAAGTTGTTTTTCTTATTTCCCCCCGAAATTCCTACTTTTGTCGAATTTTTTTTTTCTCCGAAATTTCTACTCAGGGAAATTAATGGGGAGGGGTCAATTATAGCTATATAACCACGAAAAGATGAAACAGTAATCCACCAGATTACAGATCTAAAGCCGTCTCTGGCACTGGATCTCTTCAGTAAATGGAAGAATGAATTCATGGAATACAGTGAAATCCCTCTTTAACGGACACGCTTGGGAACACTAAAAATGTCCGTTATGGAGAAAAAGTCCGTTGTGGAGGGCTGGTGAGGGGTTAGATAGGAAAAAAAGTTATTTTGCCACCTTTCCACCAGAGCAGGTCTCTATTTTATAGCAAAATATTTTGCCTGGCAAAGCTTGGTAAAGTAAACCCATTTCATCCGCATGGGGAAGGCCTTCTTCCTTGTAGCCCTTTGTGAAATCAGCAATTATTAGTTTGAGGGATACATATTTCCGCGAAGTTAAGAGGAGGCGTAAGTAGATACAAAAGGGGGCTGCTGGCGCAGGAATCTCCCTTAAATATCGAGGTTATGCAAAACCCGCAACACACCAACTGCCTGCTGTTGCAGGGCCGTAAGGGAACAATTTCTGCATCGGCTGGTGGACTCGAAGGTTCGAGTCCACGACCCGTGCAGCTAAATGTTCCCGTCACTGGGGCGTAATGAAAAAAGTTCGCTTTGGTTGGTGGACTCGAACCTTTGATCCCTGACCGAGCAGGGCAGCAATATTTTTTTGTCACATCCTGCCCCTGCACTATGCTCGCCTACCTTAGCGAAGGGGCAGGACGTGACCAAAAAGTCGGCTTGGTCAGGAATCGAACCTTCGAGTCCACCAGCCGATGCAGAAATTGTTCCCTTACGGCCCTGCAACAGGCAGTTGGTGTGGTGTGGGTTTTGCATAACCTCGACACTGCAGGGAGATCCCTGCGCCAGAGTTCTCCTTTTCTATCTACTGGCATATTTGGTACGAACAACGCAAACGACACAAGATAACTGACAACTATGTGTTTGAATCCAATTGTCAGGGTCCATGATGACAGATAACCGACGGTGCACGTTGTCGTGAGTCCCTCCCGGGAACACTCCTCTAGTAAACTTAAGTCTTCACCAATATTCAAACGCAAAACTTAGTTCCGTCAATAAACGAAACGAGTGGGGAGACAAGCCACAGAACCCAGGGTACACAACCTGGAGCCCCACCACCAACCCCTAACAGGGGGTTGGAGGGAGAGGCCTCCCTTTTCTATAAAACCCTGGATCCTGCAGCTTTAGCTTCATTCGACACTTCCTCTAACCAGCTCTCTCTTCTCTCCTCTACCTTGCTCTCTCCTCACCTTAAAAGAACCTAGATGTCGGTGGTGGTCCGCCCATAACCGCCTAGGCAAACCTCCTCCTCCAAAAGATTCCAGATGTCGGTGGTGATTCGCTCATAACCGCCTGGACACCTCTCCTTCTAAAAGATCCTAGATGTCGGTGGTGATTCGCTCATAACCGCCTAGGCAAACTCTACCACTCACCTCCAAAATTCTACCTATCCAAAAAGATCCCAGATGTCGGTGGTGATTCGCTCATAACCGCCTGGGCAATTTCCCTCACACCACCGTGATGCAATTTTAAATTCATCACACACGTAATAGACAGGATAAGCAACTGAGCATAGAGCAAGTTGGAATCAGACAACAAACTGTTCTTATCACACACTTATCGAAGTTTATTTCTACTCGTACAATCAACTTTTGTCCGTTAGGGAGGGGAAGCAGCTGGGGAACCAAAAAACTGTCCGTAAAGAGGTGTGTCCGTGGTAGAGGGGTCAATTGCATTAGTTTCCATACCAATAAGCCGGGACCGGGGTCAAAATGTCCGTAAAGAGGGTTGTCCGTTAGGCAGGAGTGGTCTGTAAAGAGGTACCAAGCATTGTACCAAGGTGGGAACTGGTATAAGTCGGTGTTTCCATTAAATATGAAGCCACGGTTCAAAAACGTCAAAAAGGCTCCACATAAAGCATTTTATAAGGTTATCACGAGACTGAGGAGTGGACACAGCTGTTCAAGCCCCCATCTTCACAGAACAAATGTGGTCCCATCTTCCCTCTGTATATTCAGCAGAGCAGACCCGGAAAACAACAGCACAGGTATAAATAATCCTGTCCTAGAATGTGCCTCCCACTCGTTTTCCAGAGAGGAACTTCTGACAGAAGTCTCTAAGAAAGACAAAAATCCCTTCAAATTTGACACGATACCGGCATCTTCAAAAACCGGAGTCCATAAGTAATTTACTATTTGAATTTTTGAAAAATATTAATATTAATCTGTGAATAAAAAAACACCGACTGTGAAATTTGTTAATTATATTTTCACCTTGATAGGTATTCTACTTTACACCTTAACGGCTGTAATTTTAAAAAACCACAGTCATGCAGCATGGCTATAAGAGCGAATTTTCGAAGAAATAACTGATTTTATGTAAAATGTGATGTTTGGAATATCCCATTCAAATATGGGCAATCTTAAACTTATTGGGTAATTATAGGTATTCAAGTATGTACGTATATTGTAGTATTGGTACTACAATATACGTACAGTTACTTATCAAACATACGTACAGTACGTATGTTACGTATCCATTACCTACTCTGTATTGTATTGGATATTGGTAAATTTTTTGTTCCATTTTTTGCCGAGTAACACCTCGGTTTGTAGATTTTCCAACGCTGAACACGATGGTGAAGTCAGAATTGCGATATCCCATTCCGTTATCAGATTAGAGCAGACGAACCAGGAAGAACATCTTAAGAAATAACCACGTTCCGTCATCTTCAAAGTGCTCCAGTTTGAGAACGGAATGAGATATCGCAATTCTGATTTCACCATCGTGTTCAGCGTACAAAAACCTTTAAAATGAGGTGTCACTTGTCAGACTGCTTCATTTTGGGAATTTATGGGTAATTTCCCCCCCCCTAAAACTCCCCAAAATTCCCCCTTAGAGTGACCCGATTCTGCCCATCTACGAACTTAGCCTGTCGATTGCCAAGACAGATTTTTCGTGCAAATTTGAACTTTTTATCTCAATTCTTTCGAGAGTTATCGTCTGGAATGACACATACATATATAAATATATAAATATATATATATATACATATAATTTTTGGTGTCTTTCGGCAGTGAATTCAGGATGGTCTGAAACGGATTTTGGTATAAAAATCTTTCGGAAATTCGAGTTTTAAAAATTTTGGACCGAGAACAATAGCTTCCTTTTCTTCGAAAATTCGCTAAAAACTATAGAAAAACAAAACAAATAAACCAGGTAGGTATAAAAAACGACCATGGAATTATTACCTAAACCAGGAAAATGACTGGGGAATTCAGGATATTTTCAAGGAACAAGAAGAGAGGGAAAAAAAAGTTTGGAATCTGCACGAATGGCAGCTGGGCTTGATACGGGTTTAGGGGGTGACAGGTTCCCCAAGGTCGACAACTCCTGGAATTCCTGGGGAGGTATTTTTACAGAAATTATAGCGACTTTCAATAATTAATGGGGCTCCCTCGTTATTTTCTGACGGAAGTTTATTGAGCGTTTAAACAAACTGAGGTAAGCCAAATGTATTAATATATTAAGTGAAGTAATATCTTTGCAAATAAATGAGATTCGTGTTTTTTCCCCCGACCACTTTCGATTTATGAGGTTCTTGGGGTTGGTCAATAATGACAAAAATCCTCTCTGGCCGACGTTTCGACGAATTTATTCGTCTTCTTCAAGGCTGTATGTACAGAAGAAGGTATAATATTACTTACAAATATGGAAAGTACAAAAAGGATCTAACATAATAGTGTGCAGCAACCTTGACAGGCATCTAACATCAAAAACTGCACCTACATCCCATAACCAAGGCCTTAAAACAGCTAGAAAACTGAATGGAAGGGTTTACCAGACTCTCACATAGATGTTTCGTGGACAAAAAGTTCGCAGTGGGTGGTCGACAGAGTAATTTTGCCCATTGGTGGTAGTTTAGAAAGATACCGAACATTTGGGTTAGCATTAACTTGAGTTTTAAGTTGAAACCAGGAAACTGAAGTAATGTGATAAACACGATAATTGTCTAGTTGTTATCAGAGATAAGGATGGTAACATGGTGGTGGTGGTTTCAGATTCAGATTGAGGTTGTTGTTTCTCGTTCGTAGAAACAACATGTTGGATACATGTCATGGTTGCTGCACACTATTATGTTAGATCCTTACTGTACTTTCCATATTCATAAATCCATTATTGTACCTTCTTTACATACAGCCTTGATAAATACGAATAAATTCGTCGAAACTGCGGCCTAGAGAGCATTTGTAATTAATGACCAATCATTCAAGAACCTCAATCTGTTGTCTGCAAATAAACACGTTAAAGGAGTTCAATGCAAAACAAAATCATCAACAGTTTAGTTGGAGCCCGTCCGATTCGAGGACATGAATATAAAACGCGTGCAATTTTTCGATATTTGATAAACCAGCGGTCATAGGGAAAAGGATAATCCTAGAAACCCTCACGAAGGATTGGAGAAACAGGAGTTTCACAAATGCCTGGCTCCGAAACATTCAGTAAAAGAGAACTAAGGTTGTTTTTTAGGAATCAACGAAACCACAGCTCAACTTTCATAGTAGGCCGATCCAAATCATTCGTGGTTTCGTGAAATCGAGATTGTTGTTCAAGAAACTTTCGTGCCCAGGGAAGTAAGTTTTAGGACATTTCAGATATGACTGGTCGTAACTCCTTATTCAACTAGGTACATAAATAAAACATAAATCACTTGCGGCGGAGTAGTGGAAATCCATAGTAAAAAACTACAGGATAAAAATAAAAATAGTCTATTTCCACGTAATCTAACAAACTGTAGACCGGTTTCGGTTGTTAAACCATCATCAGGGCACAATAGAATCCACTATTATGTACTGATGATGGTTTAACAACCGAAACCGGTCTACAGTTTGTTCGTTTACGTGGAAATAGACTTATTTTTATCCTGTAGTTTTAGCGAATTTTCGAAGAAAAGGAAGCTATTGTTCTCGGTCCAACATTTTTAAAACTCGAATTTCCGAAAGAATTTTATACCAAAATCCGTTTCAGACCATCCTGAATTCCCTGCCGAAATACACCAAAAATTATATGTATTTATATATATATTTATATATATATATCTATATATGTATATATTTATATATTTATATTTATGTATGTGTCATTCCAGACGATAACTCTCGAAAGAATTGAGATAAAAAGTTCAAATTTGCACGAAAAATCTGTCTTGGCAATCGAAAGGCTAAGTTCGAAGATGGGCAGAATCGGGTCACTCTAAGGGGGAGTTTTGGGGAGTTTTAGGGGGGGGGGGAAATTACCCATAAATTCCCAAAATGAAACAGTCTGACAAGTGACACCTCATTTTAAAGGTTTTTGTACGCTGAACACGATGGTGAAATCAGAATTGCGATATCTCATTCCGTTCTCAAACTGGAGCACTTTGAAGATGAAGGAACGTGGTTATTTCTTGAGATGTTCTTCCTGGTTCGTCTGCTCTAATCTGATAACGGAATGGGATATCGCAATTCTGACTTCACCATCGTGTTCAGCGTTGGAAAATCTACAAACCGAGGTGTTACTCGGCAAAAAATGGAACAAAAAATTTGTTACGTACCCAATACCTACTCTTCTGGTATTCAAAACATTTTTGATTTCCCCCTCCCCCTCCTTCCACCCCAAATTTTACTTTACGTAAAACTACTCCTGTTTTAATTTTGTATGGTATCAAGTTGGGAAAACATTGGCCGAAAATTAATTTTCAGAAAATTTTAGGCGGAGGAGGAAGATGCCGAAAACTTCGAAAATTCGCTCTTATAGCCATGCTGCATGACTGTGGTTTTTTTTTAAACATAAATAAAGTTGAAATTTACATTTTAGATGCAAAATGTAGATGCTGTGCTATCGATGGATCAAGTGTACACGACTATACGACGAAGAAAACTTATATTATTGATAAATTATTATTGATAAATAAGACATTATTATTGATGAATAACTTGATGAATAACTAACCCTAACTCGCTGGGTCACACTATTGTACAGAGCAAGCGATGGCTATTACGAAGGGTATCGATTGGCCTGTCGCGGCTGAGGCAGATGAAATTGGATATTAGTTATATATTCACGCTTTCCCTGACTCCTGTGAATGGAGCTACTCCCAGCAAGCTAACTGTCGTTTTGGTCAAGGGCCTGTGAGCTTTCCTGGCAGAAGAAGAAGAAGAAGCTTTCTGATAGGAAGAAAGCGGAATCGATCCACTCGCCTCCCCTCGACGCTCTTCCTTCCGCTAACTTGGACCTCACCTGACATTATCACTCGTTGAACTTGTCACTGAGATTTCCCGACTTACGCGAGCAAAAATCTACATCCAAAACGGCGTGTCGTATACAGATATACATAGATAAAGATACGGATATAGATCCAATACGAAGTACTTGCCCGAAAACGACCTCATCTGCAAAACGAGACAGGCATTGAAATTGAGAGGACACTACGTATCATGGTCTACAATATTCAGATAGGCACCTCTGGTAGAGATGACACTAATTTTTGGTCAGTCGTATAATAAAACAGCCAAACAGTCTAAGCCTGCCGTCTCCAAGTTGAGTACTGACAAAGAATGGACAGCAGAGCGTTATGAAAGCTCATTTTCAAGTTTTTGGTGCATTATTTTCAATAAAACGAACCTTTGGAATCGAGCATTGAGAAAACATTTTTTTAATAGCCATCAAAATTTGACGGTTCACGTTAGGTAAAAGGTACGCATTACCCGGAAATGTGGTAAAAAAATTACTGTTCATCCGCCGTGCTTGGCTCCTTGTTTTTGTTACACCACGAACCAAAATTAGGGAAATTTGGTTTGTAGGTCCCATTTGGGGTGCCCTTGGTCCTTGAAGCTCGGCATTACTGTCAGTCATATCGAAGGGGTGAAAAACAGGATTTTTTCAGAACGCTGTAATTCGTTAGCGTTCAAAACAAAGGTATGGTTTTTATGACGTTTTGACATTTTCACGTCTTTACTTTGGCACGCAAACTCGAAAAGCGTTACCAAAAAGTGACAGGAAAACGTGTTATGCAACATTTCTGATGATTTTCGCTTACAGCCGATTCGTTTCTACGGAACTGCATGTTTGCCAATTTTTCATCGTTCACCACTCGTTGGAATCGTGTGATTTTATTGAATATTTTCTTGTTAACCGTATGATGAAAAAAATGTGGGTAAACAAGGAGTCAGCACCGTAGGTAATGAAGAAAGCCATTGTTTACCAGTATCGAATGTGGTAACCTTGCACCACTGTGTAACCCGGATCGGGGTAACCTTGCAACCCATAAATGATTCCGTAAATTATCCCTAAATTGTTGAATTTCCTTTCAAGTCCTGAATCAAGATTAAGGGCGGAATTCATAGACAAGGCCTAAGTGTGAGTACACGCTCCCACTCGCCTAAATGGAGGGTGACCCTCCACTCGGCAGTCCGTATTCATAGTTGAGGGCAGTGGTTCACTCAGCACTTAGGGGCACCTCAGATTACGTGAGTGGGAGTGTCCACTCAGGGAATGCTCAATTCGTTTTCCCCTTAAGTTGGTAGCCCTGATCGCACGTTGAGGGGAAGTTTCCCCTGTGTAGGGGTGAAAGGGACGGGAAAATTCCCACTCACATGCCCCACTGTCCCTGTAACAGTTGTGAAAGGTTCTTTGTTCTTTGCTTATGTTAGTTCTTTGTCGTTTGTCATTCCGTTTCGAGATGGAAAAGAAAATAGTGAATTTCGGGAAGGAGGAGAAGGAACGGGTTAGGCTGCTGGTGATATCACAGAAAGACATTATAGAAAATAAAAACGCTGCAAATCCCTGCACAACGGTTTATTATTTTGCACAGCTCACAGCTCTCTGCATAGATAACCCGTCTATATAATATGTACTATTATATACATATTATGTAGATCGCAGACCCTCCGTAGGTTAGTACCTAACCCCCTTACTCGTTACTCGGTACCTACCTAAATTACGAGTTAAATGTTGCTAAAATAATTGTGCCTATGACAAACAGTAACTAAAATGGCAAAAAGAACCGCAAATAATGAAGTTCTGAAGGGAAATTGTTGATGTGGAGTGAAAATAGTTGCAAACGTAGGTACCTACCAACAAACTCCAGCCCCTTCTACGTAGATGGTATAAGAACCGTTGTGTAATAATTTACTGTTGAGTAATGATTTACCACTGTGTAATAGTAATTTACCCATCAATAATACTTCAACGTTTGTTCAAGTTTCATTACCTATCAACAAACTCCAAAAGAGCCATCATTTTTCAAATGAAATAATATCACAGAACAACCAACTCATACTCCGCGATTATAATCAGGTGATCCCTAGCAATGATTTTATCTCTGGCCAATTCCCGATTGTTAGCGCGTCCCTGGTGACGAGATTCGGGCTAAATGTATATAATTTCATTCACCCTGCTGTCGAAAATGCCTGTCGGTGCAAATTTCAGGGCCTTACTTTGAACGAACGGCTGGACGTACGATGCTCCGGGTGGTCTTAAAAAACTCGTTAAGTCAAGAACTATTTAAAACCGTAAAAAGATTCACGTAAAAAAAAGGTAGGTATAGGCGTTCTGAAAATTTCAAACCCTATTTTGAACCCATTAGAGATGACTGACAGTAAGGACAGACAGAAGTATTTTTATTGCAGTTTTGGATTCTACATACCTTGAAAGGCAAACCATCAAATTTTGAGGATTTTTTCATGCTCGATTCCAGTGGTTCATTATTGAAAATAATAAGCTAAAAAAGTGATATGACGACGATATTTATATATCCTTTGTTTAAAATGATACTCTTTATTATAATATATGTACATTATAGTCTAAAAAGTACATTCTTCTTATCACCCTAATGCGGTACCAGAATTAGTTCAACGTGTTCATATTGTCAAGTTGAAGGTTACGCGAATAACAATTATAAAGAATAGCAACATCACCAATAACAATCATAACGAATTAATAATGAATAGTAACACCGAATAAACGCGAGTCGTCGTGCTGTCATCAGAATGCAAGGTGGGAAGCACTTAAGTGACCTCTCGCCATCACTCAGGATTTTGCACTATTGAGCTGAGGGTGACCCTCAACTCAACGCCATATTTGGTTTATGAAACCTGTTGAGTGGGCCCTTAGAAAGCGTACTCAGGGCGCCCTCAAATGTGCCCTCAAATCACAACTATGAATCGCGCTGAGTGCATGGTTCCCCTTATCGATCAACTTAAGGGCGCACTCAGACTCAACTTATGACTATGAATTCCGCCCTAAGAAAGGTTCCTTTGTTAATTGCGATTACGTAGCGCACGATGGATTCGAAATGGTTTGAAAAAAGTTTTGTGTGAAAGAGCGCAAAATTAAGAAATCACACCACACAGCATTACAATTTCTTTTCTGATGATGAAGAAAGAACAAGCGAGAATGATTCTTAGTTACCTACCTACTGTCAAGATAAAGTTTGTGATACAACATGAAAATGTCTCACTGTGTTGCGGAGTTTGCGTGCAGTCTAAAATTTGCGTTTCTTGTAATTAGTTTTTTCCTCAAAATTTTCCATTTTTTTAAACTGACTCCGAGCTTAAGGATTTTTTGAGACCACTCAGAACAATGTAAAACCAGCTGTTCGTTCAAGCAAGCCGTTGAAATATGAACCGAAAAGCTTCGTCAACATTAGTGTGAATTGTAAGGTATAAATCCGGCCCAGATATCACTGCTAGGGAATAGCTGTTTATTAATACGCAGGCTTTCATCAACCACGGCTTTTCATGAACAAAATCCGAAAAAGCCATCATTCTTCAAATTAAATAATATCACAGAACAACCAACTCGACTTCATACAGCCATCCGTGATTATAACCAGGTGATCCCTAGCGATGATACCTGGGCCGGATTTATACAGTTTAATTCACGATCATGTTGACGAAGCTTTTCGGTGCAAACAGACGGCTGATCGTACAATGCTCCGGGTGGTCTCAAAAAATTCTTAGGTTTGAGATCAATTTAAAAACGTTTAAAAAAACCACACCCTTGTATTGCAAGTTTTCGAGTTATGGCGTTCTGAAAATGTAATTTTCCCCTTGTTGTTCACCCCTTAGATATGACGCCTTACAGTAACGCCGAGCTTTGCAGAGCAACTAGACGCCAAATGGGTCCTACAAACCAAATTTTATTAATTTTGGTTCATGGTAACTAAGAAAAGTGCGAAGTACGGCGGACGGAGAAAACATTTTTAAATTCATTTTCTTATTCTACATCCCTTGAAAAAAAAATCACATTTTGAGGGGGGGGGGGGGGGGGTTCACTATTGAAAACAACGAACCAAAATTAAGGCAGTTACACAAGTCATACTGTTAGGGGCGATGCACGTTCACACAGGCACACATCCTCTGTCAAATTATTTGAAGGAGCTAGAAATTCCGATATTTTGGTTTTTTATTTTCAATAATGAACCATTGGAATCGAGCATGAAAAAAAAAAAAAAAAATTCTAACCCCCCTCAAAATTTGATGGTTTACGTTTCAAGGTATGTAGAACCCGAAACTGCAATAAAAATATTTCTGTCTGTCCGCCGCACGCCGTACTGGCCACTTTTCTTAGTTACCATGAAACGAAATTGATGAAATTCGGGTTATAGGTTCCGTTCGGGGTCTAGTTGGTCCTCGAAGCTCGGTGTTACTGTCAGTCATCTCTAAGGGGTTCAAAATAGGGGTTGAAATTTTCAGAACGCCGTAGCTCGAAAAATTTCGTTTGAAGGGTATGGTTTTTTTTAACGTTATTAAATTTGTCTCGAGCTAAACAATTTTTTGAGACCACCCGGTGCATTGTACGTCCAGCCGTTCGTGTGCGCCAAAAAGCTTCGTCAACACGATCGTGAATCAAATGGTATAAATCCGGCCCAGATAATCATCACTAGGGAGCACCTGGTTATAATCAAGGATGACTGTATGAAGTCGAGTTGGTTGTTGTGCGATATTATTTCATTTGATAAGTGATGGATCTATTGGATTTTGTTGATAGGTACCTACTTCTGAAACTTGAACAAACGTTGAAGTATTATTGATGGGTAAATTACTACACAACGGCAAAGTATTACACAACGGTAAATCATTTCATAACTGTAAATTATTACACAACGGTAAATTATTACACAACGGTTGATCTACCAAGAAAGGGCTGGATTTTGTTGATCGGTACTTTTGGAACTTGAACAACGTTGAAGTATTATTGATGGGTAAATTATTAGGTACACAATGGTGAATTATTACATAACGGCAAATTATTAAACAACGGTAAATTATTACACAACGGTAAATTATTACATAACGGTAAATTATTTCACAACGGTAAATTATTACACAACGGTAAATTATTACACAACGGTTGATCTACCAAGAAAGGGCTGGATTTTGTTGATCGGTACTTTTGGAACTTGAACAACGTTGAAGTATTATTGATGGGTAAATTATTAGGTACACAATGGTGAATTATTACATAACGGCAAATTATTAAACAACGGTAAATTATTACACAACGGTAAATTATTACATAACGGTAAATTATTTCACAACGGTAAATTATTACACAACGGTAAATTATTACACAACGGTTGATCTACCAAGAAAGGGCTGGATTTTGTTGATCGGTACTTTTGGAACTTGAACAACGTTGAAGTATTATTGATGGGTAAATTATTAGGTACACAATGGTGAATTATTACATAACGGCAAATTATTAAACAACGGTAAATTATTACACAACGGTAAATTATTACATAACGGTAAATTATTTCACAACGGTAAATTATTACACAACGGTAAATTATTACACAACGGTTCATCAACCAAGAAGGGGCTAGATTTTGTTGATTGGTACTTTTGCAACTTGACCAACCGTTGAAGTATTATTGATGGGCAAGTTATTACACAACGGTTCAGTGATCTACGCAGAAGGGGCATCCGTTTCACTCCACATCAACAATTTTCCTTCAGAACTTCATTATTTGCGTTTTTTTTGCCGTTTTAGTTACTGTTTGTCATCGACAGAATTATTTTAGCAACATTTAACTCGTGATTTAGGTAGGTACCTAGTAGCGAGTACGGGGTTAGGTACTAACCTACGGAGGGTCTGCGATCTACATAATATGTATAGAATAGTACATATTATATTATATTGCCGGGTTATCATTACAGAGAGCTATGATCTGTAACAGAAGGGTATTCTGTACAAAACAATAAACCGTTGTGTAGGGATTTGCAGCGTTTTTATCGTCACATTCATATTCATTATGGTCAAAAACCACGCAAGTTATTCCATTGGTCATAATTTTGAAGTCTGCCAAGTACCTATGGCAAATCGAATAGAATTACGGCCTTGGCCGTTTCTGAGTGGCCGAGCCTAGAAATTGGGTCATTCCTTCACCGTTAGTCTTGAAACAGTGTTCGCCATATAAAACATCACACGTCCAGATAAAAGTGACGACGGAGGAGTCACATGCCGCCTCGCGTTCGCAAGTAATTGTGTCGAAATCCAATATCGACGCTTTTCATATGTTCGATGCGACTCGCGTACTGTGGAGAAAGGCAAAATTGTATCCGGTTTCCCAGTATCCGTTTCAGCCACCGCCCACATGATCGTATTACACGTATTATGTTGAAGAAGGCGCGCCAATAAATGTCTAATGACCATACTCAACAGGACGTATTTCTTTATCATGGAGAACACAATTTCCTTCACATTGCGCCATGTGATTTGAATCCAATTGAAATGTCGAGGATCCACTCGTTTATCTGCATAAATTTTGGTGCAATCGCGCTGAAAAAGAAAAGAATAAAAAGCTGCAAATATTTACAAAATGGTTTGTTATTTTGTATAGAACACCCTTCTGTTACAGAAGACAGCTCTCTGTATAGAACATCCTTCTGTTAGAGATCACAGCTCTATAGATAACCCTTCTGCATAGATCACAGCACCTCCGTAGTTTAGTACCTATTCGCCACTATAAATAATATGCGATTAATATCATGCGTATCACGTTCATGCAGTAGCTAAAATGGCAAAACGAAACGCAAGTGTCGTTCTGAAGGGGACTTGTTGATGTGTGGTGAAAAATATCGATGCCGGGAACCGGGGTTCGAACCTATGATCTTAAGCGTAATAGGCCGACGCCTAGACCACTCCGCTACTTCCGCCACCTGGTCAAGAGACAAGTGATGTGCGCTCTCAACCCAGCTTGATGCCTGCGTACAGGCTGCTCTTTAGGGCAAATTTTATGGCGACATCCTAGAATGCACCAGATGGTCTCAAAAATGCAGAAAAAACCTGTTTAAAAAATGCGAGAAAATCCACATCTCAAAATAAAATTTTCCGGGACAGGGATACTCTGGATATTTAAACCCCTATTTTTCACCCCTTAGAGTTGAGTGACAGTAACTTCGAGCTTTGAGGACCAACTAGAGCTCTAACGGGACCCATACACCAAATTTCGTGAATTTTATGGCAACTAAGGAAAAACGCTGCAAAGTCCTTGTCACATGCGTTTATTATTCTATTGGACATACCTACAGAAATGTTGGCTGTTCATTTATTGTTTCTTTCATGCGTAATATTCGAAATAGCTATTTCTGATGGTTTCCATTAATTTCATTAATTTCGGCCCCTAAAACACAAATTAGGTACGCCCCTTTTTTTTACTATCTTTGATCATTGGTAGTGCCATTTAATCGTCTTGATCCACGTGTTGACACTTTTTCCAGTGTTATTATACAAACTGATGGTGATTTCAGACGATTTCCCAAGTTTTTCACTCATAAAAAACGCTGCAAAGTCCTTGTCACATGGGTTTATTATTCTATTGGAGTTCTAGAGATTCTTGTTGGCTGTTAAATTTATTGTTTCTTTCATGTGGAATGATTGAAATAGCTATTTCTGATGATTTCCACCAATTTTGGCCCCCAAAACATGAAATAGGTACGCTTTTTTTTTCTTTTTTTTTTAAGATCATCTTTGATCATTGGTAGTGGCATTTAATGGTCTTGATTCACCTGTTTACACTTTTTCCAATGTTATTATACACATTGATGGTGATTTCAGACAGTTTTCCAGGTTTTTGACTCATAAAAAAAGCATTTTGGGAGCTGAACCTTTGGTAAAACCTCAATTTCCGCGTCTTTGGTCAAAATCGACTTCATATTCGGTCTTCTCGTCCCCAAAAACATGGAAAAAGATACCTCAAAACCTCATGTTACCAACATGTTGCTAAAACGCAAAAAGTACCTATTTTTATACACATTTTCACTCATAACACCCCTGGGTATATTCCGATCGGGCTGAAAAGTTTCGGGACACAACTAGGGCCCAAATGGAGCATGTGTGCGAAAGAACGATTTTTTTAGACCGAAAATGAAGCCTGTACACGTGATACGGCGGACGGCGTACGGCGGACGGACATTGCATTTTTGGAATCTACGTACCTTGAAACGGAAAAGAAAAAATTTTGAGGGGGTGTTATAAAAATTTTTTGCTGAGCGATTACATAGGTGTATTATTCACAGAATAATAAACCAAAAGCCGCGGACGGCGTACGGCGGACGACGTTTGGCGAATGGAAGGAAATATTTTTATTCGATATTCGTATTCTACGTCCCTTGAAACGTAAACCATGGCATTTTGAGGGCGGGGGTTATAATTTCTTCTTTTTTTTCATGGGCGACTCCAAAGGTTCATAATTGAAAATGACAAAACAACACAAAACGCAGTTAATTTTGAGTCTTCCGACATTTGATCTTCAACCTACATACAAGTTGGACGACACCCAACTCTCACTTTCTTGAGTTGAACTGTTTCAATACTTTACTAATACAGTTTATTGTTTAATAGTGCGGCTATACAGTAAGGTTCTTGCTGCTGAAGTTAAGGACATAAGATGAATTCTTTTCATTTATCAATTTTTCAAATCACACCCTGGACCATATACACACTCTCACAACTGATTCTGAATACATAACTTGTTGGAGTGAGTGTTGAAAAAATCCTTCCAAACCATTCAAAAGAGACTGCGGGTCTAATTTGTGATAAAATGTCTTGACATGCTACTTGAAGGCCAAATGATCAACTTTGGGTAAAGAAACAAGTTTTTTCTTTTTTTCGTGCTGTTCAATTTTTTCAACACAAATTAAATTCTTCATTATATTAAAATCTTAAAGAACTTAGATTACTTGTTGAGAGTAGTGGCGTATGATGGGTCGATATCTTTCTGTGAATACGCAGCACATCTGTCAGGGCAACCAAAGCCGGTTGGTGTTGGATTCATGTAGATTGCCTTATTGAGGAATACTGGACATCCTATTCAGCCTTCAGCCTTGTTGCTCCCTCAGAGCTAGGTACGTACACTAAACAGTTTCCTCCGTTAACAACACACTGTAAGCAGTTATTATCTGTATACCGCTCGTGGACACGTGATGGGTAGCGAGACTGTCGTGATCCTCCCAGACCATCATACGCTGTACACCATAAGATTGTTCAAGTTGATAAACGCAACAGGTGAGGTGGCCTACGTGAGCTCAGGCGCATAGACCCACTCACTCCCCACTAGTCCTCTGGACTAGAGTATAGTGGAGGGGGCACTATATAAACTCACCAGCTACACCTGTCACCTCATTCTACGCTCTCCTTGAGTCGCCGACTTATCTCTCTCTCTCTCCTCTCATGCCTCCTAACCTTCTCTCACAAAAGAACCCAGACTGGTGGAACCAGCATTGGTGATAACCAGCATTGGTGGTACCCCCTCTAGTACCTTTAGCGATAGGTGATGTAGTGAATAGGTATAGCGACAATTCACTACGGGCGGCATGAGGTTGTGCCCGGAGGGTTCCACACTGATGTCACCGGTAAAGGTTCCACACTATCAGATGTCACCACTTCAACGGGATCTTTTAGGACGCATGTGCCCAGCGGGTTCCACACTAATAGATGTCACCACTGCGACGGGATCTTTTTAGGTTTTAAGGAGAGAGGAGGAGCGAGGTGAGAGAGAGTAGTCAGTGACTAGAGGAGAGCGTAGAATGGCTCGAAAGGCGAAGGAGGCGAGTTTTTATAGCCCCGAGGGCTATCTCCCTCCATCCTCCAGCTGGTGGAGGATGGTGGGGATCCCCACTAGGTTCCTCGGTGCTCCTGCGTCTTTCATCCCCACTTCTATGAGTTTATTTGCGAGATCTAATATTTACAGGGAGTGGTTCTGGGAGGATACCACGACAGGTGATAACCTCCCTGGCCGCTATAGGTGTAACCTTTTAGGTGCTAGATCCAGCAACCTTCTCTCCTCCATTCTCACTCACCGCTCCTCGCCTCTTACCTATAGCCACCACAGAGAGACCATGTACAGAAACGACTTCAAATTCCCACATACGAGTATATCCATCAAGCAGACATGTCTAATCTGCGTCAGTACTGATATAAAACAGTATGCAAGATGATAATATCCAGTTCCCGTTGTCTTACTTCCTTCATTTCTTTTCATTAAAGTAAATAACAGACAATAAATCTTGAAATCCGGCCCTGAAATCCAACCATATTTTAGATTTATCACGATTATCACGAAATAGAATTTATCTATATTGCAACGATGACAACAGCATCACGCTCAAACGACGGGATGGAATCTCACAGGATTTTTTGCAGGGCTGACTATCGCCCTGAGAAGGTTATTTATTGCTGTTAGTTTCACCGGCCGAATTCATCTTCAAACTGGCCATCCCTAGTGACGCCCGGGTTAATCTATTTAGGTGTGGTGTTCTTCGTTGTTAGCACGCTGTTAATATTGTTATAATGCAGCGATCAGAATTTTATTTTGCGGGCTTTCGGTTTTGTAAACTGAAGGTTTTCTTTTGTTGAGGGGTGTTTACGTTGCTGGCGCGCTGCTAATGTTGGTAGAATTGCAACTTGGACAACAATTAATTATAATTGCTGTTATTAGGTATAGCTATTTCTTTCGTTTTCTTACACCTTCATTCAACTTAAATGTAGGTAACAAAAAGGTTTTTCAACTTCTTATTTATTCTCTCTCCATCTCCATCTTTACGTTTTACCAATTTCAATTATGCATCTCATTTCCGCCCGAAGGGAAGGTAGGGTAGCTAGTAATAATTTACAAACAATTTATTAACATTGACTTTCTATTCGCATACTAAGGTCCCACAGCACAAGACGGATCCCAGTACAATCTAACAGTACAGTCAATTGTGTACAACATTTCAAGGACTATCAGTTGTCAAGTTCTCAACTATTTGTACCCACTCATAAGTTCCTTTTCACAATTCACTCATCATCCTGCAACACTTGCACTCGTATTCCGCCGATGGAAACCAACCCTTCCACGATATTCACAGGGGGAAAACGCTGCACACTCCTTGTCACATGGGTTTATTATTCTACTGGACATACGTACAGAAATTTTGGCTGTTCATTTACTGCTTTCATGCAGAGTTGGGCGTAATCATAATCATAATTACGATTACGATTATAATCACAAGTTCCTGAGATATGATTACGATTACGATTACAATCACAAGGTCCTGAGATATGATTACGATTACGATTACAATCGTAATCATAAGTATGATTACGATTACACTCGTAATCATACATTTCACTGTGATTACACTCGTAATCACAATTTTTTCTGTGATTACGAGTGTAATCACATTTTTTTCCTGAGATTACGAGTGTAATTACAGAAATTTTCCTGTGATTACGATTGTAATCACAGATATTTTTATGATTACTTCCGTAATCACAATTTTTTCTGTGATTACACTCGTAATCACAAATTTTTCTGTGATTACAATTGTAATCACACTTTTTTTTATGATTACGAGCGTAATTACCGATTTTTTCCCCTATACTGATTTTTTAAATTACACTCCCAAACAACGGAGATAAAAACGCCCATCCATTCATTCTGTATGTATTGGTGTTGAAACCTCAACATCTATATCTATATAACACCTGTAGGTACCTCAGCTTTATTGGGACATATTAGGCGCTCAGATGGCATATTATGTAGTGGGTATCTCATTTCCATAATGATGACCACTTCAGAACTTGAATCAAATTAGGGTTAGAGCGGTGTGACTCGGTAATCTGCTCTTTCGTATAAGATAAAGATGAGTCTGTTGTCCCTTGCCCGATGTCCCCAAAGACTCTGTGCATGATCTGACTGGTCTTCAGGTGATAATTATTTAGGCCGCCTCCACATCTCTCCCAGCCGACATACCTACATTTCATACGTGATAGTTAGTCACGGCTTCAGTCTTCCGTCAGATCTGCAGTGCTAATATTGTTCGTTAACTCAGTTGGAGACTTTTTGTTGTTGGAGATTTTTTGGAGACTTTTTACGGTAATCCATAGTTATTAATCGGGTTTTATCAATTTCACCCTTAGATTGTCACAATTTATAGGGGGAAAAAGTTTTTCAATTTATTCAATTAGGAAAGCTCTGGGCTTTTCGAATTGAATCAACCAATAAGCTTCTTTAAAAAAATAAAAAAATTTAAAAAAATAAAAAAAAATATAAAAAAAATAAAAATACATTGTGATAGGTACCTATTAATCCAAAGGAGTAATTTATAAAACCCGTTCCAATTGTTTAGAAAGTACGAGGTGTCAGTGATTTTTCTTATACAAACATTTTTCCTGAGTGAGTGAGTGGAAATGGATTCGGACATGGATACCATGGACGGCATACCCGAAATCGACGTATCTGTTCAAGATGAAAGTGACGATGATATTGAGGATTCAAGGAACAGGACCGTCAGCATCGCCAGCAGTGGACCTTGGAGGGGAGTAAAATTTTCCGTACAGAAAGCTTTGAATGGGACGTTTTTCAAACCTGTAAGTGCTAATGAAGAAGATTTAAGACAACAAATACGTTCCAAATCTATCAAAGTATATTGTTTGAAATGTGCCCCCTCCGTTCCTGAAAGATCAAAGAGAGTGACAGCTAGCACATCTTCTAACTCAAATTTGTTCACTCACATGAAGAGGCATCACGATGCCACAACCCTCGACAATTTTAAACGGTCACTTGAATCAGCCAGGGAGGAATTTGTAGCATTAAACCCAGGCAAGGTGGGCCAAACACGATTACGCAGATCCCAGTCAACAGAAAGCTACCAAGCCCAATTTGAGAAATTGATCATCGATTATGTCATACATGCGATGATACCATTGCAGGCAATCGAGGACCCGTCATTCAAGCGTATCTTTGACTTTCTCCACGTGGAGAGAAAAGGTCTGCGCCTAATTAGTCGGCGCACCCTCGGTCGGCGATTAGATGACATTTTTGCCTCCACAATTGTTGACATAAAAGCGTCGTTCAATGCCATTCCCTGGGTCTGCACAACGGCAGACATTTGGTCCGGCGGTAAGAGGAGTTTCCTCGGTGTGACAGCCCACTGGATCGACGATCAAAACTCGAGGAAGTCGGTGGCCCTTGCTTGTCGGCGCTTCACAGGACAACACACGCACGACAAGATCGCAGGTTTACTTCAAGAAATCCACGAGTCATTCGGGTTGTCGACCAGGAAGATTGTGGCTACTGTCACCGACAATGGCAGCAATTTTGTCAAAGCATTCCAGGTTTTTGGGGTGCACCAAGACGATCAAGACACGGCAACTGATTCTGAGGATACTGAAAACCAAGGAAATTGGGTAACAGTGGAGGAGTTAGTGAGGCTCCCTAACCATCTGAGGTGCGCAGCTCACACATTGGCTTTGAGCTCTACTTCCGACGTTCTCAAAGCCATTAAATCAAAACCAGATTTATGGGCTCTACATGAAGTGGCAATTAAAAAATGTGGTGTTCTCTGGAAATTGGCTAACCGGCCGAGATCTGCCGAAATAATTCTTTCGGTCACAGGAAAATCGCTCTCGAGGCCGACGGAAACCCGATGGAACAGCCTGTACGACTCCCTCAAACAGGTCATAGACGCTCGTCGGTTCATGGAGGAACTTTGGCAAAGACTCAATATTCCGCAGGTTCAGACCATATCTGATGGCGAGTTCACATACCTAGAAGAATATGTGAAATGTTCCCAACCTGTAGCCAATGCATTAGACTTGCTACAGGGAGAAGCAACTGCCTACTACGGAACAATGGTGCCGACGATACTCGCACTCAGAAAAAAATTACATCGTTCAATTTCTTCTGAATGGCGATTCTGCTTGCCGGTAGCCGAGGCCTATCTACAAAGTGTTGAGAAACGCTTCTCTCAATTTTTGAATTTCGATACCCAACAGGCAAGAGATGCTGCTGTCGCGGCCCTGTCGTTCCCCAAATTCAAAAATAGGTGGTTCCCTTGTATTCAAAAACAAACGCAAGATGGGCTGTTGTCGTTATTTAAGGCTCAAATAGTCGAATATTTAGTCAGCGAATTGGGCGAAAATGCAAGCGCAGGAGAAGAAATGGACGCAGAGCCTCCTCTCGATGAATTCTACGACTTCGGGGAAGATGAAGAGCAAGACTGTTACCCTCAGAATGATGTTGCAGCGATGGCTCAGTCAATTATGGATAAGTACTTGGGCGACCAGAAATGTGGACTGGAAACGCTGAACGATTATCCTGCAATCCAACACATTTTCAAAAAAACGAACACTCCATTGCCGTCGAGTGCTCAAGTCGAGCGGTTATTCTCATACGCTACGATGACTAACCTGCCAAAATGCAACCGGCTTAGCAACGAGAAGTTTGAACAACGCGTCATCTTGAAGGCGAATGCGTCTTTCACCGTGTAAAATTACATTTCTACCCTGCAATTATGAAGTTTTTTCGAGATAAGATGGAAATTTATGTTATTTAATTGGAAATATAGGTATTTTATGTTTTTGAACTAAATTTGTGATTATTGAATTTATGTGGTTGATTGGAATTTTTGTTATTGAAATAATTTGAAATATCAGAACCTGGACGCATAATAAATTCGCCTTGCTTGAAGTTGATTAAAAAAGGAGTTTTGTATAAATGTAGTTTTTTAGTAACCCAGTGTTGAAGTGGTAGACGACCTGAAAAGGCTGGAAAAAAAGAAGAAAAAAAGTTGTCTAGGCTGATTAGAACAGAAATTAGCCCTCGGGCTCGCTAAAGTGGTCAGTATAGGGGAAAAAATCGGTAATTACGCTCGTAATCATAAAAAAAAGTGTGATTACAATTGTAATCACAGAAAAATTTGTGATTACGAGTGTAATCACAGAAAAAATTGTGATTACGGAAGTAATCATAAAAATATCTGTGATTACAATCGTAATCACAGGAAAATTTCTGTAATTACACTCGTAATCTCAGGAAAAAAATGTGATTACACTCGTAATCACAGAAAAAATTGTGATTACGAGTGTAATCACAGTGAAATGTATGATTACGAGTGTAATCGTAATCATACTTATGATTACGATTGTAATCGTAATCGTAATCATATCTCAGGACCTTGTGATTGTAATCGTAATCGTAATCATATCTCAGGAACTTGTGATTATAATCGTAATCGTAATTATGATTATGATTACGCCCAACTCTGCTTTCATGCCAGTAATTGAAATGGCTATTTTTGATGGTTTCCATCAATTTTGGCCCCCAAAAACCGAATTAGGCTCGGTTGTTTTTTTAAACATTGTCTCCATCATTGATAGGACCATTTAATTGTCTTGATTCACCTGCTGATACTACTTCTAGTGTACCACAATCCAAATGTATGGTGATTTCAGATAATTTCCCATGCTTTTGATTCACAAAAAATTAATTTCGGGAGCTTAACCTTCGGGTTACAACCTTAATTCTTCACTCTTTGGTTAAAATAAACTTAATATTCGGTCTTCTCGCCCTAAAAATCATGGAAAACGATACCTCAAAAGCTCACGTTCACTAAAACCTCAAAAATCCCTCGAAATCCCCCACTTTTACACCCATTTTTCTCCTGTAACCCCTGGGTGTATATGCCGATCGGGCTGTCGAGTTTCGGAGCTCAACTAGGACCCAAATGTGTTCCCAAACGGGGAACCTAACTGTGTGCGGAAGAACGACGATTTTATACCAAAATTTAACGTAAATTTAAGGCTGAAACTTCGTTAGAACCTCAATTTTCGCCTCTTTGGTAAAAATTGACTTCATATTCGCTCTTCTCGTCCCAAGAAACATGGAAAACGGTACCTCAAAAGCTCATCTTACTAACATGTTACAAAAACACAAAAAGTACCTATTTTTATACCCGTTTTCACTCATAACACCCCTGGGTATATTCCGATCGGGTTGAAAAGTTTCGGGACACAACTAGGGCCCAAATGGAGCATGTGTGCGAAAGAACGAATTTTTTAGACCGAAAATGAAAACGGTATGCGTGATACGGCGGACGGACATTGCATTTTTTGAATCTACGCACCTTGAAACGGAAAAGAAAAAATTTTGAGGGGGTGTTATAAAAATTGTTTGTTGAGCGATTACATAGGTGTGTTATTCACAGAATAATACATCAAAAACCACGTCCCTCTCTGGACCCATTGACCTGGGCCTGATGCGAGCCTCCCACCCGATTTCCGTCTTCCGGAAGAAATTCGACGTTGAGGTCGGACCTGTGTTCTGAAGGTGACCTCAGACTTTACGTTGCTTAATTCTCAGAACGTGTTCCTGCCTAAAAACTTGTTCCCTGATCAACTAAAGCTCTATCAAGTTGCTATTCCAGTTTCATCTTCCGACCGAACGTGTGCGTCCTGGGAGTCTCAGTAGTAAAGTAGTTCTGTTTTAATGAATAACTTTCATTAACATCACCCAAATACTTTTTAAAAGTAGGTAAGTCGATTTTTACCAAACTTTTCCTATTCTGACCAGAGTACCAACTTTTTGCTTCCTCACTACCAAGGTAGAGAAAAGCTTTGGATTCGTCATGATGACTACTCAGGGAAGGTTTGGAGTGTTGGATTAGAAATGAAAATATCTACTATCATTTTGCGTTTCAGAAATCGAGGGACATTTTTGGTTCCGTGTCTGTCTGTCTGTCTCTGTGGTAATTCCTTGTAACGCCCATAACTACCCGAAATGGGCTGAAATGTGGAGGGGGTTGGGTCACAGATGACCCCACACTAAACTCATTAAAAAAGTAGTGTAACTTTCGCCTGCGCATGCGCAAATGTGAAATACCTCAACACCTATAACTACCCTAAATATTGATGAAATGAGCTCAACCTTGGAGGGTCGATCAAGAATAATACATCGATAGTTCCACATGAACTTCATTAAAAAAGTAGCGTAACTTTCGTCTGCGCATATATGCGAACGTGAAATTTTGACCATTTCCTTGTAGCGCTTCAAACTACGCGAAAAATAGTCGAAGAGAGCTGACATTTTGAGGGTACACGCGGGTTGGATCGCAGATGGTACCTCATCAAAATCATTGAAACCGTAACGTAACTTTCGTCTGCGCATGCGCGAACGTGAAATACCTGAAACTCCCATAACTACCTTAAATATCGTTGAAATTCGGAGGGTCGGCCAGGAATAGTACGTTGATAGTTCCGTATGAATTTCATTGGAATTCAAATGTAACTTTCGTTTGCGCATGCACGAACATGAGATGTTAAAATGTTTGATCCTACTAAGCATGTTAGGTAATTTATTACTACTCTACTTATTGCCATTCTATCATTTTAACTCATCATTTTTTACCAACTTTCGCCTGCGCATGCGCGATCGCGAAACTCTTGAAACTCCCATAACTACCTTAAATATCGTTGAAATGAGTTCAAATTCGGAGGGTCGATCAGGAATAGTACGTTGATAGTACCGTATGAATTTCATTGGAATCGTACAGTAACTTTCGTCTGCGCATGCGCGAACATGAAATGTTGAAAAAATGTTGACAGGTTTGATCCTACTACGCATGTTAGGTAATTTATTGCCATTCTATCATTTTAACTCATCATTTTTTTTAACCAACTTTCGTATACGCATGCGCGAACGTGAAATACGTGAAACTCCCATAACTACCTTAAATATCGTTGAAATGAGTTCAAATTCGGAGGGTCGATCAGGAATAGTACGTTGACAGCTCCGTATGAATGTCATTGGACTCGTACAGTAACTTTCGTATGCGCATGCGCGAACACGAAATGTTGAAAAAATGTTGAGATGCTTGATCCTACTACGCATGATAGGTAATTTATTACTACTCTATTTATTGCTATTCTATCATTTTAACTCATCATTTTTTTACCAACTGATCCTACACGTCCACGTTACAATAAGCGAGGAATCCATACTGCCCACCCAACTTGGCAAACGTTTTTTGTCTTGTTGATCGGATTCTTCAACCCCCCCCCCCCCCCCATTAAAACTGGTCTCCCGAGAAAAAAAATGAAATACGACTCATCGCCACCCCGTATGACGTCACGACTCAATTCGAAGGTGATGTTACGTGAGAAACTTCGCCGTCCTTGGTCGGCAAGTCCGCTTGAAAAACGTTCTGGCGGTGCTTTATAACCTTAGGAAGCGAATCAAACTGAAAGATACCCGAGCCACCACCATCCACAATCCACTCATTGTTCACAGGACCAAGGAAACTGTCCGGTTATCTGCGTAGTTGTCTGTAAACCTGGTTATCGTGTGGTAAACGACGGGTTCATTGCATTACATTGAACTGCACCTAACTCGCCAATAACTTTCCGGTTTCACAACGGGAGTTTTTATGGTACTCATTCGACACAAACAAACTCTGCGTCTTCGCTAATAAAACCCACGTTGCCTGACTGAAACAACGATGATCTCAGGCTTGATGTTATACGGGGCTGCCAATGAATTCTTCGCATTTCACTCGAATTGAATCGTCAAGGAAGACGTTTTACAACAACCAGGCAAATCCCCACCAACAACAGCCCCTCACACTCACGAGCCTGATTATCACAAACTTGAGCGGCCTGCAACAGACCTAATTCAAACCGGAACACCAAGGAACATCCAGGTACGGTATTTAACTAAGGTGATTCTAATCTATGTACAGACGATGTAATTACGATTTTCTTAGTTCCTACAGAGTAATAATACAGAGTATGACTTCAATTTTACACTGCCCTAACTGCAACAACGAATTTGAAACCTCTTCTCAACGAACTCTTCTGCTGTTCACTCCATATGAGGTCAATGCCGTTAAATCAGTTGATCCGTTCGAACCTTTTGGTTTATTATTCAGTGAATAATACACCTATGTATTCGCTCAGCAACAAATTTTTATACCCCCCACCCACCACAAAATTGTTTCCTTTACGTTTCAAGGTGCGTAGATCCCAAAAAGGCCGCACACAGGCTTCATTTGGGCCCTAGTTGTGTCCTAAAACTTTGCAGCCCAATCGGAATATAAGAAAAACCACAGTCATGCAGCATGGCTATAGGAGCGAATTTTCGAAGTTTTCGGCATCTTCCTCCTCCGCCTAAAATTTTCTGAAAATTAATTTTCGGCCAATGTTTTCCCAACTTGATACCATACAAAATTAAAACAGGAGTAGTTTTACGCAAAGTAAAATTTGGGGTGGAAGGAGGGGGAGGTGGAAATCAAAAATGTTTTGAATACCAGAAGAGTAGGTATTGGGTACGTAACAAATTTTTTGTTCCATTTTTTGCCGAGTAACATCTCGGTTTGTAGATTTTCCAACGCTGAACACGATGGTGAAGTCAGAATTGCGATATCCCATTCCGTTATCAGATTAGAGCAGACGAACCAGGAAGAACATCTCAAGAAATAACCACGTTCCTTCATCTTCAAAGTCCTCCAGTTTGAGAATGGAATGAGATATCGCAATTCTGATTTCACCATCGTGTTCAGCGTACAAAAACCTTTAAAATGAGGTGTCACTTGTCAGACTTTTTCATTTTGGGAATTTATGGGTAATTTTCCCCCCCTAAAACTCCCCAAAACTCCCCCTTAGGGTGACCCGATTCTGCCCATCTTCGAACTTAGCCTGTCGATTGCCAAGACAGATTTTTCGAGCAAATTTGAACTTTTTATCTCAATTCTTTCGAGAGTTATCGTCTGGAATGACACATACATATATAAATATATATATAAATATATAAATATATATATAAATATATAAATATATATATAAATATATAAATATATATATAAATATATATATATATACATATAATTTTTGGTGTCTTTCGGCAGGGAATTCAGGATGGTCTGAAACGGATTTTGGTATAAAAATCTTTCGGAAATTCGAGTTTTAAAAATTTTGGACCGAGAACAATAGCTTCCTTTTATTCGAAAATTCGCTAAAAGGGTGTTATGAGTGAAAAACGCTGCAAAGTCCTTGTCACATGGGTTTATTATTCTACTGGACATACCTACAGAAATTTTGGCTGTTCATTTCTTGTAGCTTTCATGTAAAATAATTGAAATAGCTATTTCTGGTGGTTTCCACCAATTTTGGCCCCCAAAACTTGAATTAGGTAGGCTCCTTTTTTTTCTTTTTTTTTTCCAAATTATCTTTGATCATTGGTAGTGCCATTTAATCGTTTTGATCCACGTGTTGACACTTTTCCTAGTGTTATTCTACAAATTGATGGTGATTTCAGACGATTTCGCAGGTTTTTGACTCATAAAGAATCAATTTTGGGAGCTGAACATCTGGTATAACCTCAATTTTCCACTCTTTGGTCAAAATCGACTTCATATTCAGTCTTCTCGTCCCCAAAAACATGGAAAACGATACCTCAAAATCTCATTTTACTAACATGTTACTAAAACACAAAAGTACCTATTTTTATACACATTTTCACTCATAACACCCCTGGGTATATTCCGATCGGGCTGAAAAGTTTCGGGACACAACTAGGGCCAAAATGGAGCATGTGTGCGAAAGAACGAATTTTGTAGACCTAAAATGAGGCCGGTACACGTGATACGGCGGACGGCGTACGGCGGACGGACTGCATTTTTGGAATCTACGCACCTTGAAACGGAAAAGAAAAAATTTTGAGGGGGTGTTATAAAAATTTTTGCTGAGCGAATACATAGGTGTATTATTCACAGAATAATAAACCAAACTGGGGGGGGGGGGGGGGTAAAAATGGGCTTTTTTGGTGTTTTAGTAAAATGAGCTTGTGAGGTATCGCTTTCCATGATTTTTAAGGACGAGGAGACCGAATATGAAGTCGATGTTGACCAAAGAGTGGAAAATTGAGGTTCTAACGAAGTTTCAGCCTTCAATTTACGTCAAATTTTGGTAGAAAATGTCGTTCTTCCGCACACAGTTTGGGTACCCATTTGGGAACACATTTGGGTCCTAGTTGTGCTCCGAAGCTCGGCAGCATGATCTGAATACACCCAAGAGTGTTATGGGTGTAAAAATAGGGGTTTTCGAGGGTTTTTGAGGTTTTAGTGAACATGAGCTTGTTGTTTTTTTTTTGTTTGTTTTTTTTTTTTTTTGCGATAAGACCGACTAAGAAGTTGATGTTGACCAAAGAGTGAACAACTGAGGTTGTAACGAAGGTTCAGCTCCCAAAATTCATTTTTTATGAGTCAAACACCTGGGAAATTGTCTGAAATCAACATAAACTTAAGAATAATAATAGAATAACATTAGAATTAGTATCAACTGGTGAATCAAGACAATTAAATGGCACTATAAATTGTCTAAGATAATTTGTCAAAAATAGGGGAATAATTCGTGTTTTTGGAGGCCAAAATTGGTGGAAACCATATAAAATAGCTATTTCAATTATTTCACATGACAGAAACAATAAATGTGTTTCCAGCATTTCTGTAGGTACGTCCAATAGAATAATAAACCCATGTGACACGGGCTTTGCAGCGCTTTTTGTGCTCGGAGCTACTACTGAAGTAGACAAACCTATAAATTAGGTTTCCCGATTAATTTTCTAGACAACATGTCCTGCGACTGATTTCCAACATTAGCTAATTAAGCACAAAATGCACTTCCGACATTAATATTAGGAGGTTATTAGCAAGATTAAATTCCGGTTTCTCGTGCTAGCGGCCATCCTAATTTACAGATACTGCCGGTGCGGTCATGTCGACCCTGGAAAGAATGGAATTAATTAAATTCCGCGTCTGACAAATGAGTTATTGAATTTGATCGAAATGACCTTCGACGATGCCTCCGCCATTGTTGTCGGAATAGGAAGCGTTCCTAGATGCCCTCGGGGTCCTCGTCCAAGATGGAGATTGGTCGATAAAAAAGACTCCTTTTAGTTGAAGAAACCAAAACTAAGCCGCGTACAGCTTAGCTTGGCTTGAAAATACTGACTTTCACTTTCACGACAGACCGTTTAGGTTTAGGAAGATTTGGCGGATTCAATGCGGTAACTTGTGAGTTTTTATGAAGAAGAGGATGTCACAACAGCGTTTGCCGTTCAACAAGGAACTGGTAGCCTCAAAATTGGACTGAAAGTCTGCCAACGCGCGGAACCACGACGATGTGTGTGGCAAAGCCATTATTTAGATTGACGCAGGTATTTATTTTATTTTTTCAAATGAAAGCAGATTCCATCCTGAGAATTTTGACATCAACCGCTCCGTCCTACGACAATTAGTTCTTCTGGTTTATTATTCTGTGAATAATACACCTATGTATTCGCTCAGCAAAAAAATTTTATAACACCCCCTCAAAATTTTTTCTTTTCCGTTTCAGGGTGCGTAGATTCCAAAAATGCAATGTCCGTCCGTCGTATCACGTGTACCGGCTTCATTTTCGGTCTAAAAAAATCGTTCTTTCGCACACATGCTCCATTTTGGGCCCTAGTTGTGTCCCGAAACTTTTCAGCCCGATCGGAATATACCCAGGGGTGTTATGAGTGAAAATGGGTATAAAAATAGGTAGTTTTGTGTTTTCGTAACATGTTGGTAACATGAGCTTTTAAGGTATCGTTTTTCCATATTTTGGGACGAGAAGACCGAATATGAAGTCGATTTTGACGAAAGAGTGGAAAATTGAGGTTCTATCGAAGTTTCAACCTTAAATTTACGTTAAAATTTTGTCTAAAATCGTCGTTCTTCCGCACACAGTTTGGGTACCCATTTGGGAACACATTTTGATCCTAGTTGTGCTCCGGAACTCGACAGCCCGATCGGCATACACCCAGGGGTGTTACGGGGAGAAAAATGGGTGTGAATAAAGGGGTTTTAGAGGGATGTTTCAGGTTTTAGTTAACATGAGCTTGTGAGGTATCGTTTTCCATGTTTTTTTGGGGCGCGAATACCGAATATCAAGTTGATTTTAACCGAAGAGTGAAGAATTGAGGTTGTAACGAAGGGTAAGGTCCCAAAATTAATTTTTTTATGAGTAAAAACATGGAAATGGTCTGAAATCACTATGCATTTGTATAATAACACTAGAAGGTAGTATCAACAGGTGAATCAAGACAACTAAATGGTCTTATCAATGATCAAAGACAATGTTTAAAAAACAGCCGAGCCCTAATTTGGTTTTTGGGGACCAAAATTGGTGGAGAAACCATCAAAAACAGCCATTTCAATTACTGCGCACGGAAAGAAGAACAATAAACGAGCAGCCAAAATTTCTGTACGTTTGTCCAGTAGAATAATAAGCCCATGTGACAAGGACTTTGCAGCGTTTTTCTAATATTTTTCAAAGGGTACAACCAATTCTGACGTCATTGCACACCCCTCTCACGGGTGACGTCAGAATTGGTCTTAACTAAAACTAATTCATGGCTATGGCTAACTGCTAATGCCAATTGAATTTATTTTTAAAAAAATTCGAAAAATCACAGAAAAAAGAACAACTTATTGTAGGACAGAGCGGTTGAAAGTTCTCAGAATGGAATCTAATTTCATTAAAAAATAATATAAACCATATAAACCGCTTTTGCGACCCATGCACATAACCCATTCATACGGGGCCATACAACGCCCAACCCCCACTGGCTTGAATTCATATACAGGGTGAACAAACTCAAGGTTTTACAAAATTCAGGAGTCGATTCTAGAGCTCATTTCGGACAAAAAGTGCCACGTAGACTTTTTTTGTAGTCGCCATTTTTCCTGACTTTTTACGAAATGAGATTTTTTTTCTGCATATTTACCTTACGCCACTAAAACGGCAATAAGTCCTCTTGGATACAACATAAAATTAAAATTGGTTATACCGATAGAAAGAACGTAAAATTTCCTATCTCTCTGGTGTCAACTCAAAATTGTATGAGCAGACTTAATGCGTAAGAAAGGAGGCCAAAGTGAAAATTGTGAAAATTCTCCAGAATTCGACTTTTTCCCATCCGTGTTTCTGCTCCAAATACATACTTACTTTGAGAGGAACTTCTCGGGAAAAACTTCCTCAGAATCTCAGCTTTCCAAAGTTCTAGTTAAAAAATTATTTACAATCCAAGTTAGGGGTGTAATTGACGTTGGAATGCACAAAAACGTGAAATTTTGTGAAATTTTGCAAGGTCTCATGTTCAGGAAAATCGAACATGAGACCCCATACGAAGTTGGGTATCGTTTTTCACGTAATTTTACACGGATCGGATTTTTAACTGTCGGTGAGGGTCAGGAGTGTCACCATTCGATTCAGCGTGAAAAATTACGTGGATATCGGCCCCTATCTAAACCCAGCTCCATAAGTCATTTTTTTCATCAAAAACCTCGACTTCGCTGAAGAATTTCACGTTTTTTTGCATTCAAACGTCAATTACTCCCGTAACTTGGATTGTAAATAATTTTTTAACTAATGCTGATATTCTGAGGACGTTTTTTCCGAGGAGTGCCTCTCAAAATAGTATGTATTTGGAGCAGAAAAAGGGATGGGAAAAAGTCGAATTCTGGAGAATTTTCAAAATTTGCACTTTGGCCTCCTTTCTTACGCATTAAGTCTGCTCAAAAAATTTTGGGTTGACATCAGGGAGATAGAAAATTTCACGCTCTTTCTAACGGTATAACCAATTTCAATCTTACGTTGTATCCAAGGAACTTATTGCCGTTTTAGTGGCGTAAGGTCGTTATGCAGAAAAAAATCTTAAATCGTCAAAAAGCCAGGAAAAATGGCCACTAAACAAAAAGTCTATTTGGCACTTTTTGTCCGAAATGAGCTCTAGAATCGACTCCGGAAGTTTGTAAAACCTAACTGTGTTCACCCTGTATAATGTGGTTATTGAAGAGAGACAGTCCAAGGGCTATTACATGAAGTGTCAACCACTTTTCAAGCAGTTTGAGACCGCCCAAGCTTTTTCGAGATCGTGAATACGGAGATGAGAAGCTGGAAGTATTATTCAGCAGTATTTTTAATCTTTCTTTGCCCCCGGGTGTGATTTAGTGCGTACGGACCCGCAATTTCAACCAACAGAAACGCAAAGAACGGCGGTTTGGAAAGGAGTTTCTTAGCTTCCGGAGTGGTGCTGAAACAAACCTTATTATCACCGCTAAGTCTGCACAAGCGCACATAAAACCGATAATGCAACATCCAATGATTACGTCAACGTGGAAGTTGGCAGTAAATACTGCTGTCATAATTCTCCACTAGACCCCGTTTGTTGATAAACGAAGATCTTACGAGTTCACGAGAAAGACACAAGTACGTAACCTGACTAGCGAAGGAATGCAATTTGATTTCTGGATAAACACATGAATAAAGAACGAAAAATAGGTCACAGTCTACTTTGGTAGATACCAACCATTGGGAGATAGTGTAGGTGTAATTGCTAGGGTGAAGCGTTAAATTAGACTGCCGTTGGGAAAAGTAACTATAATTATTATGTATGGGTACTTATCATGATTACAGGACCATAACTGCTCGACACCGGGTAGAGATAAAACGTACCTAACAAGAAAAAAAAGGCCACCACATAGTAGGTTTAATACACAGGGTTGTAACGCTGGATTATATAATTTATGGTACCGTTTACGCGGTAATGTCTTCTCGGTGATACCCACGAAAAGGTCCCTTTGGGAGAATTACTTCTCAGCGGTAAAGACGACTCAGCTGGGTCAAGTCAGGTCGAAACAGGATCAATGGGCCTTCATTGTTGAAGAAGGTTACGAACGGATCACAGGCGCGTGGGACGGAGGTGGTGCGAACCTTTGTTGCGTGCACAGACATTTTCACACGCCTTACCATCTGAATTTGTACCAGGTACAACGTTGGTGAACTGCTGAATTGTTGATTTGATTACACTTCATCAAGACAACTGGGGCAGCCTGTTTGTCAGTTTGTCGTGCGGAAAACGGCCCCAACAATATATACAGAGATTTTTCAAGTCAAATTACGAATTTTCTGAACCAAATTAGGATTTTTCCAAACCAAACAATTCTACAATTTTACAATTCAAAACTTCCCCAGAGCAATTTAGGAATTTTACAAACAAAATTCAAGATTTTTCAAAGCAATTTAGGAATCTTCCATTTTCAATTTAGGTTTACTTGGTAAGCAGCATGACTGAGTTAGTCTGTGTTTGGTGCCCAGACGTAAAAGCACGTACACAGCCTCCAGCAATATGTAAGTACTATTGTATATTAATAAACTAGCCGGTTCAATCTAGTTATGGTAATTTAATATTTATTAGTTAATTTTATCCCCCCCCCCCCCGTCTGCAGTCCATGTCGGTAGTCTAAGGACTCATTCATAGAATACCTTCGGTATATTCTCCAATAAAATGGGTACTTTTGTATTTTTTCCCCTTCTTTTAACATGTTTAATGTTTTAGGGCTGGGGGTCATTCTGTGAATTCCGACACGCAAATATGCAACGTTTTTCATTGGTTACTACACAGTTACTACCTTCTGTTGTAGCAACCATAAAGAATATCGCACTCGAAAGAAACAAGAGTCAATAGCTACGTTTTTCATTGGTTACTACACAGTTACTACCTTCTGTTGTAGCAACCATATGTTGATGGCGAGTTCTATAATAAGTACAGTAAATGCAACATTATACTTGTAGAGTTCAGTGAAATTGTGGCTTTCATTTTTTCTTGACATTAAAAAACTATATCTAATTTCTCCCTTGCGAGGGAAAAACATTAAACATGATTTAATGTTTTTCCCTCTCAAGGGAGAAATTTAAACTGAGATCAATCCATCGGTTACGTTTAAAAAGAAGGAATTTATGATTCACTAGGATGACCTAGTGGTCGAATCCATCGTACATCATTGTAGGCCCTGATGATGAGATAAATAGATATCATGAAACGTCGGCATAAAGTATCTCCTCCTCATCTGACTGAACCTCAATCGACATCCACAAAACTATATATTTCAATTTAGGATTTTTCCATTTCAAATTGGGAAATGTTTACGAATTAAAGCTATCTGCGTTGTTTCTCCGTTTGGCTGTGTCTGTTTCTGTCTCACGCAGCCGCAATTTTGACTACCGGAAAGTCCAAAGACGTACGAGTGGACGAACAGCTTGTTGTGATACCCGTTTAAGGCAATAGAGCTACAGCCTCTACATAGAGTAGGATCGCCACCAAACCGCTAATTCCGGTGGTTGAAATTGCGGACTTGCGTGGGACACAGAGATATCCAAACAAAGAAACAATGCAGATCGCTTATTTCGTATAAAACTCCTGATTTGGATTAGAAAAGACTGAATTTTCTTTGGAAATTCCTAATTTGATTTAGAAAAGTCTGAACTTGGTTTGGAAAATTCATAATTGGACTTGGAGAAACCTATAGAACAGGATTTATGAAGCCAAATTTCTACGGCACACCTACTCGCTAGCTATTTCTGTATAGTGGTTGGTGCCACAACTGCACTAGGAAGCAGAATCAAATTATACGAAAACAATCTTGATTTTGAGTCTATACCCCACAGGCTGGAACATACAATATGCAGATCAGGTTTAGGTGCCATTGCGACGCCAGGATTTTTGTCACAAGTAACTGCAACGCACGGAACTAGATGGCGAACTAAGGTAAGTCGTCGATCTTTCAATATTATTATTTTGTCTCTTTTCCAAAACTATCTTCAGAAACATTAAACACCCCGTAGAGTAATGCATGCATTACAGTGGACTTCCCTTATCCGTACAGTGGTGTACAGACCACTCACTCATTGCAGATCGCCTGGAAGTATACATGAGTAACTGATCCATGATGATGGTGAATTCACTGCGCAATTTAATCACCTCATTTCGTGGCTAGTGACGCGATATGAACAGTTTACGTGTACATGTCTGACTACCTATATTAGAGTAGGTGATGTTACCATCATAACAATGCCCCCAGAATATTGTGAATAAACCAATTGATTGACTGATACCTTTGTCGTACGGTAGCTTTAGAAGTTGGAAACACGGGCAGCGGACACAAGATCTGTAAAAAAAATACCCCCCCCCCCCCCCCACCGCCGATTCATTGAAAATAAATTTCGAAATACCGGCGACGCAGTGCACAACTAGACTTTGTTCTACCTCGAACAAAAAATTAAAATAAACATGTAAATCCGTTGAGGATTAAGGCCTGGACAGCGCATAGAAGATTTTGTCGAAAACCCAAGTTTTTTCGGTACTGACCCCCCGAACCCTCTTCGAGAAGTAAATTTCGAAATTCCCGCGATGTACGGCGATCTAGAAAAACTAGTGTTTTCTGCATCGAACAAAAAATGTAGATCGCAGACCCTCCGTAGCTTAGTACCTAACCCGTTCTTGTTACTAGGTACCTACCTAAATCACGAGTTAAATGTTGCTAAAATAATTCTGCTGATGACAAACAGTACCTAAAACGGCAAAAAGAAACGCAAATAATGAAGTTCTGAAGGAAAATTGATGATGTGGAGTGAAATAGATGCCCCTTCTGCGTAGATCGCTGTTTTCTGTGGTCAATACCTACCTTCGTAGTCAAGTATAATGAACCGTTGTGTAATAACTTGCCCATCAATAATACTTCAACGGTTGTTCAAGTTCTAAAAGTACCGATCAACAAAATCCAGCCCCTTCTTGGTAGATGAACCGTTGTGTAATAATTTACCGTTGTGTAATAATTTACCGTTATGAAATAATTTACCGTTGTGTAATAATTTACCGTTGTGCAATAACTTGCCGTTGTGTAATAATTTACCATTGTGTAATAATTTACCCATCAATAATACTTCAACGTTTGTTCAAGTTTCAGAAGTACCGATCAACAAAATCCAATAGTCCATCACTTATCAAATGAAATAATATCGTAGAACAACCAACTCGAATTCATAAAGCCATCCTTGATTATAATCAGGTGCTCCCTAGTGATGATTATCTGTGCCGGATTTATACCGTTTGATTCACGATCGTGTTGACGAAGCTTTTTGGCGCACACGAACGGCTGGACGTACAATGCTCCGGGTGGTCTCAAAAAATTGTTTAGCTCAAGACAAATTTAATAACGCAAAAAAAGCATACCCTTCTATCGAAATTTTTCGAGCTACGGCGTTCTGAAAATTTCAACCCCTATTTTGAACCCCTTAGAGATGACTGACAGAAATATTACGGCGTACGGCGGACAGACAGAAATATTTTTATTGCATTTTTCGGATTCTACGCACCTTGAAACGTAAACCATCAAATTTTGAGGGGGGGGGGGGGTTAGAATTTTTTTCCATGCTCGATTCCAATGGTTCATTATTGAAAATAATAAATTAAAAGAACCACGCAAATCGATTGAGAATTGCGGCCTGGGCAGCGCACACAAGATTTTCTCACACACACTCTGACATACAACTATGGTTTTTTTCCGCGGATTTGGATTCAGATGATTTGGATGTCGTTATTTTCATTCTCGGCTGATTTCTGACCCGATCAAATACATAAGGACGCCTCTTAATACTGGTGGACGTCCTAAAAAAAAAATGGAAATCTTACTGAAAATAAGAGATCTTTTTCGTCGCAGTCTCTTCAAAAGGAAATCCTTTGTTCGTTTAAGAACAATGGACGATTGAAAACAGCCAATTAGCGAAACTGTGTCAACTATTACCGTCGGCTCGTTGTCTGGTCGGAGTAAATCCGAGCATTCCGAACACAAAACGTAAACGCGAACAGAATGCAAACGAGGAAGCTCAATTATTGGAATTTGTTTTATCCCCATAGAAGTATACTTATGTAGTTGAGGAGGTGAGTAAAATGCATATACATATTACTATCATATTTACGGTACGAACTATCCAAGTTTTGTGCGAATAGATAGGTATACCCAGGTTGTTTTGGTTTATTATTTTCAATAATGAAATTTGGAATCGAGCTTGAAAAAAACATTTTTAACCCCCCTCAAAATTTTATGGTTTCCGTTTCAAGGTATGTACAATCCGAAAATGCAATGCAAAAATTTCTCTCCGTCCGCCGTGCGCCGCGGCGTATTGAGCACTTTTCTTAGTTACCATGAACCAAAATTGACGAAATTCGGTTTATAGGTCCCATTTGGGGTCTATCTGGTCCTCGAAGCTCGGCGTTAATGTCAGTCATCCCTAAGGGGTGAAAAATAGGGGTTGAAGTCTCCAGGACGACGTTTTCTCGAATTTTTTTACGGTTTTAAATAGTTCTCGAACTTGGGAGTATTTTAAGACCACCCGGAGCATTGTACGTCCAGCCGTTCGTTCACAGTAAGGCCCAGAAGATTGCACTGACAGGCATTTTCAACAGGATGGTGAATGAAATTGTATACATTCAGCCGAAATATCATCACTAGGGACGCGCTAATAACCAGGAATTGGCCCGAGATCATCACTGTTAGGGAGCACATGATTATAATCACGGGGTATGAAGTCGAGCTGGTTGTTCTGTGATATTATTTCATTTGAAAAATGATGGCTCTTTTGGAGTTTGTTGATAGGTAGTGAAACTTGAACAAACTTTGAAGTATTATTGATGGGTAAATTATTACACAATGGTAAATAATTACACAACGGTAAATTATTACACAACGGTAAATCATTACACAATTTTTACTATCTGCAATCCTATTCAATCGGCATTCCGCTTGGAGATATCATATTGGTCCATAAATATAATTATGTTTAAGATTCTTGACCGCACAGTATGAATTGTTGTTAGGATTCTTGAGGGTTGGTCACTTAACCAAACAACCACTATGCCGACGTTTCGATTTATTTATAAATCCTCTTCAGGGCTGCAAGATAGGAAATATTTTAGTCAGAAAGCATTGACTCCGAAAATTAGCTCTGGAATTGGGTTTGAGAAATGTAGGATGGACTTAGTAGTAAATTTTGAAAAAATTACCTTAGCTGATACTCATTTACTGCATTATTTACTGTAATTTGCACTTCACTTCATTATTAACAGCATTCATCCTACATTTTTGTGAGTCAATGTTTTCTGTGTAAAATAGTTCTTATCACTGCAGCCCTTAAGAGGATTTATAAATAAATCGAAACGTCGGCATAGTGGGTCTTTTGACTAAGTGACCAACCCTCAAGAATTCTAACAATAATTCATAAATATAATCCTCAAAGTAATGAAAAGACCTTCCACTCTGGCTATAGGCTGATCCGCAGGCATTTTTCAAATTTGGCCCACCTGTTGGAATGAAATATGAAGGGCATTTTGAAAATAATGAACTGAAAATTTATATATAAAAACACAATACTACATACTATAATCTATTTGTATGATAGGCTTTGCGCAGCGTAGCCGTGTTTTTTTGAAGGATACTAAAATCAAGACGTTTCTCTGAAAACCTCCCCTCATTTAAAATGAAAAATTCTAAATCCGATATTCTTTTTCCAATTTTCGAGTTTTTCCAGTGGACGTTCTAGCAGTCCACAAAATTTGAATATTTGCAGAATTAGTTTATCTTCGACATTCCTAATATGAGAATATATAAGACAATGGTTATAACTATAGGTAGCTCTACCTAAACTCTGTACAAACAAAACAGGACGTGCCTGATTTGCCGGGACAGCTATTTTTTCGAGTAGTTAGATACTGAATACTGAGTGCCTATTTCTTCCTCAGAAAGTTATTGAAATGACTAGCAACAACCTGGAAAACACGTAGATGAATGAGAACACCGGAATTATGAAAGAAATCGTTGAGGATTGTGGAAGGCAAAGGAGCCGGTCCGGACGAGGCTATTAGGTACACTCCACCGGTCCCCCAAGGACGACGAGGGAATAATTTCTGGGCGATTATTCGGCGAAACGATTAGTTCCGATGGACGTCGAACAACAAAAACAGAAAAATGTCTGCTGTTTTCACCATAATTACCATAATATATTCGTACATTTTCAGGATGAATCTGTACGAAAATCGGTCAAGATCTTTGTTCGCGGTTAGCAAAAACGCACACTAGAAAACCAGTTTATGGTACCTAGTAATTAACTCACGGAGAGTTTAATGCGTTGCAACTTATATACGACTTTAGTCCACTTTTGCGCTTTAACCTTTCAGAAATATCATTAAAAATAATATTAAAAAAACACTTTTCGGGGAAAAATTTCTCCACCACCGCTACAGCTCAGCCTCGAAGTGGGAGAAAACGTGGGATAGTCATACCAAGTTAACTAATCAAATCCCGTTTACTGTGATAGTTTGATAGGAGAAAACTTCAACGAAACGCTGCAAATTATTACACAACGGTTTATTATTTACCTGTATAGATGCCCCTTCTGCGTAGATCGCCGTTTTCTGTGGTCAATACCCCTACTCCCGGGCTCCCCCTCAGGAAAGTCCTAAATCAAGTAGTGGAGCCGGTCCGAGAATTATATTTTCATAAAAATGCGCGGGATTCAATAATTCAATCACTGGATATTTGTTGTTATTCATGAAGCAGTCTGAAACTGTATTGAAGGAAGTTAGAAAAATATCGTCTACTTCTCATTTGAGAACGGAGAGTGATACTTCAATTCGGAAAACGGATTTCTCATCAACATTCACGTAGAATTCCGGGTAGTTGGTTCCGAAAGTGTGCAATTTTTTTTGCTCACTGTTCCAAAAAAATGTGGTTCAATATTTGAACATTTTCAAAAAAGGCTTAATACGCACTTGCACTGGACTCTAGAGAATACAAATCCGTTCTCAGAATTTTTCTAAATTGACTGTAGCTGTCGGATTCTCGTTTCCAGGATTTTGGGTACAAGGGTCAAGATCGAGAGCTTCTGGCTGCTTGTGGGGGTAGAGAGATCTTGGCCACCTCAAACCTTCCAATTTTTCAACTTCCCTGTTCTTACATTGAGCGAACCGGACGCAGTAATAAACTGGCACAGGAAGTGTGCAAATTTCTGTCCACTGTTCAAAAAATTGTTACTTATTTTACGTGAATATTGATGAGAAATCCGTTTTTCGAATTGAAATATCTCGCTCCATTCTCAAATGAGAAGTAGAATAAAATTGATTCAGTTTGGTGCTGCCACGTGGTGGCGGATTTTGCAACTAAACTCGCATAATTTAGCCTTAAGAGATGAATAAAAGTAACGCCGAGCTTCGCAGACTAACTAGACCCCAAATGGGATCTAAAAACCAAATTTCATTCATTTTGGTTCACGGTAACTAAGGAAAGAGCGAATTACGGCAGACGGGCAGACATAATTTTATTTATTCCATTTTCGGATTCTACTTATCTTGAAACGGAAACCATAAAATTTCGAGGGGAGGGAGGGGGTTAAAAAAAATGTTTTACGCTCGATTCCAAAGGTTCATTATTGTAAATAATAAATCTAAACTCATCCTTCGATCGATTTTTATAAAACCCGGCCGTTCATTTCCTCGATATTGAAGTAAACGGACATTGTTGTAGAACAAACTGTTCTGCTGAACCATTATCCAGAATTTGTGGTGAAATGGTAAGCGCTGATGCATCAACGGTGATGAACCGTAACAACTACGAAAGCTACCCCTAAATACAAGGCCCGGCCAGTACCTGCAAGTCTACGGTACACATGAGGAAGCTACTTTGAGTTTGGTCTTAACAACTCGGTAGTAGGCAGGAGGTGTTGTCTACTATAAGAAAAAACTTAAGATAATACGGCGGATGTGCCGCTGAGAGAGCATCCACACAAAGGACCATCTGTATCCTTCGGGACGTAATACACCTCATTAGGCTGCCAACGGAAGGGAAGGCACGAGGCGACAGGCTGGAGGCCCACCTACCAATATTATAACAACTATTCAATTGTTTTTCCCAGCTAAGTGAATAGCGTAGCAGGAGGAGCAGACGTACTCGGGCTTTCCTAGCGACCACGATGATTCATTTTTCGTTGAATTTTGAAGTCAAATATTTCAAATGAGAATATTATTATATGTGTGCATAGGAAAAACGCTGCAAAGTCCTTGTCACATGGGTTTATTATTCTATTGGACATAGCTACAGAAATGTTGGCTGTTCATTTATTGCTTCTTTCATGCGTAATAATAATCGAAATAGCTATTTCTGGTGGTTTCCATTAATTTTGGCCCTAAAACACAAATTAGGTACGTTTTTTTTTTTTTTTTTTTAACTATCTTTGATCATTGGTAGTGCCATTTAATCGTCTTGATCCACGTGTTGACACTTTTTCCAGGGTTATTATACAAACTGATGGTGATTTCAGACGATTTCCCAGGTTTTTCACCCATAAAAAATCAATTTTGGGAGCTGAACATTTGGTAGAACTCAATTTTCCCCTCTTTGGTCAAAATCGACTTCATATTCGGTCTTCTCGTCCAAAAAAACATGGAAACCGATACCTCAAAAGCTCATGTTACCAACATGTTGCTAAAACGCAAAAAGTACCTATTTTTACACACATTTTCACTCATAACACACCTGGGTATATTCCGATCGGGCTGAAAAGTTTCGGGACACAACTAGGGCCCAAATGGAGCATGTGTGCGAAAGAACGACTTTTTTAGACCGAAAATGAAGCCGGTACACGTGATACGGCGGACGGCGTACGGCGTACGGCGGACGGACATTGCATTTTTTGAATCTACTCACCTTGAAACGGAAAACAAAAAATTTTGGGGGGGTGTTATAAAAATTTTTTGCTGACCGAATACATAGGTGTATTATTCACAGAATAATAAACCAAAATCGAACCTGTGCGTTGTTCGGCGCTCCTATACCAAAAATATTGGTCCAAAAAGTATTGGCCTAAAATATTGGTTATTCACCAATACAACTGGTTACCATCACCACTAATTGGTATTTATTTATTTGGAGCTTCAGGCATTCCACTGAACTTGAAGACATGGAATTCTTGAGCTAAGATCCACGTATACCTACCATATAAACTTGCAAGAAATGTATCCAAACCACCAACAAACACTTATACATTTTTTGTTCCAACCAAAACAGTGGCTTATGAGACTTGAGAAAATGGAATAGCAAAAACAATGTTACGGTGTGGAGACTGCCACACAATAGGTACTTCCACGTTCTTCGTAACAGTATGGATACAAGTTTGGCGGAAGACGAGGCCTGATAGGCCGACCATTGTGGCCCGATTGGTTGCTCATATTGGCCTGACAGGCTGATCATGAGAATATAACATACTGAGCGTGTAAATATAATATTTTACTTGCATAGAAACCTCACTTTCAACCACCACAACAACGTCACTTAGCTAGTAAACCTAGAAAATGTTGGACCCATTGACATAATTTTTTTGCTATCAATTAGCCAAATCGAATGCGATCGAGCTCGAAATCTATACGCATGATGAAGACATCATAATGGACGTTTTGGCACCAATTTTGGTCCATATTTACGGCAGTTATCGCTCAAAATCTAAAATTACAAAACCCGTCGTACTTCCCTTACTTTTCCACCTAGAAAGCTCATTCTCATCTCAAATTGAAGAGTTTAAAGAGCCGAACAAAACCCAAAAAGAAGATCTGAAAAATAACGTATTCTGAGGAAGTTGTGAAGATTTGAAATATCAACATACATACATACATACAGAGCGACATCAAGAAACTCGTTTTGAGCACTTCTGAACAAGATTCCATGGTTTTCTCGAACACTTATTTTTGATGATATCACCATAGGTAGGTACTTCCATTCCTATTTACGTAGGGACATGGTAGTTCCAGCCAAGTGGGTAGTATCACATACTAGGTACTTATACAGTAAAGTAAAAAAAGGATCTAGGACCCTTCCAGGATGTTGAACCCCTAAGTTAGAGTGTTAGTTATTATTTAATATGCACTTGATCAATTAAATAATAATAATACCTAACTATTGGTCATTCTTGAGCTCAGATTCACGTATATTTACCATACCAACTTGCTGACATAGCAAGGCGTGAATGAAGCAGGACGTTGAACCCCGTTAAAAGTAGCCTGTTAATTAATATGTAATATGCACTTGATCAATTAAATAATAATAATAATAACTATTGGTCACTTTAGTCTCTATTTTTCGTTTTCAAGTTTTTGTTCTTATTCTTTATTTTTTCTTTATTCTTTATAAAGTTTTTATAGTTTATAAAGACGTGAAAACAGACATGGAACGACTTAAGATGTCACTCGTAGGTACTTACAAATAATTCAGCAAGACAAACGGACGTCCCACCTTCCACAGACTTATAAGAATATTAAAACTTTTAGTGATCGCGTTGGGCGAGGCCAGTCTGATCACTACAAGCGGGCAATCACTACAGGCGGGGGAATGAGGAATGAATCCCAAATTTACAAATTTTGTACATACACAATGTCATTTATTGCTACATAGTCAAGGCAACTGTGTAAGTAATGTATGTGTATACAGTTAGAATACAGAAAGTTTGGCTTATTTTTGGGGGCGAAAATTCGTCTATTGGTTTATTATTCTGTGAATAATACACCTATGTAATCGCTCAGCAAAAAAATTTTATAGCATTTTTTTCTTTTACGTTTCAAGGTGCGTAGATTCCAAAAATGCAATGTCCGTCCGCCGTATCACGTGTACCGGCTTCATTTTCGGTCTAAAAAATTCGTTTTTGCGCACACATGCTCCATTTGAGCCCTAGTTGTGTCCCGAAACGTTGCAGTCAGATCGGAATATACCCAGAGGTGTTATGAGTGAAAAGGAGTATAAAAAAACCAGTCATGCAGCATGACTTAATGAGCGAATTTTCAAAGAAATATTCGAATTAATGGCTATGGTTTTGAATAAAGGGAAAACTTCGGTCTAAAATTTGGTTTTCTATGTATATTCTCTTCGTATTTATTTTAATTTGTACGTTTTGTCCATCCTGATTCTACCGTTTGTTATGAGTAGATTCCTTGTTCCTTCTGAATGGCCTTTCCTCTTGACTACGATTTCAGGCCTGGTATCTAAAACCAGTTCAAGATTTGCTCTACCAGGTCCTTCCTTCCTTCATCGATATTATTTTTATCATGTTAAGTACCTACCTACCTTTGAATATCAAATATTCGTATGATACTGATAATAAATTGATAAGATACCTACCTAACCTTCTTCCTCCTACTGTTAGTACCTAAATTGAATAATTTGAAATAGATTTTTTCTTTCGTCTTCCTTCTAGTAATACGTGGGCCGGTACTTGTCTATCTATGAAGGTATCATAACAATTATATGTCAAATGGGAAATTCAAGGAGTTGTACTAATCGTTTGCCTCCCCCTTTTTTGCTTCGAACTCTCGTCTTCAATTAATACTTCTCACATTTTTCAATCTGACCACTCTAAGGGGGTGGGGGGGGGGGGGGTAAGAGTTTAAAGATTATCCTAGTTTTGGGTAATTTTTGCGCACTTTAAATGCTCTAATTTAAGAACGGATTTAGATATCTAAAATCCGATTTCACCATCGTGTTCAGCGTGCAAAAACCTTTAAAATGAGGGGTCACTTGTTAGAAAATAACATTTTGGGGATTTTTGGGTAATTTTTGCGCACTTTAAATGCTCTAATTTGAGAACGGATCAAGATATCTAAAATCCGATTCCACCATCGTGTTCAGCGTGCAAAAACCTTTAAAATGAGGGGTCACTTGTTGGAAAATAACATTTTGGGGATTTTTGGGTAATTTTTGCGCACTTTAAATGCGCCAAAACCCTCCTTAGAGTAGGCCAATTTCGCCCATCTTCGAACTTAGCCTTTCGATTGCCAAGATAGATTTTTTGTGCAAATTTGAGCTGTTTATCTCAATTCTATCGAGAGTTATCGTCTGGAGTGACATATATATATATATATACATATAAAAGTGTTAAATTTCAGGAATCGTTTTAGAATGGTCTGAAACGGATTTCTATGAAGAAAATTTCCAAAAATTTATATTATTTAAATTTCGAAGCCATTGCAATAGCTTCATTTTCTTTGAAAATTCGCTAAAATAGGCCTACTTTTTGTGTTTTAGTAACATGTTAGTAACAGGAGCTTTTGAGGTACCGTTTTCCATGTTTCTTGGGACGAGAAGACCGAATATGAAGTCAATTTTTACCAAAGAGGCGAAAATTGAGGTTCTAACGAAGTTTCAGCCTTAAATTTACGTTAAATTTTGTTCTAAAATTGCCGTTCTTTTGTCGCACACAGTTTGGTCGCCATTTGGGAACACATTTTGATCCTAGCACTGAAACACGGCAGCCCGATCGGCATACACCCAGGGGTGTTATGGGAGAAAAATGGGTGTAAAATCAGGGGTTTTCGAGGGATTTTTGAAGTTTTAGTGAACATGAGCTTGTGAGGTATTGTTTTCCATGTTTTTTAGGGCGGGAAGACCGAATATTAGGTTGATATTGACCGAAGAGTGAAGAATTGAGGTTGTAACAAGGTTAAGCTCCCGAAATTCATTTTTTGTGAATCAAAAACATGAGAAATTGTCTGAAATCATCATACATTTGTGTAACAGAAGAAGTATCAACAGGTGAATCAAGGCAAGTACATAAATGGTACTTCAATGATAAAAAATCTGTTAAAAAAAAACCGCGCCTAATTCGTGTTTTTGGGGGCCAAAATTTGGTGGAAACCATCAAAAATAGCCATTTCAATCATTGCACATGAAAGAAACAATAAATGAACAGCCAACATTTCTGTAGGTAGGTATGTCCAGTAGAATAATAAACCCATGTGACAAGGACTTTGCAGCGTTTTTGAAGCAGTTTCGTACTGTGATTTCGCTGACGGAATTCCACGCTTTCGCCACAAAATGGAGGCCATCGAGGAGCAACTCTTCTTAGTCATTTGCTTGCACCATCGTCGAGGAGTTCGATGATTCGAGCTCTCATTTCGTTCGATGATACGAGATCGGGCAATACTGAGCTGATGTGAATGGCGAAACTGAGCCTGCCGGTGGGAAATTAGCTCGGTGGGAGAGGAGCATGTTGGTTACAGTTGGGTTTTCTTGATCACAACAACCGAGCGATTTCGTGTGTGTGTCGGTCCCAGAGGTTTTGATCACAACAAACGGGTGATCAGTACATCCGCGATCACTAAACGCGGGACCTACTGTAATTTCAACGGCATACCACCTCCAGTTTATAACCGTCTGAGAGGTATCGCTTCTGAATGATATTGACTTCGGGATACAACTAATCCATTTTTGTGCGATACACACGCCGGGAACTACCTATTCTATGACAGGAATAACTTCAAATACAGCCAAATTTACGTTTAGCGAAGTTCAAATTCACGTGAAGCGGATCACAAGTAGATGAATATTATACTCGCAGCATCCAAGGATTGTAGACTGGTAGCTACTCGATGAAGCTAAAACCTGATGTTACAACGAACCGAGACGAATCACAGACGAGGACGCTTGAAGTCCAGTGAGATTCCAAGCAGCACCACGGAAAACGGTGCTTGAGCCCAACAACTTCCAACTCTGTTCTTTTGGAACACGTAGCACGATGAACCCGATGACTTGGCTATCGGCTGTGGCCTCGATAGCAGCTATCGCCTCGCATTCCCCCTCGTTCACCCGGGAAGAATCTCTTCTCTGTGTATCGCCCCTTCACCGACAAGGGATGGGGGGAAGGCCCCGTTCCTGACCTTGATCTCTTTGGTGTGGCTGAATGGTGAAAAATTAACCGCCTCGCTTCTCGGAATGTGCGACTAGGGACGTTATAGTATCAACAAATACCGATATTTCTTCCGATACCTATACTGAACAAAAATATCGATATACGGATATATCGAAAGAAAATATCGATATTTCGTACGACAGTTTAGTACGTAGCAACCTACTTAGTTCATTTCCACTGCAGTACCTAATTTGTTACCGCACAATGTGCAAAACATCAAAGGCCAAAATTCAGTTTGTTGTTCATGTAGGAATAATGAATAAATCAGGTAAAATGAAAAACGTCATGAGTTTTACTGAATACAGAAACAAAGTAAGTTATGCTTTCATTTTTATTGATTTCTGAAAACGCTAGTGGCGTATAAAATGGGAATCCACAATGCGCTACTTGAAAAAGCAGCACTTACCAAAAATTGTAAGCATCGTTTGGATGAATGGCATAAAGCGAAATACCTCTAGAAAATTCAAGAGAAGAGATTTTATTAGAAAATTTCACAAAGAAGAGAATTTATTAGAAAATTTCACAAAGAAAACGAAGTTTGTATAACAAATACCTATAACAAGGTTACCAATCTACATTTTTATTGAAGGCATTGAAAGAAGCCTATTCAATTGTTTGATTATTCATTGCTGAAATTTTATTTCGTCTATTCCTAAAAAGCGAGAAACCCCTCGTAGAAGTGCTTAAAAAAGTTTCGGTATCGATAATATCGAATGAAAATTATCGGTATCAGGAAAATATCGACATTGGGAAATATCGATAATATCGTAACGTCCCTATGTGCGTCTCCCTCTTTTCCCTCCCTTCATGCCGATTGTGATTTTTTGCCAACTAGGAGGGTCCAGGTTCAGACCCAGTCGAATCGAAACTACCCGTGCAAACTACACTCCTTTGGTACCAAACCCAAACATGAGATGATATTCTTCAGTTCTGTAGTTCTGTTCTTCAGCTTTGAAGGATTCATGATTGTCGTTGTTTCGTTCATCCATGAATGCAAAAAATCCTTTAGAGAAAATGTGATGAAGTGAGCCAATTCCTCGCCCATTGAGCAAAGCACAACGTAAAAAAACAAGTTATCAGAACAGCTTAAATAACGTTGAGTAAGATTTTCACCACAATGTAGCAACATGAACGTTGAGAGAATCAAGAATTAGCTGAATGGAGTGCATGGTCAAAAAAGCTGTTTAAATATCATTTTTTAATTAAACCAGATTCCATTGTGAGAACTCTGTCATCAACCGCTCTGCCCTACGATAAGTAGTTCTTTTCTATGATTTTCCAAAGTTTCAACCGACTCTGACGTCACACTGGGAGGGGTGGGGGAGGGTTACAAAAGGCGAGAGGGGTGCAATGACGTCAGAATTGGTTGAAACTTTGAAAAACCATAGAAAAACAACTACTTATCGCAGGACGGTGCGGTAAGTTCAAATTTCTCAGGATGGAACCTAATTTCATTCAAAAAATAAAATAAATACGTGCACATACCCCATTCTTTACCTACTCACCAAATACTGGCGCAATGAAAGGAAAAGCGAGTCAACTCCGAGATTTATTTAACCTAATCAACCGAAATCCACCATATGATTACCAATGGTCAAGTAGATTTTCCATTTGTATAAGTTTTGGGAGGGCAATCAATAATGATTCTAAATTTATAGTAAAACGTTTTAATTGGAGTGTTCATCAAAATTTTAAGTAGGAAATAACACCAACCAAGGACCGAATCGTCAAAACCAAGAAAAATGGTGAGTAGCAATTCTTATTATGGTATTATATGATCGGATTTGAAGAGATTTTACGGTGAAAATTCGTCAGCGTGAAACAACGGAATCCGTAAAGTGAGTGATATGAGGGAGCTGCGTGTGTGGTGTACTACAGGATATGGAAGGTTAATATTAGTTCCACTCTGATCAGATTAACCAACTTACACCGAATGTTGATCATTAAATACGCTTCTGCGGTGGAGTAGGCAGTAACATTTCCGTCTTGTAGCATCTGTGAAACGCTACGGTGCAATAGGAATTGAGTGACAAACAACTCACGGACGTAGCGTGAGATGCATTAAAATAACTCGAAAGTTTGCACGTGTCAAATGAGGACTTCTTTGTGTAGAGTAGAAGAGTCTGCATGCAACGAATGAAAGTTGAGTTGATGCGTGTTTTCTACCTGCCACTGGCTCAATCCTGCCTGACCGATGGTGTAGTGATCTGGGGATCCGCTTCGAAAACAGCAATTAGCGCGCTTTTTGTATTACAGAAAAGAGTACATAAAGTAGGTTTCTGATTCAACAGACCCAAGGCAACGAGGGACGTTTTTCGTGAGACCAAATTACAAACGTCTGCCAATTCGAGTAGGCAGTACAGCTTCCTCACTTGAATCACATGAACGTATAGAATAGTTGGGTAGTTTCATTTTGACACTGGACCACATGCGATCTAACCCACCTGAACCCTCAAAATTTCAGTTCTACTATTTTTCGCGTAGTTAAAAGCGTTACAAGAAAACGGGCAACATTTCATGTTCGCGCATGCGCAGACAAATGAAATTCTTACGGATCCATCAAAGAATTATTCTTGATCGACCCTCCAAATCTGAGCTCATTTCAACGTTATTTAAAGTAGTTATGGGCGTTTCAAGCATTTCACGTTTGGTCATGCGCAGACGAAACGATTTACATGATTTTGAAACTGGACCATTTGCAATCCAACCCGCGTGTGCCCTCAAAATTTCAGCTCTGCACGACTGTTTTTCGCGAAGTTAGAAGCGTTACAAGGAAATGGTCAGCACCATGTTTGCCCATGCGCAGACGAAAGTTACTGCACGATTCCAATGAAATTCATTTGGAACTATCAAAGTATTATTCCTGATCGACCCTCTAAGTCTGAACTCATTTCAACGATATTTAGGGTAGTTATGAGCTTTTCAAGTATTTTACGTCTGCGCATGCGCAGTCGAAAGTTACCGTAATTTTTCAATGATTTTGATACGGGACCGTCTGTGACCCAACCCGCACCTACCCTCCGAATTTCAGCCTATTTAGACCATTATTTCGAGTAGTTATGGGCGTTACAAGGAACTGACCATAGACAGACAGGCACGGAACCAAAAATGTTCCTCGATGTCTGAAACACAAAATGGAAGTGGAAATTTTCATTCTGGAAGACATAATTATCTTTTTACTCAATCACGAATCCAAGGCTTCCCTACCTTCGGTAGTGAGGAAGCAAAACAGTAGCTCAGCTGTACCTCAAAGCACTGCTCACTAATGCCTACAAAAATAGAAATACTAAGCAGAAGGGATTCCAATATCGCCGTGGGGACCCGTATAGGGTGCATATACCTATTGGGACTAAATCTTGACAACGAAGGAGCCCACAATATAGAATTATCGTTCTCATTAACAACTCATTCGACTTTTACTGTGGTCTTATGGAAAAAAGAAAGACCTCACAAACAAGTCTTAGAAGCAATCAATGAGTTCATTAGAAATGTCCCGACCGGCTAAGTTAGTATAAATTTATTGAAATCCGTATACCGATGTTAGATTCATTTTCAATTTATTTGGATTTGTTTTCCCTCAAGTTTCGGTTGATGCTCGACTTGAGCACACAAAGCACTAGCCTTGGCTAAAATTGTGTGTTAACAATAGGCGTACAACAATAAGGAATTATTAAAGAATTTTGTATTAATTAAAGCATTATAGTTAGGTTAATTACATGTTAAGAAGAGAATTGTTTAATTTATTAATAATTTTTATTAATAATTTTCAATGTCATGCATTGTGCAAATAAATAAAAGTACAAATACAAAAAATGTAGGTACCTACAAGAAAAACTGAATAAATTAAAAGTTTTTCATTCGCTAGCACGGTCTTGAGTGAGCATGTATGAGACTGTTATCATTATGCCGTTAGACTGTAATACATTTCATAAAGAGTTCGACCAAAATTAATCCCACACCTGCCCTCCCAAGTAGCATTACGACCATTCGGGACACTACGGGGATTAACCCTCACTTCCACCCGAATTTAAGTTCAACGTAAGTTTTTCAGCGAGTATTGGTCGTTTCACGGACAGAGTACAGAGATTTATTTTTCGGGTTGTAAGTCAATGCTGCAGCAAGATGGCCCAAAATTGGGGAACACATGCGGCCTGTTTAATGAAAGAACAAAAATACATATTACAAGACCCATTATTCGCACCAGTGGCAGGGAAATTAAGTTCAGTAAAGCTATAAGTGAGCTACAGTTGTAAAGAACGTTGGGTTGATTTGCATGTATGTAGTTTGATGTGCATTTTCTCGACCACTGTTCACGTTTTGCTAGGCTTAGTGATGTGCCAAGTTCCAATGCTGATGGCAGGCACCTATCTACTCGTACCTATACCCATAGGTAGCCCAAGTACCTACCATAAACGGTCGCAACAAAAAAATAGCGAACAAATACGAAAATTTCAATTTTTAAGTTACAAAAACCGTGAAAACCACAAAAGGTAGTAAGTTTACAAAAAAGGTGGGTAAAAAATTCGCTCATTAGGCTATGCTGCATAACTACAGCTAGGAGATAAAGTCAAGTAAACCACCGGTACTACTGTGCACTACAAGCTCTGAATTTTCAATTATTTGTAGTAGTAACTGCTCATGCTTTTATTATAATTTTCTTTATAGTAATACCCATCATAATGGGGGGGGGGGGGGGGGTGATAAGTACCTTTAATCATTGGAGCCCCCGATATAGCTTTTCCACGTATAAATAATATAAGATTTTGGTTATTACCCCCACCGATCACGTTGTTAATCATAAGCAGAATTGTTGAAAATGGGGCTGGGACCGCTATCAGCAAATATCTCCCATAATGGAGCATCAGTAGATTTAGCATTTAGCTGGAATTTCATCAATCCTAGGAACAGTCAATTTCATCTCAACAATTATTAATATAAGACCCAACGGGATGACAAGAACGAATTCCACTATTTGTGTGATCAGTAGGAATTACTGCACTATTACTATTACTATCCTTACCAGTATTAGCCGATGCCATTACTATACTAATAACAGATCCTCTCCTATATCAACATCTATTCTGATTCTTTGGGCACCCTGAAGTATAAATTCTTATCCTACCAGGATTTGGATTAATTTCCGCATATCATCAGCCAAGAAAAAGGAAAAACGAAGGGTTGGGCATGAAAAAAATATTTTTAATTAGATCAAAATGTGAATGTCTGATTGAAAGCATGAAGCTTCAACCAATTTTGGGAGGCTGATCCTAAAAATCGAAGAAAATATTGTCAACAAAATCAGGTATAAGCACAGGGTTCCCCCAGGAGGCCCAATGAAGTTTGTACGAAACCACTTCCGTACAAAACCATGATGACAAAGTTTTATAAAATAATCTGCGCCGTACTGTAGATAAGGCAGCTGCATGACGAACGTTCTATTTTCATTTTTGCACTTTTTGAGAAGGGGGCTGGGTCTGCCTTTGTAATTATCATGATTTTTGGCGAACAATTTCTCGGCATCCAATGGGCATAACTGGATAATTTGTTTGCTACGTTTTAAACTCCTCTTGGACGCTTCACATTGTAATCAATGAAAACAAAAAACTGAAATGAAATGAAATGACATTTTGAAAACAGGTGAAAATTGGAAAAATTTAAATTTTTGGAAAAGGATCAATAGCAACCTTTATTCAACCTCTTGGAATCAAAAGAAAAGAACTGTGTCGATAACTCCATTGTTTGTCCAGAAAATGTACCTCGAAGGTCGAAAAATGCGGTTTGTCAGGAGAGCGGGTTTTCTAAGTTACGTACCCACTGCGATGCCGTCACGATTGTTCAATCCTTCTCGACGTACATATTAAATACAACCTCTTGGAATCAAAAGAAAAGAACTGTGTCGATAACTCCATTTTTTGTCCAGAAAATGTACCTCGAAGGTCGAAAAATGCGGTTTGTCAGGAGAGCGGGTTTTCTAAGTTACGTACCCACTGCGATGCCGTCACGATTGTTCAATCCTTCTCGACGTACATATTAAATACAACAACCATTTCCCGTTGTGGGCAATATAAAATTGTATCCATGAAAATATCTTATTAGTATCAGTTTGTAGCATCTGTTTATTTTGGCTCACATTCTAGGGAGTTACGTTATTTCAATAATTAAATTATTTCAACTAAAAATTGCCGAAAAATGGGTCGTTCAACTGCGGAATTTTATTTTAAAAAAGAGTTCCGAAGAGACGAGCACCTTGTGATTGTTAGTGAATCAACCTGTGTTGGTGAACCCGTGGTAGAACCAAAACAATCAGGAATCGACAGCAGCGAGACAAAACAATGAGGAATTCCCTTCCAAAATATATGATGCGACGTTGAGTATTCGACAATGTTGACTTTGGTAACGTTTTTTGAGTGCTTGAATAGTTTTCAGTTGGTCTGTTTGAGTCAGTGATACAATGTTTCGTCCAAAACTATGACCACTGTTGCTAGGGAATTTTGCAGTTAGCCTGCAGAAACAGGGCGGTGTGACTTTCTGAACGTTGAAGCTGTATAAAACACAACTGGAGAATCAGAAATATAGAAAATTATATCAATCGATTCAGAATTGAATGCAGATTTCAAAAATTCAAAAATATAAAAGTCGAAATTTAGGGTCCAAAGGGTTAACATTGAGGGGTTGTAGATCGGTGTATCTTTTGAGCGAGGTCTAAACGTATAATTAAGGTTGGCGGGTTACATTCAAAAGTGATGCTGAAACTAGGAATTTAAATACTCCCACTTTTAAGTATGCAGATGGGACGTTCTTCCTTATGACGGCAGTGTTGTGACAGATTGTAACAGTGGGGGTGGACCCTCGAGAGTCCCCCTCCTAGACCAGTAAGATTATCGCCGGTTAAGAAAAGATATCGATTAGGCTTCCCCAAACCGATCCCGTCTCCACCGGAAGAAAAAATGTATCGAGAACAGCCCACACTGTTACAGTGTGTAACTGCAAATTACAGTGTATTACTGTAAATTAATGTGACTTGAAAAGGTACTAGCAACAGTTGCCCTCGCAGAGGGAAGTGATTTCAGTGCACATTGGACAAGCGGGAGTGCAGCTCGGCGGTATCTGCTGGGAGCTGTACTGCAAGGAACACGGTCTCGATCTGGGAGGCAACCGGATGCTGAACCAGCCGAACACGGACAATTTGAACCAGTCCGCCGGGAGCAACCTCAACGAATCGCCGGAACACCCTCGAGGACCGGAAGAGCCTGAGAAGTCGTCGACGTCCGTCTTCAAGAACGAACAACAGGAGAACGTTGTCGTGGGAGGAGGCTTTCACTCCTTCTTCGTTGAGATGTCCAAAGGGAACTACTCGCCTCGGTCAGTCCTCGTCGACCTGGAACCAACTGTCGTCGGTGAGTGTGTCCGGTGATTTGCCTAACAACGAGGTACTGCACAGGAATATTTGAAACCAACAAACACAAACCACTCCTCAACTAGTTTGGTACTCTGTCGAATTTGGACGAAATCAGACGATGTCCTACAGACAAAAAACGCTGCACATTATTACACAAAGGTTTATTATTTACCTGTACAGATGCCCCTTCTGCGTAGATCACCGTTTTTTGTGGTCAGTACCTTCAAGCTCCCCCCAGGAAAGCCCTAAATCGAGTAACTAAAGCCGGCTCCGGAATTAAAGTTTCCTACAAACGCGCGGGATTCAATATTTCAGTCATTAACTATTTGTAGTTATTCATGAAGCATAAGGCAAATAAAACCGTTGTGTAATAATTTACTTGTATAGGTGCCCCTTCTAAGTAGATAGTATAATGAACCGTTGTGTAATAATTTGCCCATCAATAATACTTCAACGGTTGTTCATGTTGCAAAAGCACCTATCAACAAAATCCAGCCCCTTCCACGTAGATGGTATTTACCGTTGTGTAATAATTGCCATTGTGTAATAATTTACCCATCAATAATACTTCAACGTTTGTTCAAGTTTCAAAAGTACCTACCAACAAAATCCAATAGATCCATTATTTTGGTTTATTATTTTCAATAATGAACCATTGGAATCGGGCAAGAAAAAAAAATGCTTAACCCCCCTCAAAATTTGATGGTTTACGTTTCAAGGTATGTAGAATCCGAAACTGCAATAAAAATATTTCTGTCTGTCCGCCGTACGCCGCACGGGCCACTTTTTCAAATGAAATAATACGCAGAACAACCAACTCGACTTCATACGGCCATCCTTGATTTAATCAGGTGCTCTCTAGTGATGATATCCGGGCCGGATTTATACCGTTTGATTCACGATCATGTTGATGAAGCTTTTTGGTGCACACAAACGGCTGGTCCTCCGTTCTGGGTGGCCTCAAAAAATTCTTTAGTTCGAGATCAATTTAAAAACGTTAAAAAACCATAACCTTCAATTGAAAGTTTTCGAGCTACGGCGTTCTGAAAATGTCAACCCCTATTTTTAACCCCTTAGAGATGACTGACAGTAACGCCGAGCTTCGAGGTCCAACTAGACCCAGAACTGAACCTATAAACCGAATTACATCAATTTTTTTTTCATGGTAACTAAGAAAAGTGCTCAGTACGGCGTACAGACAGAAATTTTTTTATTGCATTTTCGGATTCTACATATCTTGAAACGTAAACCATCAAAATTTGAGGGGGGGTTAGACTTTTTTTTCATGCTCGATCCCAAAGGTTCATTATTTAAATAATAAACCAAATTGAGTGGTTGAACAGGATACAGTCAAATTTTCTAAAAAATGTCATTCATCTCGGTTAAATACTAAAGGTGAATGGTTTCAAATTAATATAGAACCAGAGATATACGAGTACATGTGCGCAGATGCTACTACCATTCCGTTAGGTTTGCAATGTATATTAGGCGATCTGAGAATACTGCAGAATAAATAATCTACATGACCAACGAAAACTTAGACCTAAACCAGTCAAACAGTCGCATCTTAGTATTCTATATGGAAGAAGCAAAATTAAAGGTATTCGTACAAGGGTATTCGTAAAACGAATAAAGCCTGTATTCATATTGATCTGCGCATGCCACAAGGGTTTAGCGAGAACACAGAACAAATCATCATTGAGTTGGAGCAGTTCAGCGTAGCTAATTAGTTTCACAATAGGAGTTTCCGCTATCATTTAGCTGTGCCTGTTAGTACATGTTGGGACATTACTGTATCGTATTTTTGCTCGATGAGACTGTCTCATCATCACGCGGATACGAATAATAATGTGGGATATTTCTGTAGATGAAATCAGAACGGGAAGATTGAAAGATCTGTTCGCGCCGAACAACTGCATCAACGGGGTCGAGGATGCGGCCAACAACTACGCCAGAGGTCACTACACAGCAGGAGCTAAGATTCTCCAGCAGGTTCTGGAACCCATAAGGTGAAGAAAGCTGATTCTCAAAATAATTATTTTCGGATGCCATATATGGCAGGGTAAAAGAAATCTCTACTGGGAGCTATCTGGAACTTTGACATCGGCGTTTGCTATGAAATAACATGCACAGCCTAGGGTTTGTTTTGAAATTCGAAATCTTTTTAACCGTGAAAAAGCCCATCTACGATAGGACCAAGGCATCAAGAGATGCAACATTCTATTTACCCAGGACACTTAGGTATGGGATGTCGCCGCAGGTGTACAGTACATCCACCTCCTTGAGTCATGGTGGTTTTTTATAAACAAATGCCGCGATTAAGCTTAAAAATCAGCTAAGTTCTAATTCAAGAATACTGTTATCACAGTAGTGATCCAAATGAAAAGAACTACCATTAAGACTAAACGTTTTTTCAAAATGAGCTTCTTTTTCGTGAATTTCAAGAGCTACATTATGAAACATACAGATTGCTCCCCATATATTTAATTTTCAAATATGGAGGTTCGAGTAGGGTTCGGATCCCTTACCTAGTGCATATGACGTGGATTCCTCTTCTCGTCATCTATTCTGAACTTTTCACTCCTGAATTCGAACTTCGCTGATTTAAGGCATCTCAGATGGGCTACGGTAAGGGTTGTATGTCAATGCCATCGAGATAAGAGTTGGTCCTAGCATGGCATGGAAACCGCAAGCATACGGTGGGCACCGGAGTTGGTTTTTGCGTACCTGCAAAAACCACGTCTCGAGATATCGGCGTTTTCAGGTGTGGGCACAAAGGTTCACCTGACGAAAATGTAGGGCCAAACCCAGCTAATTCAACTAGGTATGTCTTTGTTTTGGAACCTTACTCAAGATCTAATGGCATACACCTTTCAAGGACTCTTCCGAAGTAACACAGGCCTTTCTTCTGCAGGTGCCTGCAGTTCAGATATACGATCAATAGTAATTTTGCAGACGATATTAAGTTGTGGGTTTCAAGTGGTATCCTTGCTTGTTGAATTGCACGTAGGTAATCAGTATTCGCTTAGTTAGTTTAAGGAGGCGAGTTCGACGTGGTCGGTTGAAGTTTTGCCTTCATCGTTCCCGTTACGCCGTCGACCTTCCAATATTACGCTCCGCAAACCCAATAAATAAGATCCAATTATTTTTAATGGGGGCAAACACCTCAGACGGGCGCGTGTTAATGATGGAGATTTTCAGCAGCACGGTCTCTTGAACGTTATTTATTTAGGCTGAAGCACCGACTGAAGCACAGCGAAAACAATTCTAACAACTGCACAAATTTTCGTCACAATTTCTCGTATCTACAGTCCAAGTGCTTCTTGTAATATTAGCTAAGCAAGGAAGTTGGCCCGGCCATTCCGCAGGCCAGGCCATGACTGGGAAGCGGACGTGATCAGCCGTCCTCATAGAAGTACAGACTCCATTCCGCTATTTCGCTGAAGGGTACATCACCGCCATCTGTAGGGACGAGGAACGCTGGGATTCGAACAGACATCAGCCGCCATCCCAGTTCCAGCCTCACATAAACGAGAACCCCTCACTTTTAGACTGCCCCCTTAACAGAAATGCAGCAAATTCTGAATTTAAACATCAGTGTGGCACGAACATAATTTGCGCGTACAAAGGGTACAAGTTCTAACAACTCAGAGATCGAACTATCGCGCAGAATATTGAACCACAACTACGTTAACTCCTCAAAAGCAAAATTATGAATGATTATAAAAAACATCAATTTTTTGGAATTAGCGCAGATTAAGTTATAGCACGAAACGTGTAGCCTTATTTAGTCATTCTATTTCGTACTTTCTGTAACAGCTATATAAATTGATGTCGTAATTTTTTATGGTAAATGGGTTTGTAACTTAGGCCAAATAAAGTAATAACATCGTTAACTGTACAGATACATAGTTCATTATTCAAAAGTTTTCTTGCAAAAGCAAAATTATGAATGACTTCCGCACAGACTATTGGACCACAACAACGTTAACTCCTCAAAAGCAAAATTATGAATGATTATAAAAAACATCAATGTTTTGGAATTAGCGCAGATTAGTAGATTTAATTTCTCGCAAATAATCTAACAGCCAACTTTAGTTTCTGCCAATAAACGGTAAGAGTGGGGAACAAGCCGCAGGAGTCGGAGCACAACCTGGATCCCCACCATCCCCTACCAAATAGGGGATGGAGGGAGACGACTCCCAGTAACGTAAATACTCGCCTCCTTCGACTTTTCACTCATTCTACGCTTCCTCTAGCCGCTGGCTACTCTCTCTCTTCCTACCCTTGCCTCTCTATCCAATCCTCAAAAGATCCTAGATGAAGGTGGTGGTTCGCCCATAACCTCCGAGGCAAATTCTCCTAAAAGATCCCAGATGAAGGTGGTGATTCGCTCATAACCTCCTGGGCAACAACATCCAAAAAGATCCCAGGAAAGGGTGGTGATTCGGTCATAACCCGCCTGGGCACATCCAAAAAGATCCTAGATGAAGGTGGTGATTCGCTCATAACCCGCCTGGGCACCAACATCCAAAAAGATCCCAGGAAAGGGTGGTGATTCGCTCATAACCCGCCTGGGCACATCCAAAAAGATCCTAGATGAAGGTGGTGATTCGCTCATAACCCGCCTGGGCACCAACATCCAAAAAGATCCCAGGAAAGGGTGGTGATTCGCTCATAACCCGCCTGGGCACATCCAAAAAGATCCTAGATGAAGGTGGTGGTTCGCCCATAACCTCCTAGGCAAATTCTCCTAAAAGATCCTAGATGAAGGTGGTGGTTCGCCCATAACCTCCGAGGCAAATTCTCCTAAAAGATCCCAGATGAAGGTGGTGATTCGCTCATAACCTCCTGGGCAACAACATCCAAAAAGATCCCAGGAAAGGGTGGTGATTCGCTCATAACCCGCCTGGGCACATCCAAAAAGATCCTAGATGAAGGTGGTGATTCGCTCATAACCCGCCTGGGCACCAACATCCAAAAAGATCCCAGGAAAGGGTGGTGATTCGCTCATAACCCGCCTGGGCACATCCAAAAAGATCCTAGATGAAGGTGGTGGTTCGCCCATAACCTCCTAGGCAAATTCTCCTAAAAGATCCTAGATAAAGGTGGTGGTTCGCCCATAACCTCCGAGGCAAATTCTCCTAAAAGATCCCAGATGAAGGTGGTGATTCGCTCATAACCTCCTGGGCAACAACATCCAAAAAGATCCCAGGAAAGGGTGGTGATTCGCTCATAACCCGCCTGGGCACATCCAAAAAGATCCTAGATGAAGGTGGTGATTCGCTCATAACCCGCCTGGGCACCAACATCCAAAAAGATCCCAGGAAAGGGTGGTGATTCGCTCATAACCCGCCTGGGCACATCCAAAAAGATCCTAGATGAAGGTGGTGGTTCGCCCATAACCTCCTAGGCAAATTCTCCTAAAAGATCCTAGATGAAGGTGGTGGTTGTGGTTCGCCCATAACCTCCGAGGCAAATTCTCCTAAAAGATCCCAGATGAAGGTGGTGATTCGCTCATAACCTCCTGGGCAACAACATCCAAAAAGATCCCAGGAAAGGGTGGTGGTGATTCGCTCATAACCCGCCTGGGCACATCCAAAAAGATCCTAGATGAAGGTGGTGATTCGCTCATAACCCGCCTGGGCACCAACATCCAAAAAGATCCCAGGAAAGGGTGGTGATTCGCTCATAACCCGCCTGGGCACATCCAAAAAGATCCTAGATGAAGGTGGTGGTTCGCCCATAACCTCCTAGGCAAATTCTCCTAAAAGATCCTAGATGAAGGTGGTGGTTCGCCCATAACCTCTGAGGCAAATTCTCCTAAAAGATCCCAGATGAAGGTGGTGATTCGCTCATAACCTCCTGGGCAACAACATCCAAAAAGATCCCAGGAAAGGGTGGTGGTGATTCGCTCATAACCCGCCTGGGCACATCCAAAAAGATCCTAGATGAAGGTGGTGATTCGCTCATAACCCGCCTGGGCACCAACATCCAAAAAGATCCCAGGAAAGGGTGGTGATTCGCTCATAACCCGCCTGGGCACATCCAAAAAGATCCTAGATGAAGGTGGTGATTCGCTCATAACCTCCTAGGCACCAACATCCAAAAAGATCCCAGGAAAGGGTGGTGATTCGCTCATAACCCGCCTGGGCATTTCCTCACACCACCGTGATGAAATTCGCCAATTTAAATTCATCACAGTGGTGACCCCGACGTTCACACAACCTTCTCCCTTCTTCCTTCTCATCTCGAAGTCGCCGCTTCACGCCCCAAACCTTCTAATTCAGATTTTAAATTCAAGCTCCTCACTATAACGTTTGAACGCCCAACCTTCTACACGGAGATTTCACCTCTCTCACATCTCCGTTCAACTCACGCCATTTTTCGTATTTTTGCGAATTTCAAATTTCAAATTTAAATCATACCCAATTTTGCGAAATTGAAATTTCAACTCCTCCCTACATGATGGACTCGGACTCACAATCGCCTCCCCTTCTCACGCCCCCCTCCACCCTGCAACCCCCCACCACCTCAACATCGGATCCGGCGCTTGCTGCGGACAACCCCTTCGCCTTCCTCTTTTTGGTTTATTATTCTGTGAATAATACACCTATGTAATCGCTCAGCAAAAAATTTTTATAACACCCCCTCAAACTTTTTTCTTTTACGTTTCAAGGTGCACAGATTCCAAAAATGCAATGTCCGTCCGCCGTCCGCCGTCCGCCGTATCACGTGTACAGGCTTCATTTTCGGTCTAAAAAAATCGTTCTTTCGCCCACATGCTCCATTTGGGCCCTAGTTGTGTCCCGAAACTTTTCAGCCCGATCGGAATATACCCAGGGGTGTTATGAGTGAAAATGTGTGTAAAAATAGGTACTTTATACATTTTAGCAACATATTGGTAACATGAGCTTCTGAGATATCGTTTTCTATGTTTTTGGGGACGAGAAGACCGAATATCAAGTCGATTTTGACCAAAGAGTGGAAAATTGAGTTCTACCAAATGTTCAGCTCCCAGAATTGATTTTTTATGAGTGATAAACCTGGGAAATCGTCTGAAATCACCATCAGTTTGTATAATAACACTGGAAAAAGTGTCAACACATGGTTCAGGACGATTAAATGGCACTACCAATGATCAAAGATAGTTTAAAAAAAAAGAAAAAAAAGAGCGTACCTAATTTGTGTTTTGGGGGCCAAAATTAATGGAAACCATCAGAAGTAGCTATTTCGATTATTACGCATGGAAGAAACAATTAATGAACAGCCAACCTTTCTGTCCAAAAGAATAATAAACCCATGTGACAAGGACTTTGCAGCGTTTTGGTTTATTATTCTGTGAATAATACACCTATGTATTCGCTCAGCAAAAAATTTTTATAACACCCCCTCAAACTTTTTTCTTTTACGTTTCAAGGTGCATAGATTCCAAAAATGCAATGTCCGTCCGCCGTACGCCGTCCGCCGTACGCCGTCCGCCGTCCGCCGTACGCCGTCCGCCGTATCACGTGTACAGGCTTCATTTTCGGTCTAAAAAAATCGTTCTTTCGCACACATGCTCCATTTGGGCCCTAGTTGTGTCCCGAAACTTTTCAGCCCGATCGGAATATACACAGGGGTGTTATGAGTGAGAATGTGTGTAAAAATAGGTACTTTTTACGTTTTAGCAACATATTGGTAACATGAGCTTCTGAGATATCGTTTTCTATGTATTTGGGGACGAGAAGACCGAATATGAAGTCGATTTCGACCAAAGAGTGGAAAATTGAGTTCTACCAAATGTTCAGCTCCCAGAATTTATTTTTTATGAGCGAAAAACCTGGGAAATCGTCTGAAATCACCATCAGTTTGTATAATAACACTGGAAAAAGTGTCAAGACGTGGTTCAGGACGATTAAATGGCACTACCAATGATCAAAGATAGTTAAAAAAAAAAAGAAAAAAAAAGAGCGTACCTAATTTGTGTTTTGGGGGCCAAAATTAATGGAAACCATCAGAAGTAGCTATTTCGATTATTACGCATGAAAGAAACAATTAATGAACAGCCAACGTTTCTGTAGTTTTGGTTTATTATTCTGTGAATAATACACCTATGTATTCGCTCAGCAAAAAATTTTTATAACACCCCCTCAAAATTTTTTCTTTTCCCTTTCAAGGTGCGTAGATTCCAAAAATGCAATGTCCGTCCGCCGTACGCCGTCCGCCGTATCACGTGTACATGCTTCATTTTTGGTCTAAAAAATTCGTTCTTTCGCACACATGCTCCATTTGGGCCCTATTTGTGTCCCGAAACTTTTCAGCCCGATCGGAATATGCCCAGGGGTGTTATGAGTGAAAATGTGTGTAAAAATAGGTACTTTTTGCGTTTTAGCAACATGTTAGTAAAATGAGCTTTGGAGGTATCGTTTTCCATGTTTTTGGGGACGAGAACACCGAATGTGAAGTCAATTTTGACCAAGGAGTGGAGAATTGAGGTTGTACCAGAGTTCAGCTCCCAAAATTGATTTTTTATGAGTCAAAAACCTGCGAAATGCCTTAAATCACCATCAATTTGTATAACACTAGAAAAAGTGTCAGCACGTGGATAAAGGCGATTAAATGGCACTACCAATAATCAATCGTAATTTGAAAAAAAAAAACGCTGCAAATCCCTGCACAACGGTTTATTATTTTGTATAGAATACCCTTCTGTTACAGATCACAGCTCTATGTATAGATAACCCGTCTATATAATATAATATGTACTATTCTATGCATAATTATGTAGATCGCAGACCCTCCGTAGGTTAGTACCTAACCCCGTACTCGTTACTAGGTACCTACCTAAATCACGAGTTAAATGTTGCTAAAATAATTCTGCCGATGACAAACAGTACCTAACAAAAAGAAACACACATAATGAAGTTCTGAAAAGAAATATTTGATGAGGAGTGAAAAAAGTTGCAAAAGTACCTACCAACAAACTCCAGCCCCTTCTACGTAGATGGTATAATGAACCGTTGCGTAATAAT